>JAOXNO010000006.1:2286049-2308576 GCA_028565335.1 Limnodromus scolopaceus
AGTTCTGGGCTCCCCAGTTCAAGAGAGACAGGGAACTACTGGAGAGAGTCCAGCGTAGGGCAACCAAGATGATTAAGAGATTAGAGCACCTCCCTTACCAGGAAAGGCTCAAAGAGCTGGGGCTCTTTAGCCTGGGGAAGAGAAGGCTGAGGGGAGACCTTATCTATGTTTACAAGTACCTAAAGGGTGGGTTGAAGGAGGATGGAGCCGGACTCTTTTCAGTGGTTTCCAGTGACAGAATGAGGGGCAACGGGCACAAGCTGGAACATGGGAAGTTCCACTCAAATATGAGGAAAAACTTCTTTACTTTGAGGGTGCCAGAGCCCTGGAACAGGCTGCCCAGGGAGGTTGTGGAGGAGGTCGTCGCCCCCTTCTCTGGAGATCTTCAAGACCCACCTTGATGCAGCCCTGAGTGATGTGCTCTGGGCAACCCTGCTTTGGCAGGGAGTTGGACTAGATGATCTCTAGAGGTCCCTTCCAACTCTGTCAAATCCGTGAATCCGTGAGCTCTGGGGCCCCCTCCGTCCATATCAGTGCTCCTCTCTGTCCGGGGGGGAGCTACTGCCCGGGCTCCAGCCTGTCCCCAGAAAGTTTGCTTTGGAGGGGTTTATCCAGAGAAGCTGTGACTCTGCTGGAGCAGCCGCAAGCCTGACTCCCGTCCCCCACTCCCAGCTCTGGAAGCCCCCGTCCCCCCAGGGCATGGGGCCGGCAGTGTGGCGGCCTCCTGGGGGATTTTCCCTGCTCCTCCTTTTCCCAGGCCTGGAATGAGCTCCCCGCTCCCTGGCTCAGCGCTGCCACCGGGGCCTGCCCGCTGCAGGGCAGACACCGGCCGGGCGCCCCCGGCCCCCGCCCGCTGCCCCGGGGCTGAGGGGGGCGGAGCAGTCGTCGTCGTTCCCCCCCCGCCCCGTTCCCCCGTGTCCCTCGGCGGGGGCCGCCGGGCCCGTGGGGCGGCGGGGCGGGGAGCGGGCGGCCGAACCCGCCGGGCGAGTCGGGACTGAGTCACTCCGGGCCGAGCGGGGCCGCGCTGTCCGGCTCCATGGCGCTCAGCGTCGGCGTCCGGCGGCTCTCCGGGCTGCCGGGCCGCGGCGACCGGCAGGTCCAGCTCAGCTTCCGAGGTGGGCCCGGGGCGCGGGGGGCCGGGGTCTGCCCGCCCCGCAGCGGGCGGGCCGGGGTCTTCCCGCCGGCCCCTCACGCCCCCCCTCTCCTTCCCAAGGCTTCAGCCAGAAGACGAGGAAGGTCCGCTGCGGCCCCGAGACCCTGTTCGGGGAGGTGAGGGCGAACCGGCGGGTGTCCTCCGTGGGACGGGGCGGGGGGGGACCGGCGTCCCGGCCGGTGCCTGGAGAGGGAGCGGGGCCGGGGAGCGCCCACCCTCCCCGTCCCGTCCCTGAAGCCTGTGACAGCCCGGCCGGTTCCCGCCGCTCGCCTGCCGTCCCGCCCGGCTGGCTCCGTTCCCCTGGGGGAGGGAGGGAGGGAGCTCCCCGAAGGCAGCCGGGGTGTGGGGTGAACCGTGCTCAGGCCGTGTGCCTGAGCCTGATGGCTCCTGCCCTGGGTCATCTTTTCTCCCCAAGCACCTCTGTACCTTCCCGTGCCCCGTCTCACCCCACAACCTGCCAGCAGGCACAGGTATCCTCTTCTTCCCAGGGCGACGATGCTCTGGCTGCTTTAGCAGCCAGCCTGGGGCTCTGTGCTGCTGGAGGGGCTCTCACCCCCTTCCCTATCCTTCCTTCCTCCCCAGCTCCGGGCAGGTCTTTGTCGTGCTCTTTGGTTCAGTCACCTCACAGAGGAGACCTCTCAACCAACGGCACGGGTGGTGTGGCTGGGGATGAACTGCTGTCTCTCCCTGCTGTTTGGTTGTAGCTCTTTCGCTGGCCTCACTATGGGAAGCTCGTCGTGGGAGAAATGCTGTCCATCAAGGTTTACAACTGCAGCAAGGTTTTCAGTAACAGGTAGGTTCTTCAGTTGTTGGGGTGACCAGCAGTTGGGGAGAAGAGACGTACTGGACTTCAAATTTTCTACTGGGAGTAGAAAATTTTTGTTGGAAATTTGATGGAAGGAAGATGAGCAGGATACAAGTTATAGAAGAGGGATGGAGCTGGTTCTTCTGATGCGGCGGCAGAGCTGTATACATGAAGTTAGCGAAGGCTTAGTTTGATTTAGTTGTGCCAGCAATAACAGAGACTACCTAAGGCTCCAGATCAGGTCCCAAGGTGGGACAAAGGTAAAATAGGCCCCTCAAAAATAGAGCTGCAAGGGCAGGACTTACAGCAGAATGGGGACCTGCTCTCACCCTGTAGAACCACCTGGTGACTGAGACCATACTGCACCCAAATTCAACATGCCTATCAGTGGGGAAAAGCTGCAAGCTTGTAGCAGTATGGTTTAACCTTTAAAAAAGACAGCAATTTAAACTTAAAGGATCAGCCAGAATTTAGAATGCTTCTAGGTGGCACAGACATGATACTGTGAACTCAGAAATTATTCCAGCAGTTGTAAAACACTTTAGGAAAACCCAAGAGTCGAGGTGACGGATTGAATAGTGGTGGAGCAGGCGAGGGAGCAGAGGAATGTCCTTCCAGGACATGTGAAACATGAGGATGCAGGGAAAGGTGCCAACTCTGATAAGCAAAATGTAAAAACTAAAGGAAAATCAATAGGAACAACTTTCTAGAGGCACTTAGTAATACAAACCTTTTCAAAGCCATCATAAGCCTGCTAGAGAGGGTGTGGAGGAAGCAGATAAGTACAGCTCATGCGAGATACCTAAAAGATAAAGCGAGAGTAGAAAATGCAGCTGAACTTTGTGTCACTTTTACTGGGTGCTTTCCTTATGGGAGCTGGATCAGAGCAGTTTTCTGTAACTGAAATGTCAATAGAAACTGCTATAGGACAAATACATAAAACAAACAGTAACAAGTCACCAGGACCTGATGGCACTGAGCAGAGAAGTCAGTGGGAAATTAATGTGCTGGCACTGACAGCGTCTATCCACACACCTCTGCAGCTGGGGAGCAGAGTAACGGCAGGTGACAAGCACTACAGTTTAAAAGCAGGTGACCAGTGCACTGGGATAGAGAGTGTGAAAGGACAGAAGGGAAAGATTTGCTACACAGCTGTACTGATGTGTGGTCTCTGGACTTCTGCGTGTGCAGCCTTTCTGGGCAGCAGCAGCGAGCTCAGAGGGGCCGTGAGCAGGAGAGCGGAGATCCTGGAACTCTCTTTCCCCAGGATGTAGGCACTGATCACAGAATCACAGAATTGAAGGGGCTGGAAGGGACCTCCCGATATCATTGTCTAACCTCCTGCCAAAGTAGATTTGCCTAGGGCAGGTTGGACAGGAATGCATCCAGGCAGGTTTGAATATCTCCAGAGAAGGAGACTCCCCACACCTTCTCTGGGCAGCCTGTTCCGGGGCTCTGCCACCCTCAAAGTAAAGAAGTTTTTCCTCATGTTGAGATGGAATTTCCTGTGTTCCAGTTTGTGCCTGATGCCCCTTGTCCTGTCACCAGGCACCACTGAGAGGAGCCTGACCCCATCCTCTTGACGCCCACCCTTTAGATACTGATCAGCACCAATGAGATCCCCTCTCAGTCTGCTCTTCTCTGGCCTAAAGAGACCCAGGTCTGTCAGCCTTTCCTCATAAGAGATGTTCTAGTCCCCTGATCATCTCTGTAGCCTCCACTGGACTCTCTCCAGCAGTTCCCTGTCCATCTTGGAGTGGGGAGCCCAGAACTGGACACAGTACTCTAGATGCAGCCTCACCAGGGCAGAGCAGAGTGGGAGGATGACCTCCCTTGACCTGCTGGCCACGCTCTTCTTAAAGCACCCCAGGATGCTGTTGGCCTTCTTGGCCACAAGGGCACCTTGCTGGCTCATGGGCAATTTGTTGTCCACCAGGACTCTCAGGTCTCTCTCTGCAGAGCTGCTCTCTAGCAGGTTTGTCCCAACCTTTACTCGTATATGGGATTGTTCTAACACCTAACCCACGCTTCCTAAACTGACCTACGAGGATGTTATGGGAGACAGTGTCAAAAGCCTTGCTGAAGTCAAGGTAGAGAACATCTACGGCTCTCCCCTCATCCACCCCCCCCAGTCATTCTATCATAGAATACTATCAATCAGACTGGTCAAGCATGATTTCCCCTTGGTCAATCCATGCTGACCACTCCTGTGACCTTTTTTTCTTCTACATGCTTAGAGATGACATCTAGGATGAGCTGTTCCATCAGCTTTCCAGGGATGGAGGTGAGGGTGACTGGCCTGTAGTTTCTGATGCTACGTACAGTATTACTGCAGCCTCTGGTTTTGTTCCAGGCTTCTCGGTACCCTTGTCCTCAGCCTTCAGCACCTGATGACATCTGGGAGGCTGATCCTCCGGGAGGCTCTCGTCGACAGGAACCACAGAGTCACTGGTGTAGGTCCTCCACGGGTGGCATGGCCATCAGCAATCAGGAAAGATTTGTGGGAAAACTTGTGTGGTGCTTCCCAAGTGGATTGGGGGCTGAGAGGGAGTCCAAGGTGCTGCTTTGAGCCTGGGAGCACTGCGCCATTTGTGCCCTCTCTACACAGGGATGCAGCCACTTTACACCCATCAAGTGGTTTTAGGAGCATCCAGAAGTGTGTGGGGTGGGGGCTTGGGAAACCTGCTGAGAGGGTCTTAGTAAAACCTCCCTGGGTGATAGATGTAGGAGGTGGTATTTCATTTGCTTCTTGCACCACACAGTGCGTGGGCACGGGCTGCTGCAGCCTGCGAAGCAGAGGGGAGCCGATGGGGTGAGGCAGGGTGCCTTGGGAACCTGATGAGCTTTGGGGTTAAACGCCAGTGCTTAATGATGGTCTGGGGCACCATGAGCAGCTCTGACACCTGCCCACCTCTCTGCTCTGTGCTGTGGCTCCCACTTGCCTCCTGCCCTGGTGCCAGGGCTCACTGGGCCCTTTGTGCTGGTTGAAAATGAACATCACCCAAAAATGAGCCGTTTCCTGCCAGCTGGGTGTGCAGGCACGGGGCGGTTAGTGGTGGACAGCCAGGGCTCAGTGCCAGGGCTGCAGGCAGGGCCAGGAGGAAAGGCAGAAGCGGGCAGCCCTGCCATGTGCTGTGCCCCATTTTGTCCTTCCCATGGGCAACCTGACTCACCCTTGTGGTGGCACATGGGGATGCAGCTCTGTAGCCATCGGAGCACTAGCCTGAGTGGCACAAGCACAGCTTTCTTGTATTGCTGAACTGGATCAGAGAGCAGCTCCAGGTGGAAACTGAGCATTTCCAGGATGATTTTTAGCCCCATGCAGCTCACTGCATAAGTGTTTGTGCCAACAAAGGGACAGGGACTAAACCGACCCTTTGGCATCACTCCATGCTGGCAGCAGTTTGAGGGGACTGAGCTAGGGGTGCTTACGCCGCTGTAAGGTCGGAGCTGCTCTGCGGCCCAGCCCTTTGCCCTGGCTGCCTCTTCTCTTGAGCTACCGGCAGCGCTCGTGCTGATGAGCCGCTCCAACCAAAAACCAGCTGCATTGGGTTTTGCCAGGTTCATTTTTGATTATGCAGCCCTGGATGCACAAAGGCTGTGTGTGGGGATAAACAAGGCAGGCAAGACTGGAGCCCCATCCAAGGGCAGCCGAAGACCCACTCCCTCTGCTCAGCTGGGAAGAGACACGTCCCCGAGGGAAAGAGGCTGTTTCAACGGCTGCTCCTTTAGCAAAGTGGGAACAAAGTTCTTCCTGCTTTGCCAAGTCCTGTTCTTCTCTGGGACCTGGGGTATTTGCACCCTTTTTTCTTCTGGTGGTTTGAAGGGTTTTTTTTGGCCTCAGCTGTTCACTCAGCTTTATCTCAGGCTTCTGCATCCATCCAGCCTTTGCTGCTGTTTCCCAGTCACTGTACTACTTCTTGGGCTGTATTTCTCCTCCCAGAAACATGTGTTTTCCAGGTACTGAGCTGTGAAGCCAGCTTGTAGATCCCCTTCAGCCTACTAAGAAGGGACCTGCTCCATGGCTGCGGTTTTGGCCTCTGCTGGGAAATCCTTGTGTGCTTGTGTTGATTTGAGATCAGGCTAGTCACCTGCAGACAAAGTATTTTCAGACCTGTGCTGGCCGTGCCAATACTCAATGTGCTTCTCTGGCTGTCCTTCTTCATCACTAGTACTAAGTCAATGTCTCTTGTGATGCAGACTCTGGGTGTGCTTAGGGCTCCTGTGGTGCTTTAAACCAAGCTGTCGTGCCTGGGGATGCTCTGTCCACTGTCTTGTGCCTCCCACAGGGAGACTGCACGTTGGTTTGCTCTGCTGTAGGGCTCTCCCTACTTTTCTTACCAAAAATGCCCCAAGATGGCTCTTAGGGGTGGTATATTTTAGATTTGGAAACTTGAAACTTCAATGAATCCTGGAGTTTGGGAAGCCACAGGGGGGGAGTTTGGTTAACTGTAGCTCGTTGATGGAGGCAGACAAGGAGAGTATGGTATCAATAGGCTTCTTGTGGGGTTGTGACCCCCTTCCTTCCCTTCTTCCCACCACTGTCTCACTTCTTTTTTAATTCTGTGCTTCCCCTTTTCTATGGCATTTCTGCAGTTGTTTTGTGGTTGCCAAGTTCTCAAGCAGTTTCATTTTCTGTTTGTAGATCTACATTGAGTTGGATTTGCGCTATCAGCCTCCAGATGGCTCAGCTGGGACCTGGGTTGAGGATGACTTTGTTTACCAGATGAAAGACAGGTATTGAAATCCTGGGAGGAGCAAATTTGCAGGCAGCTTGTACAGCTGCCTTTGCCAGTGGCAGCCTTTGGGATGCAATCCAGCATCATTTACTCTTCACCTCTGACCAGGCTGGCCAGGTGCTGCTCTACAGCAGCAATAAGTGAGCAGGGCTCTTGGGAAGAAAATACCTTCTCTTCACAAACAGCCTGTGACTGCAACAACCTACTGCACCCTGGGAGTCCTTTTAGATCCAAGAGCGCTTCTGCAGCCTTTCTGGCTGACGGGAGTGAGACTTCGTGGTTGCAAAGTTGGAGAGAACGTGGCTTTGGACTGTAGCAACCCCAAGCACCTTGTACACAGCTGGCGCCCAAAGCCAGGGGAGATGCGGGTGTCTGGGTGGACAGGATAACAGGCAGCAGCAAGGTCTGGGGAGTGTCGCTTCTGGAGTGCCAGAGACAAAGCAACGGGCACACGGGGTGAACAGTGGAAAAGCATCACTTAGGAGGATGCTCATGTCCCTGCCAAGAGCCAAGCGGAAGCACGGCTGTGGCACTATTATTTAAATGCATCAGTGAACAGCCTCAATGCATTTGTTTTTCAGCAAAGCATCTCTTTTTCTTACAGTTATGAGTTAATCGTCCGCAATCCTGGATTTGAGGAGCTGGAGTAAGTAGCCTTACTCCTCGTGGGTGGAGGGGAGCGCACAACCCACTCGTCAGGGCTGACGATGCGGCGTGTGACATGGTGGGGTGTTTGCAGGGCAGCCGAGGGGCCGAGAGCGAGTGAACTGGACTGGAGGGCTGCTGCGCTGGGCAGGAAGCTGGCGAAAGGCCTGGAGACTGATGAGGAAGGGGAAGAGGAAGAAGAAGATTTCTATGATGTGTCTGAGATGGAAGTCTCGGGCATTGTCTTCAGCCCTGTGAAGAGGTATCCATGGCATGCTCTTCTCTCTTGCCCCTGCTTGGGCCCTGGGGTGGAAAGTGCCATCTCATGGGGTGATTTCTGGGGGAATCTCGCATCTCTTGACATTCTGCTTCTGCAAAATGTCGGAAACCTTCAGTCTCCAATGACCCCAAACAGGGACTGTTGGGGATTTGCTTATTCCCAGGGCAAGGGGCCATTATTTACCAGGCTTTCTGTTGCTTCCCTCAATGGGGGCTTGATCAGGTGAATGTAGATGAAGAGACCTGCTCACTCGGGTTGTTTTTCTGTGCAGCCGCTCCAGACCTTGCTCCGCACGGGACCTCTTTGCCACCCCAACCCCGCAGAGCTTCCAGGTACTGCAGTGTTGGATGCGTGTCCCTGCAGCTCCCTCTGGCCCTGCAGCCCGTCCCTTGCTGCCTTGCTCCAGGTCTGGGCTTCTCCAATTGCCACATATCTCAGCAAGGTCTCTATCATGAAGACCCCTTCTTGCTTTGTGTGGTTTCCCTGAACAAGGTGTGAGATTCCCTGAACGGATTGCATCCATGAGTGCTGACTCAACATCAGCCAACCCGGAGCAGAGTTTCTTTCTGGGCCATGTAGTTAGCTATGGATGTACAGGAGAAGGGAATCAGCCTGACAGCCGCATGTGCTGCTGCAAAACACTGACTGAGCAGAGCTTTGGAGAGCACCCAGGGATGACTGGTGCCTTCCAGCCTCCCCAGGGCTTGCCTGGGCCCCCAGGAAAATGTGTGGGACATGGGTGGGGGTGGAGGGCTATTCCAGGGGCTTTCTTGGAGATGCCAGGAGGCAGGTATGAAGCTGTGGCTCTGGCCATTGCTCTGACATCAGGTTTATTTGAGACCCCTCTGAAGTTTGGAAATGGAGTTCAGTCCCATCTTTTGCCCTGCAGATTTCAGAGCAGGTCTCCCAGCCTGGCTGTGGATTTAAATTCTTTTAAAATCCTTTTTAAATTAAATCCTTTCAAATTCTTCCCTGGTTCTAAGTAAATGTGGACTCACTCAGGGCTGGGTCCTGAAAGCAGGAAGATTTTGTCGGGGTGGAATTTCATACCATCCTTTTCTTGAAGCTATTATTCATCTTAACAACTGTCTAGTTGCTTGTACTGAGAGCAAATGTGAGAACATTTCTCCCATGTTGTAGACGCGTAAACAGTCGCAGCAAATGAGACAGCCCCATTCCAGTCTTTCCAGTGGTGTCCATCTCAGTAGGATTCAAAGAGAAGTGCTGATAGAAGATACAAGGAGCATCTTCTCCAAGGTGCTCTGTGGACCCCACCATGTGGGAGCAGTGAGTTTGCATCCCCTTGGAATCAGGAACTGAGTGGAGACAGTGTTGCCGGGGAGGCTGCACTTGTCAAAGGTGCCGGGGATCTAAGACTTCACTTCCTTGCTTGTCCGAAAGAAACAAGTATCTCAAATACCATTTTGGTTTGTCCTGACCATAGCAGATTTCAGCAGCCACGCTCTTGCCTGCCCCAAGCATCCACCCCTCCAGCAAGAGGGCCCTGCATATTCGCATACTGCTGTTGCTGAAACAAGCTCAAGATGGAGCTGGAGACAGGAGAGTACTGATCTGAAGGTTTTCTCCCACGTTTTCTCAGGTTGGGATTAATATCATTGAAGCGCAGAAGCTGGTGGGGGTGAACATAAACCCCTTTGTGGTAGTCAAAGTTGGAGAGGAGAAGAGGCACACAGCAACGCAGAAGTCAACAAACTGCCCCTTCTACAATGAAGTATGTGAGAGGGACAGAGGCTCTGTCCTTGCCACACCAGTGTCCCAAGTGGCTGGGGCCGTCCTTGCAGGCAATGCTTGGGATGCAGCTGCTCTCAAGCAGAGGTGCTTGTGGAGCCCTGGGGCTCAGCTAATTTGCTCTTCTCTTCCAGTATTTTTTGTTTGAATTCCATGAGCCAAGAGACATTTTATTCCACAGACTCATAGAGATCTCGGTAAGTTTGTCCTCTTCTTTATCCTTCGTCAGTAACTGGTCCAGCCCAATGCTTCTGCTTGTAGATGTTGGCAGTGATGGGCAAAACAAGGGTACTGGTACCAGCCAGGTCTTCCAACCAGAGGCATCTGCCTGGCAGAGAGACCTAAGGGCCTTCCTGTGGCCACAGTGGGGCAGAGACCCAGCACTGGGCAGTGCAGCGTTCCCACCTCCTCTGTGTCAGGTTTTCTCTGCATCCAGTGACTGAAGTGGGACCCCTGGGGCAGTTTCTTGCCCAGTGGCCTTGCAGCCTGGCTTTTTTTGGGAGGATTCCCTGCTGCCCCTTACCCTGGAGGCTCATCCTGCAGGTTGTGGAGGCGAATGACTGGTGTGAGGGGAGGTCAGCAGTGATTTGTGCTTGCAGAAAAAAAACAGGCAGGCAGAAAGCAGTCTTCAGAAATCCCCCGGCCCAAAGTGCGGGGGCTTCTCCAAAACACAGGGCTTTTCTGAAGCTGGCTAAACCCAGCCACCACCTCCTTTGGCACGCTGTCTCCAGCACTTGCCCTGTGAAAGGTTGCCCATCTCTTCTGCTGGTGTGGGCTCAGCCTGTGAGCATGGCCTGGGTTTTGGGAGAGACACTAGCCTGGTGGGGGCATGGCTCTGCCCTGACCCACTGGGATATGGACATAGGACTCCCTGTTGGAAAGCAGGTCTGCCCTTGGTCCATTGTAGGGATTTGGCTTATCTGGGGTTGGCAGAAGCAGCTGAATTGGTTGCACATGAATTTCCCTTGGCCCAGGTTTGACTGAGGGTTATGGCCTCATGGGCTTTGTGGGAATTGTTGGGCAGGAATGAGTTTTTCCCAGGGCTAACTCAGATGTGTCACTGTGTGTGAGGAGCTTGCAATTGCTGCCTGAGCTGTGTGTTGGAATGGGCATCTCTTACCAGTCCCTCCTCAGAGAGAGATGTTTGGATGTGTCACCTGGCTGCCCACATCTCCTGGTGCTCAGGGAGATTTCTGCTGTCTGCAGGTTTTTCACTCAAAGAAGATACCGTTCCTGGGAATGTGCATAGGAACGTTCAAGATGGATGTTGTGACAGTGTACAGCCAGCCAGGTATGACCAACTGCACTGCTTCCCTGCTCCCTGGCCCTGGCTTTGTCTGAAACGGATGTTTCCTTCGTGCTCTGCTGAGTTTCATGCGGGCCTTGTCTTCCAAGCACTTAGTTCACATGAGCACTGGCACTTGCTTCTCCTCCTGGCTGTCTGAGGGCTGGTCTCACCTTCAGAGGCAGGATCAGAGCAATCTTTGTCCAGACATAGTTGGGAGGTGAGATGGTAACCTGGGCTCTCTACAGGGAACTCATTTCCTTCACTCTCAGATCACAGGTTTTTCCAGAAGTGGGCTGTTATCAGCGACCCTACGGACACCCGGGCAGGTGTGAAAGGCTTTGTGAAGTGCAACATCTCTGTCACTGCACGTGGGGATGTTGTGGGCTCCCTTCCCACCTCTTCCAGCAGCCGGGATGAGGACATTGAAAGGTAGGTGCAGTGCAGTCTTGCATGGCCCTGGGCAAAACAGTCATGTCTCTCTTCACACTACCTTTTTTTGCCCCATTTCCCCTGTTTTGATGGGGAAGGATCCAGGGAGACAGCTTTGGTGGGGCAGGATCCAAACCTCCTACCAGTCAGGGCATTTCCCAGCATCATATTTCCTGGGCTTCAGGAGAGAGCCAGAACATGAATTTGTCTTTTAGGAACCTGCTGCTGCCTAAGAGAGTCCCTGCAGAGAGACCCTGGGCCAGGGTCTGCATCAAGCTGTATCGTGCTGAGGGCCTGCCCAGCATGAGCGCGGGCATCATGGGTGGTTTCTCCAAGATCATAGGGGAGAAAAAAGTCTTTATCGACCCATATGTGCAGGTCTCGTTCTGTGGGCAGCAGGTGAGTCTCCAGGGGGTCTTCATGGCGCCGGGCCGATCCTCCTTTGGCTGTGTGGCAGCATGTGCTAGGCTGATGCTGTCAGGAACCTCCACGGAACACAGCAATCCCACTGGAGTCAGGCTGGGAGAGCTCAAGTCTTGCTGTCTTTGGCAGTGGCCTGAGCCGTGTGGCCATGAGTGTGCGGTGTCTGGATGAGAAGGCTTTTATGGGACTTTTGTTTCTGCAGAGAGCTGCATGGGGGATGGCTCCAGCCCTGAGCACAGCCACTGGCTGAGCTACTGGTGGAGCAGACAGAGATTTCATATCCCTAAACACAGGGAGAGGGGCAAATAAATCCTGGAGCGGAAGTTCTCTGTGGCAAGCTAGGCTCAAGTTGACACCCTCAGGAGAGTTTACTGAGCTGCTGGCCCTTTTCGTGCACCCAAGGCCAGTGTTTCTGGTCCTGTGATATCTATTAAGATGAGAATCAGTCTCTGGGCATCCCTGTGGGCCTGGGTGTGCTCCCAGAGGACCCTGTGATATCTCTGGGTCTGATGGTGCTGCCCACTCACTTCCAGTATTTCCCCTGGCTGTGCAGAGCATGGCCAGGGCCTTGGGACAGCCCCCCTTGATGAAGCACAAGAACAACTGCTGGGACAGGGGCAGGAGCAGGGATACTGCCACCTCGAGAGCTTGCCCAGCACCATCTGCAGGTGGGACAGCAGAACATGCCATTCCCAGAGAGGCCCTGAGGCATGCCTTGCTCGGGCTGCTGGCTGGGATTGCGTGGCTTTCACACCTTCTCCTTCCTAGGGGGAAACGTCGGTGGAGACCAACACCACTGAGCCCAAGTGGAATGAGCAGATCAGCTTCATTGAGATGTTCCCGCCTCTGGCCAGGAAGATAAAAATCCAGGTGCTGGATGATGCCAATGTTGGTGATGTGGCCATCGCTACACACTACATTGACCTGCAGCAGATCTCGGACTCTGGCAGGAATGGTGAGGCCTGGCACGGCTGCTCCGTGGGACAGGGTGTCCTGGGTAGCCCCATGCCATGCACCCTCTGCTCGGCCATGGTGGTTCCTGACAGTGGGAAGCAGGAGTGGCCAAAGCACTTTCACATCCCTATGTCCTGGGCTGTTTTCTTGGGGGAAGATCTCTCTGCATCTCCCTGTGGTATAATTAGACCCTCTCCCTGTGATGTAATTAGATCCTCTCCCTGTCACTGCAGGTTTTAACCCCATGTTTGGCCCAGCCTGGGTGAACCTATATGGCTCCCCCCAGAACTCAGCTCTGCGGGACATCCACAAAGACCTCAACGAGGGCATGGGCGAGGGGATCTTCTACCGCGGGCGCATCCTCATGGCCATCACGGTGGAGATCTTCAGCAGCCCTGGCATGGCAGAAAGGAAGCTTGGGGACAAGACAAAAGGTGCCCTAAGCAAACTGAAGCTGAAGAAGAAAAGTAAGAAATCCAAGGAGAAAGACAAAGAACTGAGGCAGCTGCAGGGAGAGGAGGAGGCTGGGGGCTCTCAGGAGACTGAGCAGCCCGAGGAGGTCACTGTGGAGGTGGAAGAGCTTCATCCACTCCCCGAGGTAAATGCTGGCGTGGCTGACCCATGCTGGCTGGCCTGTGGCATGCACAGGCGTCATGGCACAGTGGGGTCCCTTGGTGTAACTGGAGCAAACCCAGCCGGACCATTGCTGCCTCATCCAGAGCTCTCAGAGCCTCTGCAAGGGCTGAGGCCACAATCCCAAAACGCTCCTGTGGTAAGGCTGGAGCATCCCCACCTATGCTGCCATCCTGGCGCAGGGGGGACTCTCATGTGGGTGTTATTCCCACATGAGCTGCTGTGGGCAGGGCACAGCTGTCTCTAAACACATACTTTTTCTCGCCTGGAGCTAGAGAACTGTTAGCTGGCTCTGGGTCTCTACTTGGCCTGGGAAAGGCAAGCAAGATGCTGCTGTGTTGGTACCATGGCCACGTGCTCAGTGGCCTCACACAAGCATCAACCAAAGCCATGGCTCTGCACCAACCCGCCAGGATTTCCAAGGAAACTTATCCTGCCTCTGGCAGCCCAGTGGTGGTGACCTTGGCAGCATCCCACTGATGTCCCTTAGGAGGGCTGGCAGGCACCAGCCATGCCCTGATGCTCTCCAAATTTCTGCTGAGGCAGTGTTTTGGCAGACAAGGCTCTTGGGCTGATTACTGTCTCCTTGCTCAGAACGTGTTGGGGAGGAAGGAGGAATTCCTTCTCTTCGCTGCCTTCTTTGAAGCCACTATGATGGACTCCTCTCTCAGCTCCAAGTCTGTCAGCTTTGAAGTCTCTATAGGTGGGTATTGCCCAGGACCCTGTGTTCAGAAACTATGGGACCAGTGCAAATCTCCCTCTGATAGCCCAAGTCAGCACTATGGTCCTAAGGTGCCAGCCCTTGCACAGCTCATGCCTCCAAAGCAGGATCTCGGGAAGGATGGGGGCTGAGGCCAGGGAGTGTGCACAGTGCTTTAATTACCTTGAAAGTCTGGATGCTTTCCTATAGGATTGGAGATTTGCAGTATTTGTATGAACTGCCTGTTTGGGGAGAGTGGTTGTAGCTGTCCTGGGAAGTTGGGGTGAGAACAGGTAGAAGGGTTTGGGAGTAAGAAAGGGAAGCAAAGGAGGGGAACCTGAGATACCGAGGCTGGCCATGTGGTGCTGAGGGGCTGTGACAGCGGGTGAGGGGGAAACAATGGTAGGAGAGTGGCTGTGAGCCCTCTCCCTGCTAAGCTGGCTGGATGGAGATGTTTGATGCTGAAGTCTTCCTGAGTGACTGCTGCTGACCCCAGTGTATGGGAGTAGATGACAGTTAGCGGGCACTTGGTGCAACCTGAATGTATACACAAGGACGCTCTTGCAATTGCCCAGCTCCCTCAGACCTCCTGGTTGTCCATGTGGTGGTTGGATGCTACTGAACTGCTAGTTCCAGAAGTCCAAGCTAGTTCAAAAGTGCATACCCATGTGCTTCTCTTCTCAGGATGAATGCACTCTGATTTTTTAAGCTAGCAAACTTGTTTCACAGTGTGACAGTTTAACTCAGCTGTTTACTGTTTAATGCTTAACTTCAAGGAAACTATGGCAAAGCTGAAGAGGTTGTGACTAAAGTACGGAGAAAAGTGGAAAAAGGAGAAGTGAAAGAAGAAAAGCAGCCTTTGCTGGACCCTGGTTCAGATGGTGAGCTGGACGTTGAAGTCCCTGCCCCAGTTTCAGCAGTGCTGAACAAGTCGGTGACTAAGAGCCAGAGACCAGAGCCCACAGAGTATGACAGGTGAGTCGTCTTCATCCTTCTTTCCCACCTACTCTGGTCCTGCCCCGCCTTCCCAGGTGGGTTATTCCAGATGTTATAGAGGTCTGCTCAGCAATGTGGGTGCTGTGCAGGTGTTTCTCCTCTTTGCAATGCTGCAGCTTGCCGTGGGCTAGCTGGCTGGCATTGCTCATTAGCCCAGACACCTATAGGTGTCTGTCGATGTGTGCAGGTGGCCAAGGACAGGAAAACTGTGACCTATCAATAATAGCAATCTATTTTCTGGTTAACAAGCAGCATCCTAAGGGCTTGATTTCAGTGAGGAGGAAGGGATGGAGTATTCAAGCACATGCTGTCCAATGCTGGGCAGGTGAGACTCATAGACAAGCTCTTCTAATGATGTCCTGTCACCAGGCACCACTGAGAAGAGCCTGACCCCATCCTCTTGACACATGCCCTTTGGATATTGATAGGCATTGACTCAACTGGGCACATGCTATGTGCTTGTTTGGGATGGCAAAGGACAGATCCAGCAGCTTGAATCCATGTCCGTGGTGCAGGGCCCAAACCAACTGGTTTTCTGTGAGGACAACAGAACCCAGATGCTGCTCCCTGTGCTGGCTGCGCGAGTGCTGCGCTATGACATGGCACATGCTTTCTGCAAACAGCAGCCGTAACCCCCTGTGCCTACTGCCCTTAGGTCGTACAGCTGCCTGCCCATGACGCATGAGAAACCCTGTGTGTACGTGTGGAGCTACTGGGAGGATCACACCTGGAGACTCTGCATTTCCAACTGGATCGTCAAGCTGGCAGAGCGTCTGGTAGCGTGTGCAGGGTGTCTGTCTGCAGCATGGTCCTTTCTGGTGTTCTTTACTTGTAGCACATGCAGTTGCTCTGTGAGATGTTTGCCTTAAACCTCCTCATCCCTCATGTGAGTCCCTCTCTCACAGGGCTCGGTCCCACCTGCCTTTTAGACATGTGGGGTATGGCAGTGAGTGCAGAGCCACTAGCTGTCCTGTGCCGCAGCCTAGCAGTGTCTCCTGGAGGTGTGAGTGTCACCACCTCTGTGACAAAAAGCTCTTCTGCTAGCAGACCTGAGTTGCATTTGCTCTGGGGAAATGCTGCTGCAAACAGACTCTCAGTCTCAGGCTGTAATCAGGAGGGTGCAGTCTCTTCCCAGGGCATCGTTTTTCCCTTTTGGGCTTAGAAATCCAAAAGCAGAGCTTGCCAGTGTGTTTCAGTTGCTGCTCAAGGACCGAGACACAGAGTTTTGTAACAACTAGTGTTAAGGTTATCCCCAGGCTCCAGAGAATCCCTGGCAGCACAGCGCTGATCTGCAGCACTCTCGTGATCTCCAGCTCTGCAGAAGGGCACAAGCCATTTGTGGCAAACGCATCCTTGCAATGTTTCACTCTGACCCTGCAGCCAGGCTCAAGCTCCCTGAATGTTGTGCTTTCCCTACAGGAGCAGGGGCTGTATGACGTGGAGAAGCTCGTGAGAAGGCCAAAGGCTAAAGCAGAAGAACGGCTCAGAGAGGTGCTGGAGGAATTTGTAGCTGGATGCAGGTTAGCGTGTTCCTGATTTCCTGAGCTTTCTTGTTTTCAAGTTAGGAGGTTGTATCATGTTCTGTCTGGGCTGTGCACAGCCTGCTCTCTCATCCTCTTGAGACAGACGAGTGGAAGGAAACTGGGGCAACCTGGGGAAAGGACGCTGTAGCTCTTCAAGCCTGGTGAGGAGACCCCAGGCCTGGGTAACACAGGGGTCACAGGCTGCAGCCTCGATGTTCCTGGGCTCTTGGGTGTTTCCTAAATGTTAGGACATTTCCTTCACTCTCTTCAGTTGCACAGACAAGAGACTAGTGTTTCAGTCACTGTGATGGCCCAGTAGGGTCCAATACACATTTCAGTCCCCAGCCTTGTCATGGTGACAGTAGAGAGGGATCCTCAGGTGCTGAGCAGTCCCCAGTGTACTTTCCGAATCAAAAAGCTTGCAGAAGAGAGGGCATTGCAGAGAGAGGGCTTTCTGATGCATTCAGATTAGTTCCAGGAATTTGGAGCTTGTACCCGTGCTGTGTGAGTTGTGCTCTGCCTGGTGGGTGCAAGGGGTGCAGAGCCCGTGCTGCTTTTCTCGTTGCAGGCAATATTCACTCAGCGCAGAGAGAAAAACAATGGCACATCCAAACAACCTTGACAGATGTCGGACGAAGTACCTGATGCGCAACATCGTAAGCTATGGGATGTTGTGCCCTGATGCCATCCTTCCTCTCCTGTGGAGCACGTGTGGTTGAGCACATGCATGTTGGTGGAGGCCTTTTGGTGCAGGCTATTTCTGCAGGCAGATCTGGGGGAGCTCACTGAGACCCACTGGCCCTGGAAACTCAGCCCATAGGCTGGGTGCCCATACCAGCAGATCTACAACAGCCATCCATGTGCCTGTCCCTGGAGAGGGCAACATCTAGATGCTCATAATCCTGCAGACAAGGCCAGCTAGCTGAATGAGAGCACAGCTACACGCCTTCCATCATAGCACAGCAGGGCATGGCTATAGTCATAGTCCTCATCAGACTACAAAGATATGAAAGACTGACCAAAATGCAATGACAGTTGCAGGAAATAAAATTTTGGGCATGTCTGGGTCCTAGCTCCCTGCCCTCTGCCTACCCAGACATCGTCACCTGAGCTATGGTGGAGGTACTCTGCTAAGTCTGAGTCTCTCTTTCAGAGAGACCCAGCCCAAGAGATGAGTTTTCTGGCCTTGTCAGTCCGTACTGGGTTTGCACCCTGAATTCCTTCTGGATTTCATTATTAGTTTTAGTTCATCACAAAGTCTCTTCTCAGATGTGTACACTATCAACTGATAGACGTGAAAGCCCAGCCCCATCTTCCAGTTCCCTACATCTTCATATTCCCACGCTTCTGTGGCCCCAAGCTGCTCCTTGTGCAAAGGTTTCCCCAGGCACTATCTGGAGCCCTAGACCACTGGCTTCTGAAATGTTTATTCCTTATACATCATTCTGCCCCAAATGATGCAAAAGCTCACGGACTTCTGTTCCTGGCTGGTATTGGCAGAACTGATGAGTTACTGGAGTCTCCATTTCTTGGCACCCGTCACTATGTGGCTCACGACAGGTTCATGGAGGTTTGCTCTCAGCAGCTGGGGAGTGAGCTGTGGTGGAGGTCGGGGTGCGACCGGACAGGATGGAGGCGATCAGCACATGGGTGCCCCTGCAGAGCCCCTCTGAGGGGTGCCAGCCTGGCACGCCTGCCTCATGGCCAGGCCTGTGACACCGTGCTCTCTGTTCAGATCCTGTGTGCAAAGCAGGGGCTCCGCATCAGGCGGCAGCTGACTCGAACCAATGTCAAGGAGAAGGTTAAGGAGACAAGGAGGATCCTGGCAAAGCTATGCTTCATGGCTAAAGAGGTACGTCTGCTCCCACAGCACCTCGTTTCCAAGCACGGGCAAGGAAGGAGCAGTGGGCTGGCTGCCGGGGCTCTCCCTAGCCTGAGTTGGGGCTTCTCCTCTGCTGCCTTCTTTGCTGTGTAAAATCCCAAGTCCCATCTGCTGGAAGTTTCATGTAATGGCTCTTATGAGGGATGAGGCTTTGCAGGGCTGTTGGTGACAGAGCAGAGGTCCAAGCAGCTCAGCGATGGGTTGGAGGCAGAGCCGGGCAGCTCCGGGGCTGTGCCTGGGCAAACAGCCTGTGCTGCCTGCGCACCCACCAGGGACTGACCCCGGACATTCTCTGCAAATTCAAACTTGCATTGAAATAAGATCTCTCATCCGTAGCAGAGACTCTCCGTTTTCAGAGTTTCACTGGCTCTATTTTCAGTAACTCCTGAAAATCAGTGTGTTTGTCCAGTGTAAGCCAGAACACGATGTTTGCTGGAGTGAGCAGATGTTGCAGTTTGGAGAAGTTTTTCACCAAGTGATGTCAAATCATTTTCACACCTTTAGCTATGTGAGGGTAGACTTTAGCATGACCAAGATGTCACCGCTCACACCACCAGGAGGAGAAGCTGTCCTCGGGATCCAGCCTCACAGACTGGCTGCAGCTGGTCTCCCTGACAGAGAGGAACCTCCTCCCGTTTTGCTCCCTGCCTTTGGGTGGGAATGTTACTGTCAGCCCTGCACATGCCCTTGCCACTTTTAGTCCGTGCTTGGGGGCTGGTGGTCTTTGGATCAGTAATTGTTTCGGCTACTTGTATACTGAAAAATTGTAAGTACAAGTGTCAGGTACAAGTGCAAACACTAATGGCAGGGAAACAGATGGGGAAGAAAACTTAGGTTAGAGTTTAAAAGAAGGCATTGCTTCCACCTGTGCGTTTGCTTATTGCAAGTCCTGCTCTCAACCCGAATCGCAGCTTTGTGCTGGGCACTCTTGTTGCTGGGATGGCAGCTGAGGTAATTCCTTCCCATGGATCAGCACTCAGGCTCCTGTCAAAGGCGTGGGGTAAAATGCCACTTTTCCACTCTTGTGGGCACTCCTTCTCCCCAACATGGTGGGGGCTGAGTGCATCCTGCTGGTGTTCACAGTGGAAAACAAGGCAGATTACTGATCCCTCTAAGAAACCTGCAGAGCCATATTGCAGGGCTGAGACTTGCTGAAGCCTGTGTCCAGTGTTAGGGCCTTCATTTGCATCTCCAAAGTGCCCTGCAGCCGTCCGCCCCTCCTGTGAGGAGATGAAGTTTTCACTGTGTCAGTGGATGGAGGACAAGATACGTGCTGTTCCTCTGCTGTGACATTCCTGTCTTTCCTCCCCCCAGCCCCAGTGCACCCTCCCTGATGTACTCGTCTGGATGCTCTGCAACAACAGGCGCGTGGCGTATGCAAGAATTCCTGCGCAGAACATTCTCTACTCGGTCGTCGAAGAGGAGAAAGGCAAGGACTGTGCAAAGATCCAGACTGTCTTTATGAAGGTAGGGTTTATACCAAAACAGTGTGCTCTTGCTTCACACTGCTTCTCCCTCCTTGCTTCCAGCTCTCCTTAATGAAATCCAGGAGTTCACAAGGAAACAAAGCTCTGGCTCCACCACTGTCTTTTGCTTCTGTCAGTGTGGTACTCTGTCTCCTGTGCTTTTTGGTCAGTCACTGATGGCGATCATTTTGTCTGAAGGGGGCATGGCTGACATGGGAAATCTGCTAAACCTCCTGTACTTTAAGGTCCCTGGCTTACACACTGGTGAGATCTTTGCCAAACTGGAAATCTACATGTGGCTTGGGATAACCAAATACGCAAAGAACTGTTTGGCGGAGCTGCCTGAGGAGTTCAAGTACCTCTCTGAGAGCGGACAGGAGGTAGCCCAGCTCTCGGCGTACAGTCCCCCCAGCCGGCTCAGCAGGGATGGTGAGTGTAGATTCCACTTTTCAATGGCTTAACTGAGAGCAGAGAGGTGAGAGGTCCCGACCCAGAGTCAGTGTCCAATCTATCATCTCCATGCCATCTCCAAGGCACGACTGGGGCAGGCAGGTCCAGTTTGCTCTCATGAAGATTTGTTTGCACCCTCACAGCTGGAGCTGGAGGCAGGATGGGTGCTTCATAGGCACCGAATGAGGCATGAGGCTTCATAGGCAATGGGCTTGAGGTCTGCCCCTTTGCTGAGGCTTGGTGGTGCTCCCCCACAACAGGTGCTCACAGCAGATCACTGCACATTTCACATGTCTTGTCCTTCCCAGAAGTGTCTGGGGAGCCCACTGACCTTGTCTTGCTTGGCCAAACCTTTTGAGATGTGCTGGTCTTCTGAGAACCACAGTGAATGCCCCTAGAAGTGGTATCCATTCCTTGCAGGATGTGCCCACTCCTACCTGGCTGGCCCTATTCTTCATGCGTTTTTTGACCTCACACAGGGCTGGACTGGGGAACTGGGACCTCTCTTCTCTTTCTCTTACCAGATTTCAGCTATTTCCAACTCCGAGCCCATCTGTATCAGGCTCGAGGGATCCTCCCTGCAGATGACAATGGCCTTTCGGATCCATTTGCAAGAGTGGTGTTTTCAACTCATTGCCAAACCACCAGGGTGAGACTACTTAAACTCTTGCTTCTGCCATCTTGGGGACTTGGGGAGATAAAAATCATCATGTCCTGACTGCCATGTTGAAGGCCAGTGCTGTGGCAGTCCTCCTGGAAATTTTGTAACTCCAGGCATGAAGTATTTGTGTGCTCTGAGCAGTGTGACTAGAACATTTGACAAAACATATATATCATTGAACATGGTCTCAGAGTTTGGTTGGCGTGTGCTAGTTGGCCCCAAGTGCTGATTTCACGCTTTTACCATCTCCCCTCCTGCTGGGTGCCAGCAGCACGTGGCTGCGTGGGAGAGGGGATCAACCTGTGTGTCCTCACTCTCTTTACAAAGTGCACGTGGTTTGTTTCCAGTGGCTGTGATGCACTCAGGCCTCCTGTCTCTCTGTGCAGATGCTGGAGGAGACACTGAGCCCCATGTGGAATGAGCTACTTCTGTTCAACCAGCTTGTTATTGATGGGAAAAAAGAGGAGTTGAAAACGGAGACCCCTATCATTATAATCAACCTTTTCAGCCACAATAAATTTGTAAGTATGGCCATGCTGCCCTCCTGCTGTCGTTTCCAGGACAGGGAAGGCAGAGGAGATCTGTGTGGGTGCTGAGAGCAAGCACTTAGGAGCCACACCTCTGTTTGGTTTCCATGACTCAGCTTGATCCTAGTCCACTGGTGGCAGTGAGTCCTGGGGGCTGTGGCTGAGGCTGAGACCTTCTGCAGACTTCTGCTATGAACTGGGGTGAAGGTGCTGGCTGCAGTGTGCATATGGCTCAGAGATGCCCTGGGCCAGGTCCTGATGAATGCTTGGTGGATCTGGGATCGCAGAGGGCTCGTAGGGGAGACGATGTAGCTCTTAGGGCTGTACCTTCCCCTCTGTTCCTCAGGAGTCATCTTCCATTGTTCCTCAGTCCTCCTTTTCCTGTCTTCATTAGTACCTTGAAGTCACACTCCTGGCACTTCTTTATTGGAAGAGGATTAGTATAACTTGCACCAGATTCTCCTGTGTAGCTCAGCAGCTTTCCTGGGTCCCAGTACGAGACAGACATTGACATACTGGAGTGAGTCCAGAGGAGGCCACCAAGATGACTGGGGTTGGAGCACAGGACAGAATGAGGAGAGGTGGAGAGCTGGGTAGATTGAGCCTGGAGAAGATGAGGCAAAAAGGCAGTGGCTTATTGCTGCCTGCAGATGACTGATGGGAGAGGGTAAAAAAGGTGGAGTCAGACTTCTCTTGGAGGTACCCAGGGGCAGGATGACAAGCGATGAACACAAGCTGGAACAAGAAAAAAATTCAGCTTGCTGTAAGGAAGTAATTTTTACCCAGAGGGAGTTCAAATGCTGGGCCTGCAGCTCAGAGAGCTTGTGGGATCTCCATCCTTGGACACATTCAAACCCTGGCTGGAAGAGACTCTGAGCAATCTGATCTAGCTATGATGTCTTCTGGTGCACAGTCCCAGGCTGTCTGTCCAGTTCTGCATGGAGATGGACTGGGAGTTAAGAGGATTTGCTGCAGGTGTGTCTCATCTACTCCTAGCTCTGGATGGAGCAAAGGAAATCAAAGCAGAGGATGGCAAGCAGTCTTGTGCTGTCCTAGATTGGCTGGAATTAGTGTTGCCAGCAGGTCCAGAGAAGTGATTCTGCCACTTTACTCTGCTCTGGTGGGACCTCACCTGGAGTGCTGTGTGCAGGTCTGGAGCCCTCAATATAAGAAGGACATGGACCTGATGGAGTGGGTCCAGAGGAGGGCCACAAAAATGATCAG
>JAOXNO010000006.1:2308676-2328453 GCA_028565335.1 Limnodromus scolopaceus
AGATTTAGATTGGATATTAGGAATAAGTTCTTTACAATGAGGGTGGTGGAGCACTGGAACAGGCTGCCCAGGGAGGTAGTTGAGGCCCCTTCCCTGGAGACATTCAAGATGAGGCTCGACAAGGCCCTGGGCAACCTGGTCTAGTTGGGGGTGTCCCTGCTGACTGTGGGGGGGTTGAACTAGATGACCTTTGAAGGTCCCTTCCGGCCCAGATGATTCTATGATTCTATGATTCTATTATTTTCTCTGAGGTGGTAAGATAACAGGGGGGTACTTTGACCCATTCCCTCCTTTCCCGCAGGGCTCCCCTGAATTTCTCGGCCAGGCCTTTGCTGTCCCACAGGTGAAGCTGGTTGATGAGCCGTATACCAAACCTGCCCTGCAGTTCTTTGATTTCTACAAAGGCACCAAAGCAGCGGGAGAGCTCATTGCCACTTTTGAGCTGATTGAGCTGGATTACAGTGGCTATTTGGAGGTAATGGGCTTTTAGGAAGCTGCACATGGTTGCCAGCTCTCTGGGGAGAGATGTGTGGGTGAGGAGCTGGTTGCATAAGGCCCACCAGAGGATTCCCTGTTGAAAGCCACATCTGTCTTTCAACTGAATGGAGGCTGCAGGGACAGAGCCTGTGAGCACAGATCAAGAGGGGAGGGAGAGGGGGCATGGCATGGAGCAGGAATGGCTTTCATTGCTTGGTGTGCCCTGGCTCCACCTGTCCAGCCATCAGTGCCCGAGGATGTGAAGCCCAAGGAGCCTGACTACCTGGGAGACCCCCGTGCTGGAAAGTTCATCATCCCTGAGGGCATCCGCCCGGTGCTGAAGGAGTTTCGCATAGAGGTACGCTGCCTTCTACTGGGCTGGCTCCCCACTGGGCTGTCCCAGGTGGACAGCATGGCTGGTCTGTGCAGAGGGCAGGGCTTGAAGAGGGAATTTGGTTTGGAGCTAAAATGTGCTTTTGAGGCCTGAGCAGAAGCCAGAAATTGAGGGTACTTGAGGTACTTGAGGGAGAAACTGTCTCAGCAGTTTAACAGCCAGAGCTGTTGGATGGCTGGGTTGGCAGAGTGGCCTCATGCCTCCCTTGAAGGAGGTGGCGGTATCAGACAGGGTTGCAGGCTACATGGCCTTTCCATGTCTGGCATGTCTCAAGCAGCCCAGTGGCTTTGTATTGTGCTTCAGATCCTGTTCTGGGGCCTGCGAGACCTGAAGCGGGTGAACTTGTTTGAGGTGGATCAGCCCCAGGTGATCATTGAATGTGCTGGCAAGAAGGTGGAGTCGGAGGTGATTGTGACCTACAAAGAGAACCCCAACTTCACCGAGCTGGTCAAATACATGGATGTGGTGAGTGGGAAGGGGAGCCCTGCCATGCCAGAGTGCACTGTGGCTGTCCTGCACCCAGGCACTGCCTGCCTGCGTGGGGCAAGGTAACAGGAGGGGAGCTGCCCCTGGGGTTTTGCTCTCTGGTGGCCACATGGTTGAGCTGCAGATCAAAAACCTTTGTTAAATTGCCCACCAAGAGCAGTCTCAACCATCACCTGTCACTGCAAGGCTTTGGTTTTCGGACAGAGCTGCGAGGTGCTATCAGACCTCCCTACCTTGTGGTGGGACTGCCACGGGTATTGCCCTATACCCAATTCTTTTGCAGGAGCTCCCAGAGCAGGTCTACCTTCACCCTCCCCTCAGCATCTTTGTGGTGGAAAAGCGGGCATTTGGGCGCACTGTGCTGGTGGGTACCCACGTTGTGTCCAACGTGATGAAATTCTCTCCCAGAGAGCTGGAGGAGGAACCAGAAGACATGCCCAAAGGTGAGGTGATTGGTGAGGTTCCCATGGAGGTAGCAGACAGGTTCTGCCAGTGGCAGAGATCCCTGTCCCTTCTCCTCCCTCTAGCCAGGCAGCGAAGTCCTCTCCTGAGACTGATAATATGCCCAGCAAAAGCACAGTGTGGGGTGGGTTGCGGTGGGAGGCAGGTCGTGATCCTAGTCTGTAGCACTCAGCTCCAGACTGGTGCTTGGGAAGCAGCAGCAGCAAAGTGAAAGAGTGCTCTGTAAGGGCTGGCATCCCTCTTTGGGGATGGAAAAGGGCAATTTAAAGGGTAACAGGGAGGGTTTTCCTGTGGAAGAACAGCTGGCCAAAAAATAAGAAGCAGTAGGCAGAAGTAAATGCTTGGAAACATGAAGCATTTTCTCTTCATCTCAGCTCGGAAAGTCTCATCCCGGCGTCTTCCCTCTCAGACTGTGGTAAACATTGGCCTGGCAGCTGGTGACCCAGGTCCCAGCACTCACCCCCTGAGTCTTGTGAAGGTGAGTGATTTGTAGGGCCTAGCAAATTTTGAAGTTTGGAAAGTCAAACTGAAAGTTACAAATAAAAAAGAAAGTTTAGAAGTTCAGAGTTAGGTTTCAACCACCAGTTTTTGCTCCGGACCCAAACACTCCTCTTTCCTGACTGTTCATTGGCACTGATAAGTGCCTGGACTCTGGCACAGGGAACAGAGCTGTGCTGCCTTGTGCCTTGAAAACTGCTGATTTTGTAGCAAAGCACAAACCTGGGGCTACAGGTAGCTTTACACCTTCTCTGCTCTGCTGAAAGCTGCGCCTCTGCCAGAGTCTTCTGGGGCTCTAGAGTAGGGTACATGGATGTCCTGGGTGGTTGTTTCCTCCCTCTGAACTCTTTTCTCTGTTCTTTTAAGTCTCCTTTGAAGAAAATTCCTATCAATAAGCTTGTAAAAAAGGAAGATGAATATGAAGAGGAAAAACCAGAGCTGGAAGAACTGGATTGGTGGTCCAAGTACTACGAGTCCCTGAAGGAGCTGTACAACCAGGTAATCTTTTGTGACAGCTGCCAGCAGAGGGGAAAGTGGCTGCTTGAGGAACAGGTTTTCAACAGCACTGAGTGTCATAGGAGTCATCCTGGTATGGATCTGCAGGAAGACGTGGGCATTTGTGTGTCAAGCACACTTATCATGGCCAGGTATCAAGCATCTACCAGGTGGACTGAATTCAGCAGGCAATGGATGTTGAAACGTTCCTGAGGTGAGGGTGCCCAAGTGGTTTGGAGACTTTGACCGGACTTCTGTTGAGGCACTCCTGAAAATTTGACATTGCTGATTTTAGCTGCAATGCAGGGGTTTTCATGCTGCTTACTCTCTGTCCTGGCTGTCTTCCCAGGATGTGCTATTGCAGCAGGTCTGCCCCATATTTCTTTCCTTGCCTGTGTCCCTTAAATTCCAATCAAAAACACCAGCAGGAAGCTCGGGGGAGAAGAGGCCATTAATGCACTTCCTGGATACCCTGCTGCAATGATTTTAATCCTAAATGATCTCAGGCTAGGTATTACTTACTCTGCTGTCAGGAAAGCTTTGACAGTGTCCTATGCTTGGATGGAAAAGCTTTTGCTGTCAGGGATGTGGGTGACAGTTTGTGTGTGTTTCAGACACACAGTGATGAGGAAGATGCTGAGAATGATGACCTGAATGATGCAGGTGAGTCCTCCAGCAATAGCCAGCTCTTCTGTGGGGACAACCAGGACTTACACCATCCCAGAGGGTGCTGGACTTGTGGGAATGGGCTCTGAGCAGGCAACGGCTTTGCAACATTCAGCAAAAACAACACAAGGGAGCAGGGACTGGAAACGTTGGCAAGGGCTAACAAGGGCTATTTCAGGTTGAAAACACCACCTTTGCCTCAGAAAAGTTTGAAAAACTGTGTTGAAGCAAGAGCCTTCCTGAGTGAGCAAAAACTTGCAGAAAAATCAGCTGCAAGGGTTTGTCAGGGTGAGAGCAGGAAGCAAAAGTGGGATGGAGAGAGAGGCAAAACTGTCCAGGAGCTGGGCATCACTCTGTGCACGTGGGATTCTCACCTCAGGTACAGGATTCACTCCGAGGTAAAAGAAAGACAGAAATAATAAACAGAAGATCTGAGAACAGTGTTACAGCTGTAGGCTCAGGTTTGCAGAGGTGTAAGCAGTGACTTGCCTAGCAATGACCTGGGGAGGTGAGACAGTAAGTATAGAAATGATGTAAATCCTATTTAAGAGAGAGCTGGAGGATACCTGCATGCCATTAGTGCTCAAGGGATCACCTGGGTTCTTTGGGAAATGAGGCAAAGATGCACCCTCTCTGTCCTCGGGTTGCTGGTGCCCCAGAGAAAGGTCTAGCTATGCTCTCTCCAAGCACAGCTGCCTGTGCCCAAACTGGTAGTGACGCTTTGGTTAGACATCCACCCAAAACAGCAGTCCATCAAATAAGGATCCATCCAAAGAAGAGGGTTAGTTCTCATTTGTGCCTTCACTGACAGCACCTGTGGGCTGGTCCAGCCACCTCCCTCCATTTGGTCTCTGCCCACTTCCTTCCTAAACATTGGCCATGCAGGCAGGCAAGTCTGTGCCAATTTTTGTCCCCCTCCACCTGCCCAGCCATGTCTCTCTGGGAAACCTCAGATGCCATAAGGACGCTTGTCACAGACAGCAATAGCTCCAGTTACCCTAATGCAAGTCAAAGCCCTGGGAGAAAGCAAAAGGTGTTTCTGGGGTCATTTAATGGGCAGAACTTGAGATGCTGGGAAAGATCAGAGCATTTCCTAATCTCCTGTTGCCATTTCTAGATGGGGGGAATTTAAACATATCCTCCATTGACATGGAAGCAGAAGATGAGGCAGTAATTGAAGCTGAACCTGCTCGCCCCAAGAGAAGACTCGTCGCCACGCTTCAGGTGATTGATTACTGGGGTGACAGATCTGGCCCCTCCTCCAACCTGCAGTGTGTACTGGGCCTCCATTGCTGCTGGGCTTTGTAACAGCTAGTGAGACCCTGGAGCCATGCCGGGATGTGTATGCACATCTGAGGATGGACCTGGGGGCATAAGGGAAAACCATAACACCCTGCAGTGACTAATACAGGGGTAAGGTAGGACCAGGTGAAACAGTTGAAGCAGGGAAAGGATGGTCTTTCTGCCTCTCCTCCCCTTTAAGATGGCATGAAAAGGCCCCAAATTACTTTCTACTTATTTCAGATCTACAACTCTGAGCTGGAAAATGAATTTGATAATTTTGAAGACTGGCTGTGTATTTTCCCCCTTCATCGTGGCAAAGCAAATGAGGATGAAGATGGAAATGAGGATGAACATTTTGTGGGGAAGTACAAGGTACTGTATTGTTTGAATGACATTTGTGCTGCATGTGGAAGAAAATCCTTAGGACAACCTGTATTTCAGGCTGTGCCAACACCAGCAAAGCCTTGGAGAGTGCACGTGTGTGCAAGGTGATGTGAGGCCATGGTGCGGCATGGACAGGGTACTGTTGGTGCCTGTTGAAGCAATTGTGTTCTGTGGTTCTTTGTGAGTTGATAAATGCACCTGATTTAGATTTTTTTTTAGCTCTGGCAAGGAGAAAGCATGAAGCATAAAGGACTCTTATTCTGGTTGGGGCCTCTGGGTATGTTCAATAGGCAAATAAGTGTTAGTGAGCGTCACTGGTTTTAAAATTAGTAAAACTCGTTTAAAAGAGGCATCGCTGTCCCACCCCAGAGCTCTTGAAGACTCTGAAATGTCAGAATTGCAGAAGTTGATTTAAGAAGGTCCCTAGAAAACCTTTGCTGCCTCCTGCCTTTGGCAGTCCAAAGTGCCTGGAGATGTTCAAATCTTCTGGCGTTGGCAGTGATCTGACAGCCTGCAGCCTAAGTTGCAAACAGGGACTGCCTGGGCCATCTGGACATGACAGTACCTTTGGAAAGTACTGTCACCTTGGACACAGAGTGTCTGTGGTCTGCATGGGGCAATGGGTCTGATTTTCCGGTTGGCAGGTGATGCTGGTGTTGGTGGCTCCAATCCTATTCTCTTTAGTATCTAGTTGTTACTTGTGAGCTCTTTTCTGCAGGGCTCCTTCTATGTCTACCCCACTGAGGAAGCCAGCATGGAGCCCAAAGTCTCTCAGGGCATTCCAAGGAACAGGCCCATCAAGGTTCTTGTAAGAGTTTACATCGTTAAGGTAGGTCTCTGGTGGTGGTGGCAGTAATGCTTGAAAGTCTTTCCCTCCCTATGGACCTCCTGCCATTCTCTTCTCCGTACACATGAGCACTTGTGAAAAGCTCAATGCTGGCTTGAAGGCTCTGCAAGCCCAGTGGAAGTCAGCTACATCTTGTCCAAGGGTAGCCTTCCATCCTTTGTAGCTTCAGAAGGTGCTAAAATTAACAGATGGGCATTTCTTGGCTCCTCTCATCTGTCTTGAGACAGTGAGCAAGTAGGTGGGCCAACAGCTGGAGACATTGGTGGCTTGTTGAGTGGGAAGCCACTGGAGGGGTCTGACCATCAGGCTTGGGTGGTCTCAGTGTTCCTTGTGCAGGTTGCTCTCTGCAGCTGGTATATGGCAGTACCTCTTGTGTATTCCAGGCTACGAACCTGTCTCCAGCAGACCCCAATGGCAAGGCAGACCCCTATGTGGTGGTGACTGTGAGGCAGGAACAGAAGGACACAAAGGAGCGATACATCCCAAAGCAGCTCAATCCTGTGTTTGGAGAGTATGCAGGAAGTTTTCATCTAACAGGTTTAATAGGAATAGTGCAAATCTGGGGCTCAGGCTGTGGCCCAGCATGTGGGGTCTTCTGTTCCTTTCTGCTGGAGTATCTTATGCTGTAACACAAAGGTCCCAGGCATGTCTCTTGCCTCTGGGTTAGGAGGGGAGCACTCCTAAGGGCTTGATTTAACAGACAAAGTATTGAGCCAAGCAGCAACAGATCACCGGAGAGCTTTTTCCCTAGCTCCGGGACCTTATCCAAGGGCATCCATTCCTGGAAAAGTAACTCCTTTGAACATGCATGCTGAAAACTGCATGCACTGAAAACTGCACACACTGAACTTACGGAGAATCGAGCTCTATGAGAGGACTTTGTGTTGTCAAATACAGTTCTTGAATGTGTAGGAAGTTCAAAGCAGGGTATGTGTTTTGTTTCAATCCTCTTTGCTAACTGCACTCTCCCTGTCTGATTCTGTCCAGAGTTGTGGAGCTGACAGTCTCCTTTCCCATGGAATCAGAACTCACTGTGGCAGTATTCGACCATGATTTGGTGGGATCTGATGATCTAATTGGGGAGACCAAGATTGACTTGGAGAATCGATTCTACAGCAAGCACAGGGCCAACTGTGGAGTGGCCTTTCAGTATGACGTGTAGGTACCAGTGTGATACATTAGGGCCATGAGACGTGTTCTTCTCACCTACTGTTTGCATGGGTAACAGAGCACCTCCAGTTTTGCAGGACTAAACTGGCACCCACAGTATTCTTTGAGCAGGTGACCCACAGATTTGATACAAGTTACATGGATAACTCCGTGTCCTTTAGACTCCTACCAGCTTCCTCTGGTAGCTCTAATTCCTACTGTGGACTAATATATTTTGCATATAGTAGCAAAAAATTCTTTAATATTTTCATATTGGTGTTCTGTGAGAAAAGCACTCACTTGATGTGATTTTAACGTCTTTCAGAAAGTACAGGGTTTCTCTGGCAGTAGCTAATTCTGTGAGCAGCAAAACTCATGACTTCTGGTTTCTTTTGATCTCATTCAGTACGGATTCTCTGATATCTTTGGCCAGTTTTCTGTTATCTTCTCCTACTGGAGAATTAGCTGTGGGTTGAGACCCCAGTACTGCTAAAACCTCTCTCCCACTTTGGAGCTGCAGCTGGGATTGCTCTTGTTGCTGCTCTGATTCTATGGAGTGCAAGCTTGGCTTTTTTTGGGGGAGGAGAATTGCCAAGCTTTTCACTTTTTAAGCTTTTGTGTTCCTATAGTTTTCCCAGTGAGAATCTGAGCAGGGATCTGGTGGCGTAGCCTGTGCCTTGGGGAAGGCAGGGCATTGCACAGCCTAGGAAAAAAAACCTGTTGTGTCTAAGCTGAAGATGTTCTCTCTTCTGTGCAGAAATGGCTACAACATGTGGCGAGATGCTTTCAAGCCCACCCAGGTCTTGGATAGTTTATGCAAGAAAAACTCACTCCCTGCAGCAGAGTACAGACGGGACGAGGTCAAAGTGGACAATAAAATATTCAAGATCCCTCCTGAGGCTTTTCCTGAAGGTACAGAGGGCTTGGAGAATAATGACTGTTCCTTTAAACATCTGCCTGTGCTCAGCAGTGCATGTACTGGTTCCCTGAAGTGTCCAGGCTGGCTGCCCTTACTCTGTGCCCTGCATGGCCCAGCTTTCTGGGTCACCACGGGGAGCATCCTTGGTGCTCAGTGGCCTGGTTTCAGAGGATGACAGTGTTGCACTGGGGGAAGATGTGATCCAGGCCGTTAGGTCCCAAAGTGGCTTCTCAGGCAGTGGGTGGAGCAAAGTAAACCTGCTTGCCCAGCAGTGATGTGCATGGAGGTTTGATGGCATGTGCAGGCAGAGAAAGGTGTAGCTTATTCTAGTGGCTGACACTGGCACAAAGCTGTACCTTCCTCTGCTTCTGACCACTGTCAGAAAGATACTGGCATCCTTTCTTTGTTTTTTCTTTTTGGTTTGCTGGTGGGTTTTTGGTTTTTTTTTGTTTTTTTTTGTTTTTTTTTTTTTTTTTTGGTGAGGGTTTTTTCAGTCTCCTTTCCTGTTTTTAGATGGCGTTGACCTTCAGGGATGCTCTCTGATTTGGGTGCAGTGGGTGACTCCCCACTGCTTCTCACTACTGTTGATTTCCTCCTTGTGGGTGGCTTCTGCTTCTCCTTTGCTGTTTTACTTTCCTCCTCACTGGCATTTTTCTTTCCTCCTCACTGGCATTACAAACCCTGAGCCGGAGCCACAGCAACCTTTCATGCCCTCTGCCAGCAATGATGGAGAGCTTCCCTAAGCACAGGCCTGTCCCTGCTGTTCTCTCCAATGGCCAACACCTGCGCCATCGAATTCAGACTGGAGGAAAGGATGGAGCAGATGTGGCCCACTTGTGGATGGCTGCAAGGCAATGCTGTGTCGCCTGTAAGAAGGATGATCCCTGTGCCTGACCTGCCCAGAGAGGGGGTGCCTACGTATATGGCCAACTTTACCTTCTGCTCATTTCAGTGCTGCTGTTCCTCAGCTTTCCACTGGCTTATGTTATGAAGAGGAAAGAAATCCTGCCTAGGAGAGAGCAAGGAACCTCCAAAAGCTCCTTTCCCCTTTTCTTATGTCACTGGGTAGCTGGGAAGGGAGAATCAAAGTGCTCTCCTAGTGTTCCCCTGAGAGCTCGCTCTGGTTCAAATGTGGCTGTAGTTGGTACCCCGTGAACTTCTACTGTGCTCAGGGACTGCTTGGGATGGTTTTGGACTCAGACTGATCTCCAAGTGTGCTCTCCATAAACCCAGGAGTGGATGGGCCATTGTGTCCTCAACTGTTGGTTTCTGCTTTTCTCCCCAATGGCAGGATTTGGTCTTGAACTGCCATTTGGCTTCACTCTGCCAAATTAGTCAATTAATGGAGTTAATGAGTTAATTAACAGATAGCACAGCTGTGTGTCATTGCCAAGTGACAAGTGGTCACAAAGCTGGAGCATTTCTAGGTCGAAATCTCTCATCTGTGGATCTGTTGGCACTACCACAGAGACATGGGGACTTACACTGCCCCAGAGAGTCACATCCTCCTCAGTGTCCCCTGGATCCATTTCCCAGGGCCATAGTAAATTATTTTTTTCCCTTTTCCTCTTATTTCTCTTAGCTTGTTTGTCTTCCTGCCTACAGTTTTCCTCATCACTGCAACATATTAACTCATTCTCTTCATCCTCACCCTCCTGCTTCTCCCCATTTTGTTTTTCTGGGGAGCTGCTTGTTTGCCCAGTCCATCACCTTTCCTTACTTGTGCCTGTGACTAATGTCCTAATGTGGCTCTGACTAGCCAGATGCATTCATCTTCTATCTGGCTGTGTCCTGCTGCAGAGGCATCTGTGAGGAACCAAAGAGGAGTGGCAGATGAGAACTGGTCAGTGGATGATGAACATAAGGCTTTGTACGTGCTGCAGCACTGGGAAGAGATGCCAGGATATGGGTACAAGCTGGTACCAGAGCATGTGGAGATCCGGTCCCTGTACAACCCGGAGAACCCTGGCCTTGTGCAGGTGAGATGTGTTTCCTTGCCTGGCCTAGACATTGCTCTGGGGAAGGATCTTTGGGACAGCTCGCTCTCAGCTCCCTGGCTGGTCCCCGGTTATCCTTTTGTCTTCTCATCATGGCATGAATCCCATGTGTTGCTCCTTCCTGGGTGGGTGGCTGGCTGGAGCTGTGTCTGTGGATGGCTGGCCCTGCTAAGCGAGGACTGTTGGCCTTGGGTGTCCTTTGTTCAGATCCACCCTCTGATCTCTCATGGTGCTTCTGAACACCCTGTCCTCAAGGGACCTCTGTCCACTGCGGTCACAATGCTGGTGGCCCAGTCCTTCCTGTCTTCTCAGATCATGTAGGACTGCTCTGATGAGGATCCTGTGTGAGTGGCAAGGCATCTGCTCTGCCTTCTGAGCCCTGCCACTGTGCACCATGTAGGGGAGTAGTGTCCCTGTCTATCCCTGCCTCTTCCTCTGCTTCATCCTCTATCACTGCTGCTTTTCTCCCCTGCAAGAGACCCATTCTGCCCCCTTGGCATCTGCCCCCTGGGGTGTGATGTAACTGCTGGTTGGAGGAGAAACATTCCTCCTCAGTTTTATGCAGTGCAGTGATCTGAGCTCAAGCATTTAAATGTCCTGCACTGAACATCTCCTATTCCCTTGGGTACGGGAGGTCTGTAACAAAGCAGAGCTCTGCAGTTACTCTGGCTTTGGTCAGCATTGGAAATGCATGTGAGGAGAGGAGGGTTAGACCTGCCATTTTTCAGTTTTCTTGGTTGTGCTGAAGTGTTACAACATTGTATGCTTCCTGTTAAGACAGAGGGACACATTTGCCTCTGAAATGAACTCAGTTCAGCTGAAAAGGTTTTTCTTGGGAGCAGAGTAGGGAGGGGAATAAGCAATTTTTGGTAGTTTTAACTTTTTCCCTGTCTAAAATCCAGTCACATGTCACTCTGAAGTCCTGGGGATGGAGAGAGTCAAGCAGTGGCTTTCTGGTGAGAGCTCTCTTTGCAGAATCAAGGCCTTGCTACTTGACGAGCTGGAGGGTGGTCTGTCTTTTGAAGTCTCTCTGCTGTCTTCTCTCATCAGGGCTCCTTGCACATGTGGATTGACATGTTTCCAAATGATGTCCCCGCACCACCACCTGTCAATATCAAGCCGCGACTGCCTGTCAGGTAGCACCCATGGAAGTGGGGCTGGGGTTAGTGAGTCTGAGTGGAGGGTCATTGTCCCTTGTCATGCCTCGTGGGACATGCCAGAGTCCTGCAGCTCTCCTCTCTGCTTCAGCTCTGGCCATGGGATGGTCTCTTGGGTCTGTCAGTGACATACTTTAACCTCATGAGGCATAAGCACTTCAGCTGCACAAGTGTTTGTGAAGGGCAGGGTTAATCTCTCTACAGCTGGTTGTAGCCCCCCAGGAAGGGCTTTGTGCATGGCGGTGAGACTGCTGTGCTGTGCTTGTCTAGAGGAGCCCTGGCAGGGGACCACAGTGTTAGGAGGATTCAAGTCCTCCTACTCTGCCCATGTAGGCTTGACCTGCCCTCCCAGGCACCATGGGTGAGAGCATGTGTCTCACTCACCCCTATGTTCTTCCCACAGCTATGAGCTGCGTGTTATTATCTGGAACACGGATGATGTGATCCTTGATGATGTCAACCCAGTAACAGGAGAGCCTTCCAGTGATATCTACGTGAAAAGGTCTGATGGAAGCCAGACCCTGGCTGTCCTGCTGCCCGCCCTGCCCCACACTCTCACTGCCTCCTCTGAACCTCTGCTCCTCCCTGCCTCAGCATGAGGTGCCCCACTCCAGTCCCCTAGAATGGACTGCTGTACTACCAAAGATGTTAGTCAGGTGTTGGTCTGGTTTGGCTCTTTGACTCTTCCTTTCCTGCTACTCCATGGGGTTCAGCCCCTCCATCCTTTTGCTCTGCCTTTGGGGTTGGCTGACAGGGAGTAGGAGTTTCATTTGAAACTGAGTTTCTGAGTTTCTCCTGCAGCTGGATAAAGGGTCTTGACCACGACAAGCAGGAGACAGATGTTCACTTTAACTCCTTGACTGGGGAGGGAAATTTCAACTGGAGGTTCATCTTCCGCTTCAACTATCTCCCAACTGAGAAGGAGATCACCTACAAGAAGAAGGACTCTGTCTTCTCCATGGAGGAATCAGAGTTTCGGGAACCGGCTGTTCTGGTCCTCCAGGTCTGGGATTACGACAGGATTTCAGCTAATGACTTTCTAGGTATGGTGTAACCTTCTGGAGTTGGGGTGACCTGTCCCTCACCTTGCTGGAGTGTTACAGTGTTTCTCCCAGTGCCCAGCTCTCTGAGCAGGGACACCAGGAGCATCAGATCAAGTTCTTCAGCTCAGAGGTTGCCTGGGCTGGTTTTTCACATATGAGCTATAGGCAGGACCTGGAGATATGCGCCTCTCCTACACAGGCACATTGAGCTTGCATGCTTGTCCCAGGGCCTTGCTGTCCTTTTTTAGGGCCTGTTACACCACAGGACTTCCAGGTTCTGCTTCCTCACAACCTTTCTGATAACCTTGCTCATTTTCCCTGCTCTCTCTCAGATCTGCAGATCCCAAAGACTTGCCCAAAGTGCAGCTTTCCCGGGAGCTTGTGAGCACAGGAATTGGCAGCCTTTGTGAGACCATTTGCACTTGAGTTGTGGCATCCCATTGCTGTGGGCTCGGAGCTCCCCAGCTGCTCCCCAGTAACCAGACCTGCTGAGCTGGGCATGCAGCAGGGTCTGGCGATGAAGCTGGGCTGGTGGTGATTCCACCCACGCTATGCTAGCACAAGTACTGCTGCTTCTCTCCTGCTTCTGCTGTCACCCCTATGTTTGTAGCACTCTGTTCAGCTGTCCCTCCCTTCTTCAAACTTTGGCTTCCCCATTAAAAAGTACCTGCTTTGCCCTGAAGTCTCTTGGGCAGGATAAAGCTGTCTTTATTCAGCAGCCATCCATGCTATATTTAAAGGGCTTTATCTCCATGAAGCAATTCCAGTGGTGACTGGTTCAGCCATGCTTTCACTGAAGAAAGTGCTAGACAGCAAGCCCAACGATTCCTGGCATATACAATCTCACAAACTTCTAGGCAGGAGGGGGCTTCTGCAATCTTTATTGCAACCTCCTGCTCCAAGTAGGGCTAGATGTAACATGGGTCAGGTTGCTCAGGGCCTTGTCTGTGTGAGTTTTGTGTATCTCCAAGGATGGAGATCCCAGCACCTTTCTGGACCCCTTTTCTCGGCTGTGCCATCTTCGCAATTCTCAATTTTTTTTCACTTGCAGCAGCTTGTGTCTGTTGCCTTTCATGCTTTCATCATCCACTTCTGAGAAGAGTCTAGTTCCATCTGCTCTATAGCTTCCTTTAGGCTGTGAGAGAGGCAGTAAGATTTCTACCTTGACCTCTCTTCTCTGGGCTCTCAGAGAACGGGTCTCTCAGCCCATCCTGCTATGGCAATACTGTAGCCTTGACCATCTCAGCCACTGCACTCTCTCTAGTTAGTTGACACCTTTCTTGTGTTGGGGCCCAAACCTGGACACAGTATCCAGATGCAGTCTCACTGGAGCTGAGCATATTGGCTGTGCGTTCGCCAATACAGACCAGTATGTGATAAGACTGATTTGCTGCAAGGGCTCAGTGCCAGAGTGGGACAGGAGCTCCTTCCAAGGAGGACAGGGGTGCAAGGCCAAGCAGGGAAATGAACTGAGGCTGTTTCAGATATAAGACAGACTTGAAACCTTTAAGGGGTTTATCAGATTTTATAATTTTTATTGACATTTTCAGGAATGAGAGGAGAAGAGGAGCTTGGACATGTGAGGAGAGCAGGGTGAAGGAGTGAAAATAACCACACACAAACCAAATTGGCCACATCAGAGATGAGACAAGACCTGAGGTTTCTGCTTCTTAGTCTCTAACTCTTTCTTATGCTGAGGTTCAGGTTCTCCTGCAGCAGCTGGGACTTACTCATGGTGGTGGGAGCATGTCTGAGACAGAAAGCCAAATGCTGTGTGGGGCTGACGTCAGGATTTCACCATTAGCTCTCCTCTTCATTGTGCCTGCAGGCTCCATTGAGCTGAAGCTACATGACATGGTGCGGGCAGCCAAGAGCTCAGAGCATTGCACTGTCAAGATGGCCAAGGAGAATGCAACACCTCGCTTCTCCATCTTCCGCAACAAGCGCATGAGGGGCTGGTGGCCCTTCATCAAACTTAAAGAACAAGAAGACGACGAGAGAGAGGAGAGGGAGGACAAGCAGAAGAAGAAAAAGAAGTGGAAAAGCTCAGTCAAACCAGAGGACATGGAGTTCACAGACCCCAGTGGAAACAAGTACCTCCTGACAGTAAGGCAGGATGTTGGCAGGGTGTTGGTGAGCAGAGAGCCAGTGTTTTGCCTCTGCCTTGACATGGCAACCTGTCCTGCATGCACATAACCTACAGTGGCAGCAATGATCCAGCCGCCCAGGTCTTTGTGCAGGGTCCTGGACACTTGTCCCATCTGCTACAACCCAGAAGTGCCAGCTGTGGTGGTGTGCAGGGGGTGTCCAACTTCATGTCTTCCTCTGGGCTTCCCACAGAGCGGTGCTCAGTGAGGGGACCAAAGCAAGAAGCACATGGCTCACCATCAACCAGACAGGGCAGCAGCAAAAGCTTGTCCTAGAGTCTCTGACTACCCCAGACAGGCAGGTGCCAACTCTCCCAGGGCAGACTTGCTGCTGATGGTCCTGCTGATGGACCATTGTTTGTCCTTAAGGGTGAGTTTTGTTCAGTGCCAGCGTGGGGGGCTGCAGACAAATCCCAATAGCTGGGGAGCACACTACAATACTGCGTCTTGTCTCCAGAACACTTAGTTTCTGTCCAGGCCACAGTTTCCTCTGGGTGCCAAAGTGAGAGACTCTGTAGCTAATGCCTGGAGGAAAGTTAATTGCTCTGAGCATCTGTAAGTGTAACTGGGAGAAAAAGGCCCAGTTCTGGCGGGGCTTGTGGTCAGCAGGCTGGTTTGCGAAGCAGCACATTTGGCTGTGGCTCAGACATGTTCCCCCTCCAGGGTAAGGTGGAAGCGGAGCTCCAGCTGCTGACTGTGGAGGAGGCTGAGAAAAGTCCTGTTGGTTTGGGCCGAAAAGAGCCTGAACCCCTGGAAAAGCCCAAGTGAGTATCTGTGCCTTTAACATGGGTGGACAGTGCCATGTTTTCATCAGCTGTTTGCCTGGGGACAGGGAGCATCTTATCAGGAATGGGAGAGCAATCAATGAGGCCCTGGGCGGTGGGGTCTGCAGGACTGGGGATGCTGGGGCTTCCCGGAGTCCGAGTGGGTCCAGCAGGACTTGTGGCTGCAGCGTCTGGGTCAGGGTTGATCTTGGTGGGGTACTCAAGGCAGCTATGCCATAATATTTCTTGTAAAAAAGAGCAGCTCTATTTTAACCATGTGAACATGCCTCTTAGCCACGTGGGTGCAGAACAGCTCTGTGGGGACTGTCCTGAGGCTCAGGTCCTGTTGTCTCCAGCGCTTTCACAGGCACTGTAGTTATTGCAGCCTCTAGAGTGATCCTGTCTGGAAAGAGCAGGAAGATCTGGCAACATATGAGGGTGGCAGGGCACCAAAGGAGAGGGGCCAACGTGCTGCTCTGTGGGCTGAGCCTGTGTTTATCTCTTCCTCCCTTCCTGCAGCCGGCCAAAAACTTCTTTCAACTGGTTTGTGAATCCCATGAAGACTTTCGTGTTCTTTATCTGGAAGCGGTACAAGAAATACATCATTGTGCTGTTCATTGTCGCTATTCTGACCATCTTCCTGGTTCTTTTGATCTACACCATGCCTGGATACATCAGTGAGAAGATCATCAATGGATAAATGCTTTCCAGCAGAGGACTACTCAAAGACAGGGGTGACTGAAGGATTTGAGACTGGACCAGAAAGCTTAAGGAAACCTTGCAGGTGCAGAGGCAACCTTCAGAGTGAGAGACTTGCAGAAGGGGCCTGTCTTTGGGGAGTCACATTTCATGCTAAGTACCCATGAGATGCTAAGAAACCAAGTAACCAACCTACTAAATAAGGCAAACTCCTTGAAGGGCAGTTGCAGCTTTGGGAAAAAAAATGTTCTTTGCGGGACTGAGAGGGTGGGAAATCAGGATCTTTTCTGTGGGCTGTCCCCACAGACATGGCAGCTGAATCCAGCTCTTGCCATTGAGAGGGATTCTGGCAGAGATGGGGACATACAGGGCCATCCATGCCCCAGCTTGACAGCACTTGGCACTTCCCAGGGCTTTGCCTGAAGAGTTCAAAACACGTTGTATGGTGGGAAGGCATGTCTGGTGTATGGTCCTGGAAGACCTTTGAATGGGGCTCCCCAGGGCAAAGGATGGCAGAGCCAAGGTAGCCATGAGCTTCCTGCCATGTCAAGAACACAGCAACAGCTCCTGGAGTTGGAGTCCTCCCTAGATGTGGTAGCACTCCCCAGGACATGGACTTTCTGGTTGTCCCTCCTTACAAGCTGCTTAACAGCGTCTCCTGTAGGTGCTGCATTGGGTTCAGGCTTGCTTCAAATTTCATTTTGGCTCTTTGTTTCCATAGGAATAAAAGCTCCTTGGCTGCTCTCTCCTGTGCTGCTTTTGTTTTGTAGCTGCTTTCTGGAGTTGGGGACCAGCCTGCTGCAGGCAGTCCTCACTGATGCCCCTTCGCCCTTCCTCCCAGATAGCACAACACTGGGACATCAGCATGAACCAGTATTGCAGTGTTAAGCTGATGTAAATTAAATGAGACTTGTTCTCAGCATGGTCTCTGATACCCCAAGGTTCCTGTCTTCTGCACAGAGAAGACCTGACATGATCTGATCTCAAGTGGAGGTCCTTCACCCTGAGTTTTTACGCGACAGATACCTTCTGAGGGGTCTCATTCTGGTGCAGAAGATGATGCTCGGAGATACTGTTGCATTTCCAAAGAACTAACTGACAACGGGTTTTTATAGTGAGGGTGACCTCCTGATTGGGCAGGAGCAGAGTAAGTTTTGGGGAGAAAACTAGCTGGGCAGGTCCAGGCAGGCAGCTAAGGAGCAGGTGAGGACTCTGGCTGAACCTGAAGCCAGGTGCGAGTGTGGGGCAGACATGGCGCTGCTGCAGGGGGCTGCAGTTCCGCTGCTGGGCGGGGGCCCCAGCATGGCAAAGGGGGAGCTCTCTCTCCCCCCGGGTGACCCTTGGGCTGCAGAGGGGAGCGAAGCAGGCTGCAAAGGGCTCAGGTCACGGAGCACCTGCGTGGGGCTGGAGCAGGGCCTTGGGGTGTGACAGTGTCACCCCCAGCCTTTGCAAAGGGTGCCCAGTGCATCCCAGTGGTGCCCAGTGCATCCCAGCACACCTCAGCAGTGATGGTCCATGCCAGCAGGGTGAGTGCACCCCAGTGCCCCCAGTACACGTTCCGAAGCGCTCGTTGGCTCTTGCAGCCGTCTCAGCTACATTTTCCACTGCACCATCAGGCTGGGGCTCCCTGTGACTCGTAGTCTCAGGTTTCCTCAAAATATTTCAGTTTATAATTGCAGGACTTGTGGCTGTGCTGCTCTGTGCCTGGATGTGCTGGTGTGTGTCAGTGTGTGCACACTGCGGGGGGGTGTGTGTCTCTTTGGGGTGTGGGTGTGCAAGGCGAGGGGCTCCCTCTTGCCCTCGCTGTTGGCAGCAGTGTGACCCCAGCCCTCTGCCCCTGTCCCCTGCCCAGCCTCGGCACCGCCGCAGCTCCTGCTGGCAGTTCCCCTTCCTGGTGTTCCCCAGCAGACCTTGGTGCGGCACCATGGTGGTCCTCATCTCGGTGTGCAACTTTATGCAGCAGGCACAGGAGGACCTCAGCTCGCCCACCACCTCTGCCTTTGCCAGCCACATGCGCCGCTGCAAGGCCACTGTGAACAGCCTGGAGGAGGTGAGCAGGGGTGGGGGACCAGAGGGGTGCACTCCAAGGGCTTGGGGGGCCATCCCCATTGTGGTCCCGCAGGACCTGCACCCCAGTTCAGGCAGCACCATATCATTTGTCCTCATTGGGTGGTGACATGAGTGGTGTGAGAGTCTTTGAGTGTTTGCAAAACACTCAAAGCAAAGATTTGGTGAAGGCTTGTGATGGGTCGTGGTGGCTGGGTGACAGGCATCAGTCAGTGGGGACAAGAGCAAAGGGGGAGAGGTTTGTGTAGGAAGGCTGTACCTCGTACTGGACTCACACCAAGCGGTTAAAGAGAGGACAGAACCCTGCAACCAGACAAGCATCAAACTAAAAGCAAAACAAAAAATTAAAGAAAGTTCTTGGGGCAGCAAGATGGTTTCCTCACTTGTCCAGAGTTAAGCTGTGGGATGTTCAGAAGCCAAATGCATGAGTGGTTCCAAAAATTCACAGAGCTGGGGTGGGAGCTGGCTGCTGAGCACAGCATCCAACGCAAAACTTTTTTGGGCCAAATGACTTTGTTTTCTGACTGATGGCAAAAGCCAGAAGATGTTGACAGGCATCATCAGTGCAGGAGGGGAAGGGGTCACTGCGTGCTGTTGGCACACAAGGGAGTGAGCAGCAGAGCTCAATGCTCTGGGAAGACTGTGAGTGAGGTCAAGATTGGCTCAGAGGAGGGCCAAGGCTTCCCATTGAGAGCGTCCCACCGCCCACCTAGACCTGTCTTGGGACTTAGCTGAAAACTATGGTCAAAATAGTGTCACCATCATGCTGGCCTGTTCCTGGGCAAATCAAGGTTCTCACCCTCTGTAGAAAATATCTGTGAGATGTTGCCACTGTGGTGGGGCTCTCCATATGGTGGTACAGCGGGCTCTGAACTTCTTGGTACCACCTCCTGTTAGGTCTGGTAAATGTGCTAGGAACAACCAAGCTGCACTACCACCATGTCAGCTCTCTCGTTATGTTGTAATTTCAACAGATGAGGGCATGGTGCCCAGGACTTTATCAGGGTCTCTCTGTGGACTGTGACTGCTGCACTGCCTCAGCAAGGTGGAGCTGTGGCTCCTGTAGATGGTTTTGTTAGTGGTGATCACTGAGGTTTTCTGTCTTCACGCTCCTCAGGCCTCTGGAAGCCAGGACTTGCTCAGGAGCCTCTGGGCATGGGGTAATTTTCTTGTTTTGCTTAATTTTCAACTGTTACTCTATCACTTGGACTCCAAGCAAAGCTAAAACTTCAGTCCTGTACAACAGAGCTGCTGCATCTGGAAGCTGTGGTTAGAGGGAAACACTGCTGAACTCGTTCACATCTGCAGAGCTTCTGGCTTGTGATTCATGTGTCAGGGTGAGCATAAAACTCAGGACACACTCCTGCTGCGTGACAGTGGCCCCTGGTGCAGTGACACAGGGCATGGACTCCGCTAAGCGGTGAAGCGAAGACGTTTCACTTTTCCAGCATATGTAGTTTCTGTCTTTTGGTCACGCGTTGTGCTCTTTTCACAGATAGGTTACAAGCGGATGTCCATACCCCGTTGTCAGCAATACAGTTGGCTACATTTAAATGTTTATCCCGCCTAGCTAACAGAGCAATACTATTTCGGTACGCTGCTATCTGCTTGCTACATTTCACACCACACAGAATCACAGAATCACCTAGGTTGGAAGGGACCTTTTAAGATCATCTAGTCCAACCAACAGAAATAAAATAAAAAAAACCCCACACAAAAAACCCCCCAAAACAAACAAACAAACAAAAACAACACACACCACCACAACACACACACCACACAAAACACCACCCAACACTAATCCATATCCCCAAGCACCATGTCGACTCGTCTCTTGAATAC
>JAOXNO010000006.1:2328553-2386368 GCA_028565335.1 Limnodromus scolopaceus
CTCTCTACAGCCTCCTTTCAGGGAGTTGGAGAGAGCGAGAAGGTCTCCCCTCAGCCTCCTCTTCCCCAGACTGAACAACCCCAGCTCCCTCAACCTCAACCTCCACACACACATCACCGTATAAGGACATTGTTTTACATGTTTTACATGCCCAAGGCCTCCTTCCCATCAATACAACAACACCTGCCAAGCTCTCGCTCAGCAGCGCGTCTCCAGCTTTCCCGTTCTCCACACCCTGGTGCAGTCTGCAGGCAATTTGCTGCAGGGAGCGGTGGCGTGAGCCGCACTGGTGGGGCAGCAGCATTTGTGTCAGCCAGCAGGCATGGGGAGATGATTTTGTCTTTGGGTGCAGATCAAGGCTGGACTGAGCAGATGGCAGGGAGAAATTCCAGCATTGTGGGCTGTCCCCAGTTGGTCTTGCTCGGATGTTGGTGTCGGCAGGAGATGCCTGTCCTTTTACAATGAGGGTGGTGGAGCACTGGAACAGGTTGCCCAGGGAGGTGGTTGAGGCTCCTTCCCTGGAGATATTCAAGGTGAGGCTCGACAAGGCCCTGGGCAACATGGTCTAGTTGGGGGTGTCCCTGCTGACTGCGGGGAGGCCGGACTAGATGACTTTTGGAGGTCCCTTCTGGCCTGGACCATTCTATGATTCTAAAGGACGGTCCTCTCTGCCTGCATCGGCGCTGGCCTCTGTCTCGCTTCCTCCCTCAGCCCAACACGCTTTCACCATGCAGCCAGGTGAGGCTGACCGGGCTCTTGCCTGGGACTTAATTCCTTCTGACAACTGCCACCTCTGTGCGCTTTCCCCGGGAGGAAGACTCAGGTGCTGGAGAAGGGCAAGCAAGAGCCAGCGGCTGGGAGCTGAAGCTGAAACTGAAACCAAAAAAAGAAATTAGTTGCAATATTTTACCTGTGGCTTAATGAACTATTGGTGCGTGTGGCCAAAAGGTGAAGCAAAAGATTGGTCTCCATCCTCTTTAAAGGCAGCTTGGGGGTGTTTCTGGAGACTGCTGAGTCCCATGCAGGGTTATCTTGTGAAAGTTAATGCCATGTCTGCACAGATGATCAGATGATGTCAACTCATGGTCACTCTCAAGCTGAGTTTTTTCCGCACTCTTGAAAACTAGTGAGAAGGGAGAAATACGCTGTGACCCCAGCACCGTGGAAATCACAGCCAGGCATGAAAACGGTTCTGGAAGCGCTGGAGCCACAGGGTTCTTCTGTTCTTTGGTATCACCTCTGAAAGGCAGAAATACTGGTGTTGGTGATTTTTGCGGTGGTTCAGCCAACAGCTTTTATTGATGGTGTGGGGAGCCTCGTACAGCAGAGCCTTAGTGTGTGCAACAGTCATCAGCAGGTGCATGGTTGTAATGGAGAGCAGCACCAGTGTGGTATAAAGCAGTAAACACAGCAAGAACCTGTCCCTGAGCAGGGAGAGCCCTGGCAAGGTGTGCACTGAGCCTGGAAAAGGTAGGGACAGCGGAGGAAAGGGGTGCTGAGCTACAGGGGGAGGACATCAGCCAGTTTTCCACTGCTGGAGGCAGGTCCCTGAAGGGGAAGTCACGCAGCTTGGAAATCACGCTGCACTGAACTCTTGACACGCACAGGCAGGTAAGTTTCCAGCACTATTGTTCCTTGGGTACCTAGATCTTTATGGTGATGCCCCTGCACACCAGTCTTTACTGTGCTGACTCACATCCTCCTCTACTTCATGGATTCAGCTGCATGCCTTGGCTAATATGATGCACAACAGAGGACAAAGCCAGTGGTGGTACCACTCCCCTGGGCACCCACCTGCCCACTCAGCTGTTAAATAGCCTTAGCTTGGCATGCAAGTCCACACAGAGCTGCTCTTTGCATTCCCAAATTGCTGTAAAACTGTTTGCTCCCATAAATCAGTGTTTATGGATCTTAAAAGACTGTGCCCTGTCTTCAAGTTCTGGCACCTTCAGGACAATGCTCAGAGTGAAGCGCTGTCGCTCCTTGCAGGGCCAGCCTGATGTGGAAATTGTCAGGGCTCATATCAGTCCAGTGAACGGATCACACCTGAAACACTGTCCCCAGTCAGGAGTGATGTGGAGAAGCCAGAGAGGGTCAGTGGATGGCAGCAGAGAAGGAGAGCTGGGTGGATTTAGCTGGGTGAAGAGGGGGTGTCTGGCAACCGCCCTCCAAGGGCAACTCCTCCAAGGGCAGTTATAGGCAATGGTATCAAGCTCTTTTGGGCAACGTTAGATGATATAACATGCAGCAATATCTACTTTGTGGCTCAGGAAGTTCAGGTTGAGCGTTAGGAAAGGTTTCTTCTGCAGAGGGTGGTGCAGCCCTGCAAGAGGTTACTAGAGAGGTGACCTCCATTCTTGGAGAGTTTCAAAGCCCAACTAAGCAAAGCACAGACAACTTGATCTGGTATTGCCAATAATCCTTCTCCCAACAAGGGGTTGCATGAAAGCCCTTCCAAGCAGTACTTGTATGAAATAACATCTGTAACCTAGTCCCCTCAGCCATTTAAGCTGCCTCCTCTCAGCCCAGGAATGACAGACAGTGACGGAAATAATATGTAACTAATTCATCTCTTGCCACTGCAATCCACATTTTCTGTCAATGCTTTATATTCTTTTTCTAATATATTTTCCAATTCTCTTAATGCTTGACCATTTTTTCCAGAAGAATATCAAGAAGGCTTGCAGATATTTAGGATATATGTGGACTACTGCCACTAGATCATCACCTATCTGCTGGCAGCACAGTCTGGCTTGGGGATGCTAAGGCTTATGCTAAGCCCTCTGGGTTATGGAAATGTGTGTATAGGTGTAGTGAGTGACCATTTCCTCTGCATTTCTAGGCCTTGGATGCTGACCGAGGTGTGCTGCAGAAGATGAGGAAAGCAGCCAAGGCGGAGCACAGCTGTGGACAAGGTTGGGGCAGAACGGAGCCTCAGGAGGGGGAAGATGGTGATGGATGGATGAGGGGAGTCCTTGCTGTGGGTTGTGTTGACTGCAGCAAGGAATAAGGGTCTCAAGGGTCCCTATAGCTGGGTGGTAGTGGTGGGGACAGCAGAAGGCTAGAGGAGCCTGCTTGGATGCATGAGCAGAGCCAGGTATGGTTACTCTTAGGGGAGACAGGGGTGTGGCCTTCATCCTCACCTTCCCCCTCCACTTACCAGAGACCATCCATCAGCCACCTTGAAGCCCACATAACTGCCCAGGAGAAGTTCTCAGCCAACTACCAACTGGAGGGTGAGGAGCAGCTGGCCAGCGCCTTCAACATCTTTGCTACCTTCTCCCAGGATCTGCTGGTTGCGGTCAGGAGCCTGGTAAGCAGCTTTGTCCCCTGCATATACATCAGAGTGGGGCTCCTTGCAAGGGGATGCTGGTGGGTGTCCCCAGGAAGAGCAGCAGGCTCTGGGTCACAGCCTGGAGGTCCAAGCTCATCCCCTTCCCCAGATGGAGGCAGGAGGCCATGCGTGTGGTTGCAGAGCCAGTGGTGCAGCCACATGGCCAGAGATGTCTGTGCAGACCTCTGAGGCTGCTCAGGTGAGGCCTCTGGAGGTCTTCTATCCATCATCCTGCTTGAAGTGGGGCTCTCACGAACACTGGATCGGGCTGTCTGTGGCTTTTTCCTTCCTGGTAATTTCCAAGGATGGAGGCTTTCAGCTGACTGTTTTCCAAAGTGGTTCCTCTGCAGGCTCACAAGCAGCTCTGCTTCCTCTGCGAGGGCAGCAGTGCAGGCTGCCGTGCTGCCGGCGTGATCTCTCTCTTTCCTTTCCAGTGGCAGAGCTGGTAGCACAACATTAACTTTTCCCTGGACTTGTTACTAAAGGGTGACATGAAAGATCTTAAAGGGGTAAGCAGGGACTGAAAGGGCTGTGCCAGGGTGGGTGCTGGTAGGTGAGTGGCTGGAGACAGAGCGGGTACCGGCTGTGGGGTCTCTTCCCTGGCTCACGTCTTACCCCCCAGCAGGGACACATGTTGGAAGGGCAGGTCTGCCTGCACCTCCTGTGTGCCAGATCCTGCTCCCTCCCAAGGCTCATGCCTCACACCACAGGTCAAGCTAGTGGTGCCCCTTAGCTTGGACCTCTGCCTGTTTGCAGGCACCTGGCCAAATCCAGAGGAGTCTGGTGGCATTTGCTATGCGGGGAAAAATCAGGGTGTTGTGCACCAAATATTGATATCTCCCCTGGCCATCATTGGGCAAACTCCCCCACAATCTCCCCATGAGGCGTGTGCTCCCCCGCAGACCCACCTGTGGCTCTTGCATTTATGTGTGTGATATGTGTGTTAGTGTGAACCTGAGTGTGCGTGCGTGTGTCTCCCAGCTGCAGGTACCTCCCAGGGACTGCAGAGTAGCAAGTACTGAAGTGACCCTGCAATTTGTTCTTCAGCACTGTAGAGATATCAGAGAGCTTCACAGCACCCACCAGTGCAGATTTTAGGAAAAACATCAAACTCATATTTAATTTTTGCGTTTTTTTTAAGAAATGGGAAGGTCATCATGGTCTTTGTTAAGTCTGCACACATGTTCCTACCACTAAGTCCCCAAGCCTGTACTCAGGCATCAGCTCTGTGTGATCGCAGCAGGTGCCCCTGCCTGCGTAGGGGTCCCCATGCCTGGGGGTGCTGGGGGTGAGGAGGCTGGACCGATTCCAGTGGCGATGCTGGAGCGAGGTCACTGCTGAGGGATTGCTGACCATACCCTGCATCTAATGTGGTGGAGCAGCTGTGACCTGGCACCACTCGTCTCTGGGTGGTTTTGAGTACAGAGACTCTGCCAGCAGGGTATGTACAACTCAAAACAGTAAAGCAATTATTTATCTGTTGGTGCACACATAGGATTATTAGGATTTAATGAGCTTGGTGTTAATAAGCTCAGCACCGTAATGAGACACCTGAGAAGTCTGGCTGGCTGGGCAGACCAGCTTGGGAGGAGCAGGAATGGCACTGCTGCTCCCTGAAACAGGTTCCTACTATTGGTCTTTGCTGTCTTCCACCAGACCTGCTGATGCCCTGACAAACCCCCTGTGTTTTCTTATAGGATGTTATATTTTTTCCGTGACACTGTTTTTCCTCTTGAATTTTTGAGCTAGTAAAGAACCTGTTTCAGCAACCTGAATTTTGTAATTTTAATTTTTAAATCTACTCTGTAGATTTTTCTCCCAGCTTTTTCTCCCAGCTCTGCAGTTTCCTTAGATGCTTGATAAAAGTTTTGCAGCTGGGCTGTATCAGAGCTGGGCTGGGGATCCTTGAGCAAAGAGCTGAACCTCTGGGAAAGCGGAGGGAAAGTTTTGGACAGGATTTCAGAAAAAGGGGTAGGAGCTGTCACAGGGTTTTGGGACTTCCAAAGGACTAATTGCCAAATACTGAAACAAATTATGAGCGTTTAGGCTTCTGGTTGGAAGCTTGTGCTATACAGGAGCATGAAAGTGGAAGGAGAGAGCAAATTCTGGAACTTCTGGTATGAAGTAAATTGATTAAAGGATATGAAATACAAAGGAAAAAATCCACTACTTCCCTTAAAACTGTAAAAGTTGTTATAGCTGGGTACTGCTATGTACCCATGTGATCTACACACGTGTGATGTATATTTTGGAGCCTCTGTGTATTTGCATGTATGTGCAAGCATGTGCCCGTGAGTGAACCTGCAGTGGTGAGCACACTTGTCCACTAAGGAGAGGCGAGTACCTTCCTGAGAAGGGACACTCCTGTGGACAGCCATGCCCTGGGTCTGCAAGGGCCTTTGTGCGAGTGTGACCCAGTGGGAACACAGTATGCTGAGGATGAGGAAGGCTCTGTCCCAGTTGTAGTCATTAAGTGGTGCCTTTGGCTCTTCCTAGAAGTTCAAGAAGCCCTTTGAGAAGGCCTGCAAAGACTATGAGAGCAAACTGTAAGTCTTCAGGCTCCCTCACCCCAAGGCCTGGAGTTGGAGGCTGATTTTTGCCTCCCTTCACTGGCAAGCAGTGGGACGGAGCTTTTCATGTGTCTCACCTCTTGAGTGCCAAGATCGAGACGGAGAAGTGTGACCTGGCAAAGCAGCATGGCATGGTGCGGAGCGAGGTGAGTGGGTGGGAGATCGCCGAGGAGATGGAGAAGGAGCGTAGGACCTTCCAGTTGAACATGTGTGAGGTAAGGACAGGGACTAGCCTGTGCCATGTGGAGCAGTGTTAGAGTTGCTGAATCAGCATCCAAGGGATGCATTTCCCTTCCACTGGTGCACAGCAACTGTGCTACAGCCCCGGCAGAACCTGGTCTGGAGTGGGCAGACATCAGCAGTGATGCTCATGCTGGTGTTTCTCACTTGCCCTCTGACCAAGGATTCTTTCAAAGCAGCCTTTTTGTCTGAATCCACACTGATTTTTCATTCCGGGCCATCTTCTGTCCCAGGTCAGTGAGCAACGCTTGTGTCTGGGGTATTGCACGTCCTTTTCTGCTTTCCTGGGATGCTGAAGTCCTCAGGGCTCTGGCCAGGGCACCAGCAGCAGCTGGCAGATCCCCCTGCTCAGCCCCTAGAGAGCAGCACCGATGTGAGCTGCAGATCCCCCAGGGATGAGACCATCGCTCAGCAGGTCACGTCTGTTGTGCCAGTGAGACTGTGGGCATAGTTTCTCCAAGAGCTGCCTGGGTTGTGCTGGGGCAAGGGCTGATCAAGGAGTTTAGCCAAAGCTTAAGTGTATATTAACCTGGCAGTAGAGATAACAGCTTGGAAAAAACCCCATGAATGCTTTAGAACAGAGCTTCTTCCTGACTGCCCACGGTGGGCACTGCTGGCACTGAGGTCCCTGCTCCTTCTCAGACGGTGCCACCATAGACCTCCATCTGCTTGTTGGGATAAACCCAGCTCAACTCCCCTGCAAACAGGATTTCCTGCTCCCACTGCCACACATCACAAACAACAGCATGAGTAAAGTATTGGAAGATACCATTTCCATTCAAAATACCCAGCTTTTTGCAGCCATGCTTTGGAAACAGTTACCGTTTCCATACTGAAACTGTTGTTCTATTTCAAGTATCAGAAGCCGTTGTGCTGCGGAACAGCGTTGTCCTTAAGCAGAGCCAGTAGGTCAGGTGAAGGTTTTGTTCTGTGCTGATGTGAGTCCACACGGGGCATTTGGGTTCCTGAGAGGGTGTCTTCTAGGAAACTCTTCTGATGGATCTAGGGTGTTTTGAATGATCTCCTTAGAACAAATACAGCGAAGGCTGAGGTTGGCCATATTGAAAATTTTGGAAGGTGATTTACTATGTTGGCCTGTGGGTCTTCTGGAAATGGTTGTTTGTTAGGTTGCTGTTTTTACAGTAGTTGCAATGTGAAGAGATCTGTTGCCAGTGTAGGAGTAGTCCAGGGACGTATGGAGAAATACTCAAGGTGTTTCACAGCACAACACACTGTTTTACTTTGTCAGTCCACCAACTGAAAGAGCCAGTGTTAGTTTTCATGGGTGAGGTTGTTGTGGTGGAGGATGGACTGGGTGAGGTGGCAGATGAGTTTGGGCTGGAAATCTGAAGCTTCAGCTTGCTTCTGAAGGTCCTCAAGGCAGGCTGAGATGCCAGCAGCACGTAGGATATCTGCAGGCAGGCTCGTAGCACTGACGTTGTTGGGACAGTCAGGTGGAGGTGGTGCAGTTCATGGATCAAGTCTAGTGGGTCTTGAAGGAACTTGGCTTTTTAGCAATGAAGCGTGAAGGTCTATGGCTGTTCTTCAGGGAAGGCACCATGAATGGTGAATCTTTGAGGGTGTATTAACTGAATGTTTACCCTGCGCAAGTAAAGCCCAGCAAGCCCAAGGTCCATGCCACCACTGTGGGTTCACCACTCAAAGCACTGGGCCCTGCTTACGACCATCTTCTCAGCCCATAAAAGCCACGTGAGCTGCTCCCACCAGGCTGTGACTGCCAGGATGGGCCACAACACACTCAGAAGAGAGGTGCATAAAAAAGTGCATAAAAGGCATTTCTCTCTAAGCTACAAACTCAGTCCCTGTGTCCTTTTCCCTTCAGTATCTAATCAAAGTGAATGAGATCAAAACCAAGAAAGGGATTGACCTACTGCAAAACCACATCAAGCACTGTGCCTCGCAGTTCAAGTAAGAGCAACTGGGAACCTGCCTGCACACCCTTTCTCTCCAGTAGTGCTGGTTGTAGAGTGGACCTGGGGGTGGCTTAAATTTCAGGACTTGGGTTCCTACAGTCGTCTTGGCCTGTCCTGTAACTTGCTGAATGTCCTCTTCTCTTGGGGGCAAGAATCTCATTGCCATTTTCATAAGCCAGTGTAAAGCAGAATTCTACGATGTAAAGAAGACAGAGTGCTGAGTGCTCTCCCTGCATTGAACTGCCTCCAAATCTTTCTAAAATACATTTCCTAAGAAATATTTTTCAACTATGAAGTGAAAGTTCTGCCTGCATGATGGTCTCTGAGGCAGGAGCTCAGGGGAGCCTGGGGTCTGTAGGCTTCACTGCCAGTGCTAAGAGCAGGATTTCAGGACGTGCCCTTATGTTGGCCTCTCAGTTTTTTCCAGGAATGTTTAAGCACAACAGCAAAACTTAAGGAGTTTACAAAGAAGCTCGTTCTGGAGCTGCAGAGTGTGAGTATTCAAATGAAGTTGAGTGAGGTGAGCAGAAGCAGGCTGGAGAGCAGGGAAGTCTCCTCTAGGGCCTCCTCTTCTGCTGAAGAAGCAGAACTGAGGACTTTTGCAGCTCTTCACATCTATTAATCGTTATTTCCTGATCCTCTGATGCACAGTGGCCCATGGAGGGGTGAAATGCAGCCATCACTGGAAGTGAGAAAATTACACTGTCATACCCCAGGACACAGAGTAGGAAGAACAAGCATAAACATGGGTACCGAGGAGGCACTAATGGATTCATCTGCCAGAGCCCCAGCTGCTGCTCTGCAGAATTCCAGATTTCTCCTTTGTGGTCTTAGCTTTCCTTGGGGCCTTTGTTTTGCTGTAGAGGCAGGTCATGTAGGTCTTGTGAACTTCAGCTTTTGACTTTGGGTTCTGTCAGTTGTACACAACCTGGAGACAGAAAGGAGGTTTTCTGAGTGGAAAGGCTTTCAGAGACAGTCTGAGCACTCATGTCCCAGGAGGTGCAATGTCCTTCTACTGCAGCAGAGGTTTTATGTCAGCCTACCAGTGCGTCTAGACCTCCATTCCAGTTTGCTCATCCTTCTCCATACCTCCTTGCAAGTCAAGATTTGCAGGGGCCTAGGATAAGGTACTCACCCAGATACTGGGTCAACATGCCTTGTTTTCAGCCCTGTAGAGCAGCCCTGTAGAGCAGGTCTCCTCTGGGTGTTTGCTGCTTTGTTTGAATTAATCTGGTTTAGGGGTGTTACCTTGCTTGTTCCATAATTTGCAATCATTTGTGTTAAAATTCTTTATGTAAATAATTAAAAGAGGGAAGGACCCACCCCAGAGCAGAGTAACCGAGCACAGAAAGCAGCATCTTGTGGACATCTCATGCAGACAAACCCCCAGGCTCTGTTTCAGGGCCACATTCCTGTGCCAAAGTCCATTAACTTTTTGATAGCTTGGAGACCTTCAAATTACTTTAATTACTGACACTACGAAGGGAAAAAAACACAAACACCACTGTGACCTTCAAGCTGTTGATTGTTTTTACACTGTGGAGAGCTGCAAACAGCTGTTTTCTCAGAGAAATGCAGACTATTCTCCAGTCCCGGCACTGGGGACATGCCTGCTCCCTCCCCTCAGCGAGGTTTCCACTTCTTGCACATACCACATGCCAACGCACTCAGGGGACGAGCAGCAACCTACCTCCCACCGTAGGAATGGGGCTCGACACATCCCACAGATGGAGGTGGGGAGGCGGCGAGGGCAGAGGGGGTGTGGGGGCACCTTCACTGCACCCAGGAGGAGGAGTGGGATGCTGCAGCTGAAGGCATGAACCTCCTGCTGCCACGTGAGCGGCTCACTGTGCTCCGGCGCCTTTCAGATGAAGATCAGGCAGGACGAGGAGAAGCAGCAGCCCTGCTCCCTTCAGGATCAGCTGAAAACAGTGTTGCAGCTGGAACAGAAGGAGGTAAAGTCTAATCCTTCTTCCAAGGGACCACAGCGTGGTGCCTGTAGAGGTCATGGTATGGCAGCTGCTTATATAGTGTCTGCCTGCTGATGCAGAAAGCCATGGGGCTTCTGGTGAGCTTTGGGGGAGCAGAGGGACCCTGGTGGTTCTGTGAGGACATGCTCTTGGTTGCCAGTAGGGGTAGGGCCTTGCTGTTATTTCTCTTCATCTGCCAGAACCTTGAGAACAAGCAGGCAGGGTACAGCATGCAGCAGCTGCAAGGGAACAAGCAGTACGGCACGGAGAAGTCGGGGACACTCTTCAAGAAAAGCGACGGGTAAGTTGGGATCCAGCATGTCCCTTTCAATTGTGCTTTGGTGACCTGGGGCCAGAGCAGGGCTCACCCAGACAAACCTCCTCTCCCTGGGGTGTCCACAAGGCAGAGGAAAAGGACAACCATGCATGAAAATGTGCTTGACACTATCCCAGCCTCCAACAGCTTTCAAAAGAGACCTCCAGATAGCTTGTGTCTGTCTTTTAGCTCGGAGGGCATTCATCTCCTGTGAAGCCTCCCAATTTCCTCTCAAGTCCTGTGAGCACTGGGGTGAGGACCCCTGCACCCACCATGGGAAGCCAGAACCAGCTCCCCCTCTTTCCTTCCAGCAGGGATACCACCACCTCCATCCAGCACCCCAAGGTCTTGTGCTGGGAGGGAAGGGGAAGGGCCAGTGCTTCTCCCCCTCTCCCAGGCACTCATTGCTTTCCAGAAACTCCCTCCATCACCTCTGCTCACAGTTCAGTGCTGGGCTCAGCTCCTTGATGGTAAGAATTAGGGGAAGGAGCAGAAATGTGGTGTGAATTAGACACATGGGTCAGTGCTGCCTTGGAGATGACATCATGGGCCAGAGGGGAGAGAAAGCCAGCAGCCATCCTGTGCCCCTCTCCCAGGAGCCAGACTGAGCTCCTGGAAAGCACTCCACTGTCTTTGGAAGGAGAATTATCTCCCACCAGTGTGTGGGAGGATGTGTGCTGAGACTCACAAGGGTCCTGCACTGGGAGACTTGCACACCTGGAAAGGACTGTGAAGTGTCCTAGAAAAACCTGAAGCTGGACAGAAAATAATGAACTGGGGCTCAGGAGTCTCCTTCACTGCAGAGTGAAGTTCAACCTCTCTCCCCTTTTGGGTGTATCTCTTCCACCTTTCCTCTCTGTTGTGGTCTGCCCTGAATTGCAGGCACAGAAAAGCCAGCCTGGGAGGAGTTTGGAGGTGATGGTCTTAGATGTTTGCCGAGGGCTTTTGCAAAGGGCTTCGTGCTCTGCTGGCAGGTCCTGCTGCCCTTATTGATGCTCTGCACCTGTATCACCTCCTCAGGAGCTGTGCCACCTGTCTGTACAAGCCTGTCTTATGCCATATGATTGGTCCTTCTCAGCCCAGAACAGACCAAGAGGGACAGACCCCGTCCATGGCAGCCCAGCCAGCATGTCTGATGGGAGCTGCAGCCCTATGCTGTACCTTGCGTGACTCTTGCGTTTGCCAGTGCTGTGCTGCACTGCACGACTGCTCCTCCGTATTTATGTCCTCTGGGCTCACCCTCCGCTCATTTCCAGGTTGAGAAAAGTCTGGCAGAAGAGGAAATGCACCATCAGCAATGGCTACCTAACCATCTTTCATGGCATGGTAAGAACTGCTTCTTCCACTCTGCTCTCCTCCTTCCCGGGAGCTGCTGCCCACCCCTGCAGGTCCGCAGAGCCTGCCGCTGCCAGGCACACTGCTGGCTTCCTGGGGCTTGTCAGAGCCCTCGTGCCTGCTGCCTGCCTTGCTGGGCTGCCCTGGCAGAGGAGGCTTTCTGTTGAGACTTAAGTCCCTGCAGTCCAAGAGAGCTTTAGACAAACAGGGAAGATCCTCATGTGCTTGCGTGCATGGAGGGGCATGAGCCAGGGGACCTGGCTCCAAGCATGGGGTGGCTGTTGGGGAAGAAAAAGTCTGTGTTGCTATTTCTTGCATTGCGTCTGAGAGCGGAGCCAAAGACAACGTGCTGGGCACAAGGCAGATCCGTGGCTCTGCCCCCAGAATCTGCCCCAGGCGGTACTTGTCACCACTGGACGACAGCCCTTTCATGCTTCCTCATTCTGCTTGTAGCTCAACCGCCCACCAGCCAAGCTGAATTTACTGACCTGCCAAGTGAAGCCAAACATGGATGACAAGAAATGCTTCGATGTGGTGTCCTGTGAGTGCTGGCGCCTGCCCTGCAGTTCCTCCGGGATGGTCCCAGGGAGGGGGCAGTGCTTCAGACTCAGAGAGCCAGCGCGGCCAGGCATGAGGGGAAGCTCTGCAGCTTTGGGCCAGCTTGGGGGGATCACCCTGGGAATCTGTGCCAGGAGGCAGCTCTGCTCAGGAGCAGCGATGCACACACTGGGTGTGAGATAGGCAGCGCTGCCACAGGGCAGCACGGGCTGCGTGGGCACCACACAAGTGTAGTTCCCAGGCTGTGGCTTAGCTGGCACCAGCATCCCTTGTTCCTGGTAGAGGAGCAGGTCCCTTTTCCTGGGATGCACTGGGGAGGAGTTGAGTGAGACAGAGATGACTGTCACCCCACGCTGCCCAGGCTTGAGATTTCTCCTGGCTCTGCTGAGCCCAGCTCAGGCAAGTTGTGCCCTACTGTGGGCCTGGCAGGTGAGATGGGCAAGCAGGGTGCCTAGAGGAGACCGGCTCTGTGTGTTTCAGACAACCGCACGTACCGCTTCCTGGCAGAGGATGAGCAGGACTGTGCCACGTAAGTACCGCCAGTGCCTTGCTGCAGACCAGAAAACGCTCCTCTGGCTGCTGCTGAGGAGACAGCTCCTTGGCTAATCGAGTAGCACACTGCAGCCCCCTGTTTCGTGCCGTTCCCATCTTGACTGTGTCCTGGGCACTCTGGGGCAGCTGGCCAGCTGTGAGCAGGACACAGAGCTTGATGGGACCCAGTTTGCTGCTGGATTCCTGTGCAGGACCTTTGTGTGTGGCGGCTGCCGTGCAGGCTGGGGCAGAGCGGGATCTTGCCCTGCAGCACTGGGATGAGCCCCGCTGCCCTCCTCACCCTGCAGCCCGAGCGAGGCCGCACGGGACCCTGCTCCTGAGCCGCGTTCTGCCCCTGCAGCTGGGTGTCCGTCCTCAGCAACAGCAAGGAGGAGGCACTGAACGTGGCCTTCAGCAAGGCACAGGGTGGAGGGGAGAGCAGCCGGCAGGAGCTGACATGGGCCATCATCAAGGAGGTCAGAGGCATGCCTGGGAACAGGGAGTGCTGCGACTGCTTGGCCCCAGGTGAGAGCCAGCCCATAGCCATACGGCCACCATGCTTCCTCCCCCTGGATGGGCAGAGCTTTGCCCTGCCCTCTGTGGCATCCAGCTCCTGGAGACCCGCAGGCATCTGGGGTCTTGCCCTTCCCATCCGTCCTGCTGTGGAGCTTGTGCCTCGGGGTGGTGGTGGGCTGGTGAGGAGGAGCAGCAGCAGAAGTGCATGAGTCTGTCACTCTTGTCTCTACAGATCCCACTTGGCTCTCCATTAACTTGGGCATCCTGATCTGCATCGAGTGCTCTGGGATTCACAGAGAGATGGGTGTGCATCTCTCCCGCATCCAGTCACTGTCTCTGGACAAGCTGGCAACCTCTGAATTGCTGGTAGGATGCTGCCGGTGTGCTCTGTCCTCAAGCCTCTCTCTGCTTCTGCTGTGGCCTTCCTGAAACTAAGTTAATTCAGTGGGTTTTTCAGCTGTTAATTATCCCATATCCATCTGTAATTCCAGGGCTTTGTGGTTATTGTTGCAGGAATTGTCATCTTCAGTGAAGAGATGGGGGAGTCATTTTGCTGTTGCTCAGTCACCCATCTCTCTCAGTCCCCTTTCCCCATCTACATCCCTTGGTGCAGGGGAGTTGTGGGGCAGGGCCAAGCTTGAACTGGGGTAGAGCAGAGTGTGGGGCAGGCAGGGGATTTGAAACCTTGCATGAGGCTGTTTTAGGGCCACAATGCTCCAGGTGGTCATGGGTTTGACTGGGCTGATGTGGGAGCTGCTGGCAGCTGGTGGGCATCAGGGCAGGGGATGGGAGTATTTGCTAGAGTTCATTGATCACCCAGATCAGAGCCCAGGGGCTGGGCGGGGGTTGGTTCACTGCTGGAGTTGGGAGAGCTCAGCGGTAGGAGTCAGGGCAGAGTCTCTGGCCTTTGGGCACGCACATCCTGGCACCCCTTGACATCCCCTCGATACCTGGTCAAGGTCTCAGCCTGGAGCTGCCTCTCATGCTGCCGCGCATGCAGAGCTGCTGCACGTCCCATGTCACCTCTGGCTTGGCTGTTTTGCAGCTGGCGAGGAATATCAGCAACTCTGGCTTCAACAACATCATGGAAGCGAATCTCCCCAGCATTTCCCTGAAGCCCACAGTGCACAGTGATATGTGAGTTGCTTTTTGTGGGAGGTTAGGTACAGGTCCTTAACCCATGGGCACACACCCTGTGGTCCTGTGTGCTCCCTGCAGTGACCAGGCACATGGCACTGCCCGATCTCCTCCCCAGCACGTAAGCTATCTTTAGAAGAAATTTCATCAAGTTCAGCAGGAAAGGTTTGGCAAAGGAGAGAAGAGTGAGGAAGAGCCAGCAAGGACAGCTCAAGGATTGGCCTTGAAGACAGGACAGGGATTGAGGAATGGGTGCTGGAAAGGAAAAGGCAAGAAGAGAAATAAGTGGAGCTGCCGAGCAGGATGGCCCTGGCTGCACATCAGTGGGTCAGGGAAGGACAGGGGGCGTGGAATGGGACAGGGGACCGGGACTATTGTAGTGCAGAGAAGTTCACTGTGTCTGGTGGCTGGGGCCCAGGGTTGGTGGGATCAGTGTAGGCATTGAACAAGGATCTACGGAGGGTGCGGGAACCCCCATCCTTCATCCTGGAGCGCCACAACTTCTAGGCTCTGCAGAGGACAGGGGAGAGCTGGGGTGGTGTGGCTGGTACCAGAAATAGCTAGGGGCTTCACCAGGGCTTAGTACCATAAACCTGGGGTGCAGCAGAGGTCTTGGGGGAAACATATAACTGGAGAGCTTATTGTCAGGGGCCGACTTTCAGGAGACTGGAGAGCAGGCAGATTAGGCATGATCAGGTTCTATTACAGGCGTGCAAGTCCTGACTAGGGCACTGTTTAGACAGTGTGGACCTACCTTGCAGTGAATAGGTGGACAATGAACTGCACTTGGCAGGGAGCAAAGAGCTGGGAGAACAGGAAATTACAATTGGAACAGCATGGTGAAGGTTCCCAGATCTACCCTCTGCTTAGATGCTGGGGAAACTGATGCTTCATGAAATTAATAATTCAGCTCTTCCTCAATGGCCTCTTCTGTTTGGAATGCTCCTTTGCCCACAGGGCACCTGTGGATACCCCAGAAGCTCTGGCTGATCACCACTTCTGCTCGACCTCTCCAGAGGGAGAGACCCAGCTTACTTGGCTAGTCCTTGTCTGGAAGCTGTTCCTGACCTATGGATAGTCCCGGCCCATTCATGCCATGTGTTGTTTTCCAGTCCATGAGATTTCTGCTCCGTCCCCTAATTCTTACCATCGAGGAACTGAGCCCAGCACTGAACTGTGAGGGCAGAGGGGTCCAAAAGGCAGGGCTGGGGAGGAAGGGAAGGCAGAAGAGAGCAGAAAACATCACCAGGACTGGATATAAATCCCCAGTGCACCCCTCAGCGTCTCCCACCTGGGAAGGATGGAGGGGTCAGGAAGCCTTATCCTGGAGCAGGGGTGACGGAGGGGGTTTCTGGAAAGCAATGAGTGCCTGGGAGAGGGGGAGAAGCACTGACCCTTCCCTTTCCCTCCCAGCACAAGATCTTGGGGTGCTGGATGGAGGTGGTGGTATCCCTGCTGGAAGGAAAGAGGGGGAGCTGGTTCTGGCTTCCCATGGTGGGTGCAGGGGTCCTCACCCCCAGCCATGGCAATACTTGTCCTTCAAATGCAAGAACATCAAGGTCTTGTTTAATTATACAACTGCAGGAGAAGAAGCTTTAAGAAAACCACAGTCTTTTGTAAGAATTATTGTCATGCTGTTGCAGAGGAGTTTGCAGAATGAGACAGAGAAAGGAAAGATTCTAAACCACCTGGCAGATCAGAAGGAGAGAGAGGGACTGTGGCTGGGGCAACGGGAGAGGAGTGGGGTGACCCCGGGGTGCTCACTGGGTTACTCTGTGTCCCCTAACTGTCATTTGGCTGGTCTCTGCCAGGCCCTTTCGGAAAAAATTCATCATTTCCAAGTATGTCAAGAAGAAATATGTCAAGAGGAGCCCTACTGCTCAGTGCTCCAGCCTCCCAGAAGCCGTCAAGGACAAGGACATATTTTCCTTGCTCCAAGCATATGCAGAGAACGTGGATCTGAGCCAGCCTGTGCTGGCACCCCTGCAGGTATGGCCGCTGTCCCATGGGCCCATATGACAAACAGCTTTGCTGTCACCTCTCCAGTCTGTCCATAAGGGTTCCTGTGCCCGGGAGGGGACAGAGTTTTCTGATGAAAACAGTTTTTTCTGTGAGCCAGGAGCAACAAGCAGATTCGAGCAAGGCAGATTCGAGCAGGGTGCGGAACGTCATGCCAGAGGGAAGTTTTCTGGCCACAACCCCATAGCCCTCCTCGTGCCATGTATCTGTGGTCCAGGAGTCATCACCACAAGCCCACGGATTTCCAAATACAAATTTGTAGCCAAGATTTACTTGTAAACTTCTGAGCAGGTGTCTCGGGCCATCCAAGTCTCACTGTAGGCTGAAAAATCAGGGCAGCATTTTTTCCTGCAAAATCACAGTGTGGGTCCTTGCTGTAAATGCAAGTGTTTCCCCTTTTCCAGTCAGCAGGAACTTCATCAGCCTGCCATGACTTTTTGGATATAATGGAAAGCGGCTTGGCAACTTCACCCGCCAGCTCCCTCAGGACCCGTGGATGGATTTCATCAGGTCCTATGGACTGATGTACCTTCAGGTTCCTCAGATGGCTTCAAACCTGATCTTCTCCCTGCAGTGGGCAGTTCTTCATTCTCATGGTTGATTCTTTTTCACGAAGCCATAAGCCACGGTTCTGTGCACGTTAACTAGGTTTTCACCAGCTTTGGTTGTTGTGACTCTGAAGAGACAGTCAAACCTGTTCATCTCTCAGGGATTTTAAATGTGTAAGGACAGTCTCTAAAGGACAGTGTGGTGATGGTGTGGGCAGACCCAGTCTCATCCTTGCTGTATTTCTTTTGGTTGCAGGAACCCGGGGAGACCATTCTGCACATGGCAGTGCTGTTGTCTGATCGAACCTCTTTGCATATTGTTGATTTTCTTGTTCAGAACAGGTATGCTCATGATACTCAGTCAGCTTCTCATGGCTAAGCCATGCTAATGAAAGGTGTAGGACAGATTGTCTTCTCCAAAATGCTCCAAACAAAAATTAAAATCACCACTGCAGCCCCCCCAGCAAATGTGCCTTGGGCTGGGCTTGGGGGGTAACTACCCCTAGATCAAAGGGGCCTTGGGTTCCCTCACCTCCTCTGACTTGGGGTGTGACGGTGGGGGTGACAACCTTTCCTTAGGTGAGGTGTGAAGAAGGACACACGTGCCAGCACCAGGCAGTGTTTGCTGGCTCTTCCCGGGGATGCTGACATCATCCACCCTCTGCTGCAGCGGGCTCCTGGCAAAGCGGACGTCAGAGGGAAACACACCGCTCCACTACTGCTGCTCTCACAACAAACCCGACTGTGTAAAACTGCTGCTGAAGGCCAAAGCCAATGTTGCCATCAGTGAGTGGCGGTGGGACCCCACACCCTGTGCTCACACGGGGTGTCTTGTCAGGTCTTCTCTGGAAACATCTCCTTAGTCTTGCTCAAGTGCTCAGCAGCCCTCTGAGGCTGGGGGGAGGCAGGTTGATGATGACATTAGTGGGAACTCTGCCCACAGAGTGACAGCCTCTGCCCACAGAGTGACAGCCTCAGCCCCAGACTTTTCTCTGCATGTCTAGCGAGGTGCCCTGCTCTGACACTGCTCTTGGTTGACTCTCTAGGCTCAGGGGTGTTCACAAGCTGGTTCGAGGTGCATGTGGTCCGCTGTGACCACATCTCACAGGTTACTGCTCTTGGCAGCCTGGGACAGCCACAGTAGCTTTGCTCTCCAGCTTAGAGATAAGGATGCTTCTCTCTGCTCCCCAGGGAGGAATGAGCTTGCTCTGAGGTGCTTCTGACCCTAGAGAGCTCGTGCTTCTGCCCCACTTCACTTGTCCCCCTCCCAGGTGGGGAGCCATAGGCCTGCCCATGACTGGCAGATCCATGGTGGGACTGTGCTAGAGTGGGCTCACCGAGCTGACAGAGCCCAGCGAGGCAAACACTGCCTGAGCTGCTCTTCCACGCAAAGATGGACTTGGCACATCAGGAGCCAAAACAGGCAATTGACTCATTTTCAAAGCCAGCACTGCAATGCTGGAGAGCTGGTGGGAGGGCTGCCAAAGCGCAGGTTCAGAGATGGTGTGTGCTTGTACTCTGGAACCCAGTTCATAGGTCCAGCCATTTATACTGCCCATGAATCTCCTCTTCACAGCACAGAAGTGGGCTTTAAAGCTAGGAAAAACAAGGGGTGTTGGTTATGGAGTCCTCCTCTGGTTTTGTAGCCTTTAGGCCAAGACCAAGCTCTTTTCTCCCTCTATCCTGTCCCGTCTCTGTGAGTCATCAGGATTTACTTCTCTTCTTTTTCTCCTTATCTGTGTGTCTCAGCTCCTGCCCTCTTCTTCAGCTCCCCACCACCATCCCTTAGTGGTCTCAGCCTTTGTTTTGGTCTGGGCTGTCCCTTCTTTTAGCTTGTTCACCCCCAGATGCCCTGAACGCAGCACTGCTCTTCAGTTTGATGAACACAGGGTGGGCTAACGGTGTTCAAGGCTGCTCTTTTGCCCTGACAGCTAACGAAGCAGGAGAAACGGCCCTGGATGTTGCCAGGAGGATGAGACATCCCCTGTGTGAAGAGCTGGTAAGACACTGTGTCTCATCACTCCTCTGGTTTTGGGACATGTCCCAGTAACAGAAAATGGTGGGGGTGCATGTGCAGGGTCGCCTGCACCCCTCAGCATCTCCAGTGCCAGTGTGGTGTGGTGGGATCCAGCAGGCGCTGGCCCTGCTGTCATGGGGTCCCTCAGGTGAGACTGGTATCGGAGAGGCCAGGCAGGGGTCACGCTGTGCCTGAGGGGGACCTGGAGCTGTACTGAGGCTGCACGGGGTGAGCCTTGCATCTGCCATGTCCTGATGTGTGTGTTTGTAGACTTTCTCAAACCCCCTCGCTGCTGGGAAACGCTGCTTGCAGCTTGCAGATTTTGCCCTGGTGGGCGGGTGGTCAGAGATGGGACCAACAGCTGCCTGTGGGGCTGATGGGGCAGGACAGTGCTGGTGGGTCCTCAGGGAGCTCCTCTGTATCCCAGCTGCTGCAGGCCCAGAGCAATCAGTTCAACCCCCATGTCCATGTGGAGTATGAGTGGTGGCTGGGCCAAGATGACATGTATGAGAGTGACGAAGACCTGGATGAGAAGGTGAGGTCCTGACAGGCTCTGGCTTGGGGCCATGCATGTTGGCACTGTCCCCGCTCCCACTGTGCTGGAGTGGGCGCTCCTGCACCTCCCCAGCTAAACCTGCTCTATCTAACCTCAAATACTGCTTCCCCAGCTGGGTCCTGTGAAGAGGGGGTCTGCCCGTCCCCAGAGCTGCTACCAACCCCCTGCCGCTGCCCCAAGGCTGCAGGCAGCAGGGGTAGTGCCCTGGGGGGGGTGGCCAGGCACCTGCCCCCCACCAGCTGCCCATCTCCACAGCCTGGATGTGCCACCGGCCCCTTCCTACACGCCTCCACTCCCACACCAGCAGGCAAAGGCAGGTGAGAACCTGTGGCGGGGTCCTGCAAGGGCTGGCAGGATGAGCTGCTGCAGCCTGGTTCCATTGGCACAGGGTGGTCTGGGAGGGAGCTGGGCCCCCGACAGCGGGTGAGTGTTTGTCTGGTGCCCTAGGGCACCCTTTTGTCCTCTGCTCCTTGAGGGACCAAGGCTGGCTTGAGCTGGCTGGTTTGTCCTAGCACTGATCCCTTCTTTGAAGAGCACTGCAGCATATACTCGCCCTTGGAGCGACTGTGCTGGTGCCATTAGGATGTGCCATCCCCTCCCAAATGCTGCTGCTGTCGGGAGAGGAAGAGGAGCATGTCTTTAGAGGCAGGGCTGGGAAGACAAAGCTGCGGGCAGAAACAGCAGCAGCATTGCGGTTCTGCTCCTTAGCAAGACCTGCTCCCACCATCCTTGCCCAGCCGTCCCATGGCATATCCCACCTCCCACCTCATTGGTGGAAAGCTCACCAAGTCCTGCCTGACTTCTCCTCTGCCAGTCCCAGCTCTGCTTCCAACCTGATATATTTCTCAAGGTAGACCTGCAAGCAGAGAAAAGAAAATTCCTGCCCATGTGTTTGTGTTCATTCTCCCCTGGAGCTTGGCCCCAGGGCCCCTGCTCAGCACCAGCTTGCTGCTGACCCCTGATCTGTTCTTGCTCTGTGTTTAGCTCCCCAGGGGGCATATCCACCCTTCCTTACCAGCTCACCCATCATAGCTGAGGACACAAGAAGCAGGAGGAGCCCAGCCCTGCCTCTGAGCATCAAGCACAAGTGCACTTTCTCGGAGCTGGCACCTTGGGCACCGCTCAGCCCTGAGCAGACCAGCCCCAGTAGCCTGACTTCAGGTAATGAAAGAACAGGCTCCAGAGGGGCAAGGAGCCAGACCATGCTGGTGGGAAGGGCCTGCTGGAGGTCTGCAGTCCAGGACCTGCACGAGGACAGGTTGGCCGTAGCTTTGTCTGGTTCATGGATCAAACCCAGGAGGCCTCTTGCTTGGATCCGGGGCTGGGAAAGCTGTGGGAGCTGTGGCACAGGACGATGTGCCCATGGCTGAGCACGAGGGGGACTCCCTGCATCCTGGCTGTCAGACACCAGTGCCTCTAGGGCAGGGTTATTCTGGAATTTGTTGGGCTGTTGGAGATGCTGAATTCAGAGGATGGAATGACCCTGTCCCCATCTTTCAGGCGTCGTATTTGTTTCCATGGGTGGCAGAAAGACGCCCCTCTCTTCACACCTGGGCAGGGTGACAGGCTAGGGGCTGAGGCAGTGGCTTGCACAACACAGCCTTTTGACAAAGGGGTGAATGCAGCTAGGAGCATCCCCAGGTGCTCTGGGACAGACGTCTGGCCAGTGGGAGCTTCCAGGTGCCTCTAGGAAATAGCTTAATCCCAGCAGAGGTTGGGAGCATGGGGGGATGGAGTGCGTGGCAGTTGCATCCTTCCCCTGGTGCTGGTAGCTCTTAGCACACCCTGGGGCTGCACAGCCCATCTCTCCTGGCCTGCTCTCCTCTCCTCTCCTGTCCTCCTCCTTCTCACCCCAGCCTCCACCCTATGTCCTTCTGCTTCCTGGCCACTTCCCCTTCCACTGCTGCCCCTCTCCACCCCATCTCCAGTCCGTCCCCTTTCCAGTTCCCAGACTGATAGGGTGGTTGTTGCCCATGCTGTACTGTGGAGGACCATAGTGTTGCCTGACAATAGTGGTTGCTGTTGTTCACCTGTGATGAAAGGTGGGAGGAGATGATGAGCCTGATTGTGTCATAGGTGCCCAGAAAGCCACGGACTCCCTCCGCACATCTGGCCCCAGCGAAGTGGGACAGCCTGGCCCATACCAATCCCTCCAGGAGCCAAATCCATGTTCTGGCCGTGACTGGGATGTCCCACCTCTTCTTCCTCGGAGGAGCAGTTTGGTAGGTGGCTGGGATCAGCTCAGCTCCGACATCTGCCCAAAACCACTGAGCTGGAATTGGTCCCCCAGCACTTCTGCTGTGACTCCCTGGTGCTGAGATCTCCCTGCCAGGTGCTGTGAACGCTATGAAATCCCCATAAGGCTCCACTGCCTTTTGAGGGAAACCTCGCTTATGACTTTAGGTTGTTGGCAGGTCAGGGTGCAGTGTCCACACTGGCCCTGCCTCCTCTGTGCTCCAGGAGACAGCCTGCTGCTCGTGGGTGCTGTGCAGAGGCAGAGCCCTTTCCTTACGGGGACCTTGCTTGGGTTGGTTGCTCCTGGGGTTGTGCTGAGCAGCAGCACTGTCCCCTCGCACAGGGCTGCCCTGAGAGAACTGGGACCCCAGGCAATGCAAATGCACATGTCCTGGGGCAGAGGAGCAGGTGCCTCTGGAAGCACAAGGAGCTGTCTTCAGAATCCCTGTCCCACCCAGACTCCCAGGAGGTGACCTGCCACCTCTGCACAGAAAACCTTCTAGTCTCTTGCTCCTCACATCTTTGCCAGGAGCTTTGGGATCAAGACACTAGAGCTGTTTTAGTTTGTGTCTGATGAAGCTGAGGAGGCCTGACGATGCTCTCTCCTGCTTGCAGAACAGAGTGCCGCTCCACAGGGTCCGCGCTCTCTATGACTGTGATGCTGACCGGGAAGATGAACTGACTTTCTGTACAGGCGAGATCATCGTGGTGTCTGAAAAGGAGGACAGCAACTGGTGGGTGAGTGAACCTGCATATGCTGACCAGCGCTGGGATACTCGTGATCACCTCTCCATCCATCTCCTGTCTTTGTCCCATGACTGTTGCACCCATTGTCACCTCCTGCTCCGCGTCTGTCTCTCCATCTTCCACCTTTTCCTTGGCAGCCAAAGGCAGCTGTTATGGGGCCAGTTCCTCATCCCCCTGCAAGCCATGCTCACTGGTCCCCTTCCTTTCTTTCTCTCCGCAGAAAGGGTGGATTGAAGGACAGCCTCACAGGAAAGGAGTCTTCCCCGTTTCATTCGTTCATATGCTCAATGAGTAGGAGCTGCTTCAATTCAAGAAGGAAGATCTGGTCAACTTCTTAAAATGCATTCCCCCAAGCTCTCTTCTGCATTGAGGATCCCAGGGATGACTGGGCTGGGAGCACCAGCTCAACTGGTGCTGCTTCTCTCAACTCTGCTGCCCCACCACCGCTGTCCCCCCAGCCAGCTCCTCCTGGGGGCTGGCAGCAGTGCCAGGCTCTCCCTTGGCCAGGCAAAGGGAGAACACAGCAACCTGCATGCTCCTCAGATGTGCTCCTGCCCCAGCCACATCCTCATGCAGGAATCAGCCCTGGGGCACTCTGCTGCCAAAGACCCAGCTCCTGCCTTCCCCTGACCACTCTGCCTGGCCCGTGGTGCTCCCTACTCTGCTCGTGCAAACGGAAACAATGGCAGAGCAGAGCAGTGTCCTGCAGGGCTCCCGAGCTGCAAGTGGAGCTCCTGGGAAAGGGGCTTCTGCTGAGGCCTGAGCATGCTGGGAGCTTGGAAAGGCAAACAAGTGCTGTGGAGCCAGCATCACCATGAGCCTGTGCTGCCCCTAATTGCTCCCACCTAGGTTTCAATGTATGTGCTCCAGAAAATGTGCTCTGTAGCAGCTCAGGGCATTACTCCTTCAGTGCCTGGCCCCCCAGCGATGGTGGAGAGGCCCTTTGAGCCCGTGCCAGTAGATACCATCTCTTTGGTGCTCTGTTCTGGTTTGAGTTTCTAGATCCTTCTTTGTGGGTCTCCCTCAGGCACCAAACCTCCTCACAGGCATCATAGTAAAGAGGGCTGACCTTCTCCTGGAAAAAAAAATACTCACAATTCAGCTTGCATGGCTTTTCTCCACTGGCTCTGTTTTTCCAGTTGCCAAGGCACATTTCACAGCCTTCATTTGTCCTCTCTGAGCCAAAATCCCATCCAGGTGAGCAAAAGAAACCATCTGGTGACGTGCTGGATGCATGAAGGCTGTTGAGACCTCCATGTTGCTGGTGTCAGTGTCAGCAAAAGTTGAGCTGACCCAGCAGGACATGTAGTGGCAGGAGGGATTCTGCTCCCAGCAGCTTCTCCCACCCTCAGAGGAACATGTTAACGATGAATTTCCTGATTTGACCTCAGGAACATGGCCAGGGCTTCTGGCTCCAGTGGGACTGATGGCAACCGTGGTGTTGTGCTGCTGGGATGCCAGGGCAGTGGGCACTGCCGGAGGAGGGATGGCAGCCCTGTCCTCCCGGTGCCACTCACCACAAGGTCTGTTCTCCCCCACGTCACGGTGCAACACTTCCTCTTCCTGTAGCGGTTGTTGCAGCTGCAATGAGTGCTGGGGAGGCCATTTGAGCCTGGGATCGTCGTCTTCGCCCGGCCGTGCTCAGTGGTGCTTCCTCTGAGGAGGTGAGAGGTGAGCTCTCCCCCAGGGAGAGCTGTCTGGGGACCAGGGGTTTGTGACAGCATGGGGGCCTCTTTCCCAGCAGCAGGGCTGCGGAGCTCCTGTAGGTGTCCCTTGGGGCTGACTGGGGACAGGGATGGGTTTGTGGCCATTTGGTGCGGCTCAGTGCAGCAGCCCCATGACTCTGCTGTGGTGGCTTGTGGCTGGCGGTGCTGGGCTGGGGAACCCTAAGGTGAGTGCATCACTGGGCATGGAGCTGGGGGAGTTGTTTCAGCCACCATGGGGCTGCAGGTGCAGGTGGAGAAGTCCCTTCTGCAGAGCAGGGTCTGCACATGGGCACAGGCCGGGAGATGGGACTGCGCAACCCTGCCTGAGCAGAGCCCTGCCCTCCCCGGCCACAGGCGACTGCGAAAAGCTTCACAAAATATTCCCTGCGCTGCCTGAGCTCGGGGCTTAGTGGAGCTGCTGCTGCTGCCAACCATGCTGCCAGCCAGCCTGTTCCCCTCCATGGACTAAGGCTTAATAACCCTCCGAGGCTCTAAGAGGGCCTGAACCAGCCCGGGGCAATCGCTGGCTCCTGGCCCGACCGGCATGTCAGATGGTGCTTTGTGCCTCTCTCATGGCAAATGCTTGTGGCTGCTGCAGGATGGCAAGAGACTAAATCACGGTGATCCCCAGCTGCCAGCAAGGAGACCATGGGGGTTCTTCCAGGTGCCCCTGAGCCTGTGGGGCATTTCGTCGCCACTTCCTGCTCGGGGCCGCGCACATCCGTGTTTCCGGCACGCTGCTGGTGGTGGCTTGTTTGTGCTTCTCGTCAAGAAGAGATGATGGTTCAGCTGCTTTTTGAAAGCATAGGCTTGCAGGGGAGTGTCACCCACTGGGCCACCTGGAATTGTCCAAACCTCCCTCCCATCCCTCATCTCTGCTCCTTGCTCAGACCCCCGGAGCAGCAGTTTTGCTGTCGGGTGTGCATCCTGTGGGTCAGATTCGTGTGTAGCTGGTTGGGTGCCACAGCGAGCGGGTACGTCTGTGCTGCAGGAGCCGCAGGAAATGGTTAACATGGTGAAATGAAGCTGGTGCTGACCCGTGGCCCCATGTCACAGCTGGGAGACCAGGGAGAAGCACAGGGTGCTCCTGTGGGGACAGGAGGGGTTTTTCTCTCCTTCAGCTTTCCCAGTACAGAAGGGACTCCCCCTTCCAAACCTGCTGCATGACCCTGGAATGGAGGCTGTCCACGCATCCCTGCTCCTCACTCTTGCCTTGGCCCACAGGAGCCAGGTCCTGAGAGCCTGAGCACTTTGTGAACTCCCCGAGGATCAGAAAACCCTTTTCCCTCCATTTTTAGGTTTACATGAGTGCTTTTAGACGGAGAACAGAAACATCCCTTCAATACGTGTGTTTAGGAAAGGTTCATGCACACGGAAGGCAGTTACTGCCTCCTGCTCCTTCCTCCTGGCAATGATTCAGCGCTGCAAAACCCCGGGGAGGCTGCACGGTGTCTGCGTGGGCTTCGTGAGGGGCCCAGGGGCTCCTCTGCCCTGTGATGGCTCCGCCGCACTGGTGTCCGTGGGAGGCAGCGGCAGGGAGCCCGAGTGGCTGCCGTTCCGGAGGGAAGCTGGAGTTCGGGCTTGTGGCCGGGCTGATGACACTTTGCTGCTGGTTTGCAGGTCAATTCGCAGATTCTAGAAGCTTTGCGGGCAGAGAGCAGCTCCTCCTCGTCCAACACGTGCTGCCCGTCATCCCTGCCCGGACCCAAGTCACTGCAGCAGTGCCAGGAGCAGATCACAGCAATAAAACCATTGAAGGGTTTGAAAAGGAACCGAGTACCAGGCTATTTCAGGTCCCTGCAGGGTTGGTGAGCGGCCAAGGGGTGTCCCAGGAGGCTGGGCAGGGAGGGAGGGTGTGGAGCCACTGCCACTGGTCCCTGTGACATCTCTCTGCAGGTGGCATGAGGGATGCCATGCCAGAGGCACATGCAGCTGGTCCTGGCCCTGTGCCTGCTGCTGGTCCTGTGGCAATGTCTCCGAGCCCCTACAGCTGGCCTCGGCCCCTTCCCTTGGGCTCCATCCCTCCTTGACACCCCTGCTGCCCGCTGCACTGCCCGCGCCAATGGCTCCACGTGGTTCAATGCCCGCTACGACATGACCATGGGGCCTCTGCTGATGGGTGCAGCCCACGAGCTCTCCTCCGACGTGGTTCAGTGGTGGCTGGTGAGTAGGGGCATGGGCAGGAGCTTGGGTCTTTTCCTGGGCTCCTCAAATCTGACAGGGCCAAGGTCAAGTCAGACACATGTGCTGGTGAATGAAGGGGGTGCAGGGACCACAGCTCCGCCCCCCCCCTCCTCCCCCCCCTTCCTTGTTGCTGTCCTACAACCTTTTCCAAATATCCCATCGGGATTTTCTGTACCTTTCCCAGGGCTCTGCTGGGAGGAGTGGGGCTCCATCCCCCTTTGGGAGTACTGGCAGGGGGACTGATGCTGCCCTTGCTCCCCCAGACCCTGCAGGGTCACTCAAATGGCGTCCAGCTCCAGGACATAATTCAGCAGCTCTTCAGTGTCCTCCCGGCCCTGACCAGCAGTGTGTGGGACTCATCTCGCTGCAGGACTTGTGCGGTGGTGGGGAACTCGGGGCGACTGAAGGGGTCCGGCCATGGGCTGCGGATCGACGCCCATGACTGGGTGCTGAGGTGGGTGACCTACAGGGGCTTGGCCCCTCTCCATCTCCCCAGGACCTTGTCATGCCCCAGCCCCTGGCCACCCTTTGAAATCTGCCAACACAAGCCCTGTGATGGTGGGGAGGGGTAAGGAAGTGGGGGTGCTGCTGGCCCTGCTCCCTGGACCCCCACCATCCTGGGGCACACACCAGCCCTGTATTGCCCCTGTCCCTCCCCCCTTTGCTGCTGGCCAGGGTCACCTGGTGTCCTTGGCTGGTGGGACTGGCAGCCTGGGACCAGTAGCATGTTTGCCTTCATTTCGGGATGTGCCTTCCTGCTGTCCCCTAGGATGAACAGAGCAAAGATCACCGGCTTTGAGCTGGACGTTGGCATGAGAACAACCCATCACTTCATGTACCCGGAGAGTGCAGTGGACCTTGGGCCTGGTGTCCACCTTGTCCTTGTCCCCTTCAAGCCACTGGACCTGCAGTGGGTGGCCAGTGCCTTCTCCACCGGAGAGCTCACACAGTGCGTCAACTTCAGGAGCCGGCATCTTTTGTGCTAGAGCCCCTGGGGATGGTGCAGGGTGGTCCTGGGGACCCTGGTGCCTCACTGGAGCCCTGGACCACAGTCCTAGTGGGACGAAGGGCCCTGGGTGAGGGTCCTGGCATCCCTCTGCACTGCAGTCTGGGGAAGTGGGTGGGGGTGGTGGCTGTCCCCACTGTGGGGCTATGGGCTTGATGTGTCTCTTCCCAGACCCAGGCCAGGGGATGCTGCTGGGCCAGCCCAAGGGTCTGAGGGTGCCAAGGGGCCAGGTGCCACCCTCTACAAACCATCTGCCTCCAAAGGAGAGGTCCCAGCAGCAGAAAAGCCCCACACCCATTGCTCTCCTCTGGCTTTTGCAGCACATACATGAGAGTGAAACAGTTCGTCAAAGCGGACAGAAACAAGGTAAGGGCTCCACGGGCTCTGGGGCAGGCAGGGCTCCTCTGGGCTTGTTTTTCAGTGGGATGTGGCGAGCAGGAGGGCTGGTGGCTGAGCCGGTGGTGGGAGCTGGCTGTTCACCATGAGCGGCTGATGGCTCCTCCGCTCCCCACTCAGGTGCTGATCCTGAGCCCAGCTTTCCTCAAGTACATCCACGACAACTGGACGCAGCACCACGGGCGGTACCCCTCCACTGGCTTCACGAGCCTGGTTTTCGCCTTGCACGCCTGCCAGCAGGTGAGGAGGGCGACTGGACCGGGCGCTGCCACTGTGGCACTGCCCCTCTGCGTGCTCCGGGGCTGCCCCGGCACCCAGGCAGCCATGGCTCTCACTGGCATGTGTGTAGGTCTCCGTGTTCGGCTTCGGAGCAGACAGGGATGGGAACTGGCACCACTACTGGGAGAAAAACCGCTGGTCTGGGGCCTTTCGCAGGACAAGGGTCCACGATGCTGACTTTGAATTCAGCCTCATTGAGAGACTGGCCGCCGAAGGCAGGATTTCATTCTACAAATGACATATCCCCAAGGAACTGAAGCACAGGAACTGGCAGCCCCCTGTGCTGCCGACAGCCGCCCCCAGCTCTCCAGCTGCTTCACCCCCCACGTGCCTGGGCTCAGACCCCGCCATCCCCAGGGTCTCGGTGCTGCTCGTGCTCATCCCACCGGGTGGGCGTGCTGGGTGCCACGCTTCCCAGGGCACCAGGACCTTGCATGTGGCTGGACACAGGGTAGGCATGGCCCTGCCCATGCTGGCTGGGAGAGGAAGGCGGATGGCATGGCTGAAGGTGGCCCACGAGCTGCTGTGGTGGCCTCTGGATGACAGTGGTGGTGGTGACAGCAGCCGCTCAAACATGGCTGGCTGCACGTCGGAGCCAACACTTCCACCCACCAACAGCTTTTGGGGGAGGTTTGCAGTTGCTCTTTGGGCAGAGGGAGAGGGGCAGCTTCCCCTCCTGTCTTTTTATACCTAAAGAAATATTTTAAAAATGGTATCAGAGAAGAAAGGAAAACAATCAAGCACCCAAGTCAGATGACGGAATCACGTACAGTTGAAATGATCTTATGTTGAATAAACGTTGAAAACACACGTGAATCTATTATTAGCATTTGCTTGACTTTTTGAGCCCTTACTGCTTTGGAAAGAAAGACAGGAGAATCTCTCTTGGAAACGAGCTCCCCAAAGGTTTTCTCCTCCAGAGCAGAGCCAGCAGGATCTCTTTTCCTACTTTCAATCACAAACACAAACATTCTTGGATCAGACTCAGCTTTTCCACAGCTATTAGCCACTTGGTCTTTCAGTCCATTAAAATCACCAGGTCTCTCCTACTCATAAGGTCCCATTCTACAGCAGAGGCTTGTACTGCTTAACTATTTGCTTCAGGGATTTTCTGTCTCTCCAGGTAGAATCTCCATTTCTTTATGCCTTCCGTTTCTCTTACCAATTACATACAGTACGCAATGCACACAATGAGTACAAGTCTTGCGCTGACCTGTCCCTCCACCTTCCCTCTGTTTTCTCTCAGCAGTGCTCTCCACCGCAAGGAGAGCATCTTATCAAAGACCAGCTGGCTCCGGGGAGACCTTATAGCAGCCTTTCAGTATCTGAAGGGAGCTACAGGAGAGCCGGAGAGGGACTCTTTGTCAGGAAGTGCAGTGACACGACAAGGGGCAATGGTTTTAAACTGGAAGAGGGGAGATTTAGGTTAGACACCAGAAAGAAATTCTTTGCTGTGAGGGTGGTGAGGCACTGGAACAGGTTGCCCAGGGAAATCGTGGCTGCCCCATCCCTGGAAGTGTTCAAGGCCAGGCTGGATGGGGCTTTGAGCAACCTGCTCTAGTGGAGGCCCATGGCAGGGGGTTGGAACTAGATGATCTTTAAGGGCCCTTCCAACCCAACCCATTCTATGATTCTATGAATTGTTTAACTGTGGGTTAAACTCTTGCTACCTTATTGCCATTAATTTTCCCCCTCCTGATTATTCTTTCAAATTTAGTCACAAAGCTGTGTGCTCTGCTGAGCGACTGACGCTGTTCAGGTCACTTTTTGTTCTTGATGAAACACATAAATACTAAATCCCCTTCCTCACACTAGAGAAGTACTATGTGATCCAGACCCAATGGATTTATTAAATATCCTTATTTCAAATGATTGTTTTTTGGGTTGGCTTTTTGTAACAAACCCTTTTTTCCCCCTGTATTCTAGCTTGATTAATCACACATACACCTCCACACTTCAAATTGCTTCTCTCCCCCACTGAAAAAACACCGGTTTTACACTCCCTGGTTTGTACCTAGGTTCAACTAATTAAAAAATCTAAACAAACCACAGACAAAACCTACTTTCAAATTAATTATAAAATAGCTTTCTCCCTGCGTTATCTGATCCCATGCCTGTCATACTCACTGTGCACTTGTTGGACCCATCGCTTGGACTAAGTTCACAGTCAATACCAAAACAAAGCCAGAGCTGAGATTTAAGAGTAATGAATCTGCTGTGCCTAAAAATGAGGCAGGAATCCACAAGAGTTTATTTTTCCTCATTATTTTCAATTTTCTCCCACTATAATTTCACATACCAAACACTTCATTCACTTGTGTAGGTCATTAAAAAGAAAAAAAAAAAAAACCCAAGTCATAACCATTATGCTATCTACATATTTAGCTGCAATGCAGTTGGGGTTTTTAATTATCATTTCCAATTCAGTACCAGGGTTAGTTTAAATAATTTAATTATTCTTCCAAATGCTTTACCAAAACACAGAGAGGATGGACTTTATTTCAAAATATAAACAGGGGAAAATGAAAAACACAATCCAATTTAAAAATCAATTAAAACGTCAAACACGTTTTTGCTGAAATACCAACTTGCATCTTTCATAAGAAGAGGGATCTGGAGCAGCTGCAACACCCCGGGTGACAGTCAGCGCCTCCCATGTGCTGGGTCTCCCCATGCTGCCCAGGACAGCAGGAAGGAAAGCGCTTGAGATCCAGTACATTCTCACAGAGGTCTGGCACGCAGCATCAGCACACTCAGAAACGTTTTTAAGAAAAATTTAAAAAGCTAGATGGTGTTGCTAGAAAGCTTATTTGATGGTAACTTCTGGAGGCAAACAATGCCGTGTTCTCCAGTGTCTCTTCAGGGAAGGAGGGTGGAACTGGGTGAACATGGACTGACACAAAAGGGTTTTTACAGTAGGGTCTGCACAGCCAGACAAGATGGCTAATCTTTATAGCAGCAAGGTTCAAGCAGTTCCATCCACAAATAAATGCCAAAGAATAATGGGACAGTAATATAAGAGCGGTCAGGGCCATCTAGTAATTCCAAATCTCTTCTCTTGTGCACTCAGAAGACCACTTGTGCTTCAAAACACATGTTTAGTTCTCCTTAGAGGGTTTTTTGTGGGGTGGGATTGTTGCTTATTTATGTTGTCTTCCCAAGTTCAATTTTCTTCTGGATGGCACGTGCTGAGTGGTAGATCAAGGAGTCAATGAATCCTGCAACTAAAAGGAAAAAACCAGATGGATCAAGTCAGACATGCCTCAAATAGACAACAACTCCCAGGGAGAGAAAACACAAATCCATTTGTCAGTGGAAAAGAATTCCAGCTCCCCCAGTCAGAAAACAGCTGCTGCTACGAAGAACAAGGTCCTCATGTTATTAGGACAGAGAAGATCCAGCTTGCAGGGCAAAGGTGATGACATGTCTCCAGAAAAAGATCTCTCTTACAGAAGTAAAAATGAGTCAGGCTGAATCACACGTGTTTACTGATGAGTGAGAAGCGTTTGGAGAGGAAGCTGATGCTGCATCATTGCCCTGACCCAGCTTGCCAAGGGCATGTTTCCTATTTCCTGCTCATTTCACAGTAACCACAGAAGTAAGCTACTCTCTCCAGCGCTGCCCTGTATTGGAGACCGCAATGTTTACCCACCAAGGACACAAACCTTCGGTTCTTCCTGCAGTATTTTTCCCAAATCTCGCCACTGAGGGAGCCTATTAATTCAATGCTTGTGTGGGACCACAGAAAATCTCATAATGGGCCTAACTGCACCATAAAGCCCAGACAACCCTGCACTCACCACCGTGGCCTTCACAGGACAGGAACCCTGAGCTCCTGCCAGGGAGGGAACACAGGGTAACAGTAAGCAAAGACATTTTCAATGTCTTTATGAAACCTCATGTTCTTTTTTTCTTTTATTCAACACCTCAGTCTAAGAAATAAGTAAGCGACTACTTAGCCCTACACAAAGACAGACATTTCAATACTATATAAAGAGTAGCAGCTCAAATGGCAACCGAGTCTTCTGTTTTAATAGCAGTAGAATATGGAATTATTTGCCTTACTATGTGGTCTTTGAGTAACGCTTCAGATGACTGTCTTTTGTGGTTGTTTAGTCCTGAAATTATCCCTAGTTGTGGAACCAATATGATGCTGTAACACAAAAATTGTTACATCGCTGATTTGATCTGTCCTCTAGAATATGAATACAGGGAGCCTGAACACGGCATAGGCAGCAAACACTATGAACTGCCCATCAAACCCCACCAGTACCAGAGGGCACCAGCAGCTGTCATGAAAATAATTTTTGAAAACCTTTCCCTGAGTCAATCAGAGAAATGCAACCATCACATTTATTAGACAGAAATCCTGTTTAACAGTATCAGCTTAATTGAGCCTTGTGACACCTCAGGTGACAGGAAAACCTGGCAGATAATGTGTTACGTGCAGTATTATGTGATATAGGCATGTAATACAGGTGTTACATGATACAGTAGCTGGCTCCTCAGGTCCGGTAAGATCTGCTGACCAGATCTCCAGGCTGCCCCTTCACAGACGTCTCTGACTGCCCCAGGGCCCCCTGGGTCATTAGCTGGAGTGCGAGGCTGGACCGAGGCTGGGCTCTCTCACGTGCATGGAGCTAAGCAGATACTGGTCAGCTATTCCAGAAGCTGGCACTGAGAGCGAAGTCCAGACACTCAAACAGCTCTGCATGAACAGCCTCCCCTTACAGGACCCTGTTTAAGTGTGAGAGCTACTTTTAGTCCCTGCAGAGCACTCACTGGAGCTCCTACGTCTAGGAACACAGTTTGAGACCTCTGGGATGGCTATGCCCATGGCAACATGGGCTCACAGATTTTACTGGCTTCAGTTCCACATGAAAGCAACTATATGCTTACAGACCCAAGCTGGCCAAGAAAATGGTGCAGATGCATTCATATGGCATGTGAAAGTCTGCATTATTTGAAAACAAAATGTCCTGTAAAGCATCAAAATTAAATATTATGACAGGTCTACAGCACAATGAAATGAAATATTTCATCAAATAAAGTATTATAACAGGTCTACATCATCTACAGCATCTTAAAAGCTTGCAGTGCTTCTGCAGTGGCAATCTGGTGCCACTCCCAGGGCTCTGCAGAACATGCTACATCCCCTCCTGAAGGCTGAAGTCAAAGAGGGATTTATTACCAGTGATGCAGACTTTAGAAAGAGTAAGAAGGCGAACATCTACACTTAAGAAAGGAAAAATATTGAAAGGTGCAATACCTGTAAATATACCTCCAACAATGGCACAAACTCCTGTGAGAAAGTGTGTAAAGGACCTAGAACAAGAAAAAGAATTTGAACAACCAGCATGAGCTCAGATACCAATGTCAGATAGTAACAATTACCTAATAAAAACTAATTCATAATTATCATTATGTTCATCATAGCACATAAGTATGCATTACATAAATATTAATAGCCGACAATTAACAAATTTAACAATTAAGTAACTCGTATTGGCTACAGAATGGAGTTTGTCATCGGTACTTTTACTAGAAATAGAGCAATAAGCTCAATGGCAACCCTAGGAGGCATGTACTGAACTTGTAAACCTAAAGGATGGACTTTTAAACCCTAAGATTCCATCCCTTCCTACCCAGATACAATGCACAGCAGGTTGTTGTAACACAAAAACTAACTCCCTAAGCACACATTGATACAATTTAAGGTAATGACATTGGCTGTCCCTCACTATGATGCTAAAAGATGGGACAGCTACAACCCCTTCCAGTCCCCTGCAATTACACCCCTGTGATTAATGAAAGACCCAGAAAGAAAGAAGAGGTTCCACAATAACTACAACATGCAGAAAAGCCATAGCAAACGGAGAGTACATAACTAGGTTGGATCATTGTGGGTGCTGCTGTAGGTGCTGGTAAGGTGCGTACGCTACATAAATCTAGTCTTCCCATTAAAAAAAGACTTTGAAGAAATTAGTTTGAACCAAAAATCATTATATCAGACTTCTGCTCACTGCACCAGTTTCCTTCTCCAGCTTGATATTGGATTAAAATGCTTCAGCTAATATCAGAAAAACCACAATCCCTTTCAGGTGTTCACACTGAGAGGAAGGACATCTGGATGGGCCTCTTCCTCTCCACTGACTGCAAAGGGGCTTGGACGGCTTTCAAGCATTTGCACTGTAATGTCTAAGTGAGGCTAGAGTTCTAAGCTATGCAAAATGACAAAAATCAATGGAGGGTGAATGAAATAGATTGAAATGTCTCTTACCTGTGTTTTTCTGTCAGCTTCACCATCATGGGTGAAAGCTCATACAGCACAAATACACCAGGCAGACCCTGGTCTCCTAGTAGCCCGTTGGCTATCTTCTCATGTCGTGTAACCGAAAACTGGTTAGTCCTTACCACCTAGCAGGCAACAAACACAGCAGACATTGTTTTGTTAATGAGGAATAGAAAAGGGACTAAACCACGGGTTCAGTGAACCATATCAATTATAGCCATGCCCACTCACTTGTGGGGAGGCCTGACAGTGGGTCATAAAAATGGTCATAAAGAGCACTATCAGGATCAGGTTATTTTACCATTACTACAGGCTATCAGTTAGAGCACCAGCTAGCCCAAAGGATGAGTGCTGCATCGGTCACCAGGCTGGACCGTTTTGGTTTCTACTGGCAAGTAATGGCATAAGCTGTATGGTAACCTCTCAACCTCAACCCCAAGTCCACGTCGTCCTCTACCAAAACGTAGTCCACCTAAGCAGGCTTCAAGGAGAAAGCACTGATGTGAGAAAGCCATACACAAGGGTGAGAAAAAAGAAAATAATACGTAAAAGCATGAGTGCCAGGGCTGCAGAAGGACAGATTACCCATCTTTATATGAATTAAGATCGCTCTGCAGCATTCTTCTACATGTTTTTCATACCCGTCCTATTCTTACAGCAAATTAATTTGGTTTCTGTAAAGTGAAGTTATGTTTTATCATCCCTAATAAGCTATCTGACAAATTACAATCCAAGCTGAGAAAGATACTATCCAGTTTCTTTACCAAATTCCACATTTGGGGGTTACAAGTACTGAATGTGTAACACAGCCCCTGGTATACATCTGGCAGCATACCAGGATCCATAGTTAATGTAAGTGGAATCCATGCCAAACTATAGTTTGCACGGATTCCTCTCCCGGTGACTACTAAAAAGCAATTATTTTGACAGAGAAGTCCTTCGAAATCTGAACAACAGCTCTACAGTAGGATGAGTGATTTCATCAAGAGAAAGAGAAGCCATAGTGGCTTATGGCACTGGGGGGTGGCCAAAAGAACAGGCCTCCTATTAACTTTCCTTTGTACTTCAGGAATTTCAATCCTCCACAGAAACTGCAGAGGCATCCTGAATCCAAGCAGAATGAGCTTCAAACACTGTCTGAAGGTTCTCCCAATATCACCTCATAGCAAGTAAACTGAATCCAACTTCCAGAAATAAAACAGACGGGTCCTCTCTAGGCAGGGGACTGAAGAAAGAGTGGTCCACATAAGGATTTATCACATGAGAACTGAGTCTTGAAAACAGTTTCAATCTTCAGCGCAGAAGAAGAAATGCAAACTACATCTACCTTTCCTCCCAAAGGACTCTGTTGGATTGCTCTGCCCACACTTCTCTGGGATACATTTCCTTGAATTGTATCTGCTGCGGTCATGTCACTCCTCAGATTTAGGGTTCACATGCAGCCTCTGACATAAATAATAAGCTGCCAGTGATTTACATTTCTTAGTGCCTAAAACAACATGATGGTTGCGTGGATGTGCAGTAGTATGTTCTCATTGCAAAGATACAAGGTACATGCCTGCGAGCAGCATGAGTTTGGGTGAAGAGCCCGAGATACTAAGGGTTCCCAGTGTTATGGGCTTTGCACAGTGTTATAAAACTGTGTAGGACAAGGGAGTCGAATTCTGGCACAGATTCATCCACATGTAGATCAGTCCTTGCACAGAACATGCCCTGGAACCACACTTGGGTTTCACTTCAGAGGGAACCGGTTTGGTGAAGTTGGGCATGGACCACCCATGCAGCATAGAAGATAGAGAACCTAAACCCGGGAGACAGCTAGGGAGATAAGTCATTTTGTACATGAATGTTCACAGAGGTCCTGGGGCATGTGGCATCTTCTCTTCCTCCCGGGGTCAGACAAGTACGCTGGGTAGCACTGGTGGTGAAGTCTGCACAACAGTAGAGCTGCTGCCTCTACTGGTGTTTTCTTTGCAAAAGAAACCTAACAGCTTACATCATTCTGCTGCCCTAAGACTGCGGGGGTCCAGATAATGATAACTGACAGGTGCCTTTTGTTTTTTAAAAGAGATTCTTTTTAGCTCTTGAGATCCCCTGCAAAATGACAGCAAAATAAAAAAAAAAATTCTGTTCTTTCTGCTCTCTCAGGCTGGCTTCAGATGAGAGCAAAAGTTTGTTTCTGTTCTTAGGATCTTCATCTCACCCTGGTATCTCCTTGGTAATTTGTTTATCTTACCTGTCCTGAATGAAGGACGTATTCTGAAAGCAGGGCTGGAAATCTAGCCACACTCTTCTGGAGGCTAAAGGAGTTTTTAAATTGAAGACAAGTTGACTGATCTTGGGTCAGTCTCCAAAGAACATTTTTTAGGTTCTCCTTGCTGCTTTACCTTTTCCTGAGCATGCACTAGGAGTGATTCATGAGGAAACGTGATGAAAATGGCATGGTCACTTTGATCTAGGTGGGATAGAGGAGGCTGAAATCTGTTTCATCACTGCTGCAACATTACAGAGAACCATACACCATAGAAATTGTTATTCTTACTGGGGCAGTCAAACAGATTGTGTTGTTTCCACCAGAGGGCAGATATGGTCCGCGTCAGAATATGATGAGAAAGTCTGAACGCTTTCACTTGCCAAAGCAATAGGGGAAAAAATGGTACTTACCTCACCATCTACTTTCATATACACTGTGGGGACCACCTTGACAAAATACTGAAACATCATGGAAGCTATAAGCAAAGACAGAGAGACACAATTAATAACTGGCAAAGAGCTGGAAAACTTAACTGACAGGTTAGGTAGACACAAATTGGTTTTGTTCAACTTGTCTGGGAATAGTTTCCTATGCAACAGATCCTGGAGATTTTCAAGGACAATAAAGTTAATGTCTGACATGAGTTTTCCTTTTGCCAAAGTGAATCTTGTTCCTGTTCCAAACAAAACCAAAACTACTTTCATTTTGGCCTAATTGAATTGAATTGAATTGAAACTAAATTGAAAACATTCTACAAAACAGTTACCTTGCTAGAGTTTTACCAGTACAACCTCTTGAAAAATTTTATTATAGTATATGAAAACACTTATATTTAACAGCATGGCCCTCAGAAAACATACTCGACTCTAAAGGAGTATCCTGTATCAACTTCAATTAACACTACGGTTTATTACTGTAGAAGCATGGTTTCTATCATATCCTATGAAAAGATCTGGATCAGTGAATAAAAACTCCTTCTGCTGCCTCAGACCAGCCAGTTCCTTCAGTTCTCTTAAGGATAATGGAAGGCAGGAGTCACATAAAAGAACTATTTTCAAATGCCCTGACGCTCAAGGGCGGCCTTGACTGCATTGACCATGAGATGGTGGAGTTCAAGGTCCTTCAGGTGGTGAGGGTGGTGCACAGCAAGCTCACCACCCCGGACTGCAGGAGAGCAGACTTTGGCCTCTTCAGGGATCTGCTTGGCAGAGTACGGTGGGATAAAGCCCCGGAGGGAAGTGGGGCCCAAGAAAGCTGGGTGATATTCAACCACCACCTCCTCTAAGCTCAGGAGCAACATATCCCAACAAAGTTAGGTAAAAATGCCATGGATAAACAAGGAGCTCCTAGAGAAACTTAAACTCAAAAAGGGGGCCTACAGGGGGAGTAAGCAAGGACAAGTAGTCTGGGGGGAATACACAGAAATTGTTCAAGCCACCAGGGAAAGTTAAAAGCCAATTAGGAAAGCTAAAACCCAGATAGAGTTAAATCTGGCCAAAGACATCAAGGGCAACAAGAAAAACTTCTGTAGGTATGTCAATGACAAGAGAAAGATTAAGGAAAACGTGGCCCCTCTCCAGAAGGAAACAGGAAATCTGGTCACCCGGGCCACAGACAAGGCTGAGGGACTGAACAATTTTTTTTGCCTTGGTCTTCACCAGTGAGGGCTCTAACCACAGCGCCCCAGCCACAGAAGGCAAAGGCAGGGACTGTAGGTGAAGACCAGGTTCAAGGCCATCTGAGGAACCTGAAGGTGCACAAGTCCATGGGACCTGATGAGATTTGTCTGTGGGTCCTGAGGGAACCGGCGGATGAAGTTTCTAAGCCGCCTTCCACTGTATTTGAAAAGCCATGGCAGTCCAGTGAAGTTCCTGCTCACTGGAAAAGGAGAAACGTAACCCCATTTTCAAAAAGAGAAAAAGGGAAGACCTGGAAAATACAGGCCAGTCAGTCTCACCTTTGTGCCCAGCAAGATCATGGAGGAGATTCTCCTGGAAACTCTGCTAAGGCACACAGAAAATAAAGTGGTGACTGGCGACAGGCAACATGGTTCCACTAAAGGCAATTCATGCCTGACAGATTTGGTGGCCTTCTATGATGGGTGTTAGTGTTGTTGGAGAAAAGAAGAGCAACAGACGTCACCTGCCTGGACTTGTGCAAAGCATTTGACACTGTCCCGCATGACATCCTGGTCTCTAAACTGGAGAGACAAGGATTTGATGGATGGACCACTCGGTGGATCAGGAACTGGCTGGATGGCTGCACTCAAAGGGTCGTGGTCAATGGCTCAATGTCCAAGTGGAAGCCAGTGACAGGTGCCATTCCACAGGTGTCGGTACTGGGACCAGTGCTGTTTAACACCTTTGACAGTGGAATTGAGGGCACTCTCAGCAAGTCTGCCAACGACACCAAGCTGTGTGGTGCAGTTGACACTCTGGAGGAAGGGATTCCATCCAGAGGGACCTGGACAGGCTGGAGAGGTGGGCCTGTGTGAAACTTATGAAGTTCAACCAGGCTATGTACAAGGTCCTGCATGTGGGGAACAGGGCAATTCCAAGCACAAATCCAGGCTGGGCAGAGAATGGATTGAGATCAGCCCTGACGAGAAGGACCTGCGGGCAATGTGTGTGTTACCAGCTAGCTACAGGCCACATCTCAGAGAGTTTCTTATTCCACAGAAAAACTACAGCATCACGACCGTATTGAGCATTATGACACCTTTTTTTTTTTTTTCCTGTATTTCATTTTAAGCACCATCCTTTGACTTACATTAAAGAAATAAAATAGATGGTGGAAAATTTAAAAGAAAGGATTCAGGTACAATTAACAATCCTACCACCACCTCAAAGCAAACAACTTCTTTCTCCAAGCTTTATTATATAGCAGTACCCCAAGTACCCACAAAAACAAACTTTGCAGACTTCAGCGGATCTGAAAAAATAACTAATTTCTGCAGTTGCTTATAAAATGGTATGGTCAGGATCTTTCGTGGAAAATACACAAAAGCAGTGTTGTGTGAATAAACCAAGGTTACAGTTTGAGCAGCAGTAGCATGAGGAGAGAATTGCCTTTCCTTCTTAAGCCATCCAACTGCAGCTATCTATGAAAGATCAGTGATATCTTAACCGCACTGCACCTGTTCAGCTATTACTGTTGGGTAGATCAAGGTCAGGAAAACACCACGATTCTCCAGCAAACATCACTTAGGCCTTTCTTTTGCTATCCTGCATCTTCTGGTTATCTCTTACTGCACGCAGTAGCTAGACAGGGCTCTCCTTGAACTTCACCTGATGTAGGCAGTTAATAATGATATGCTATACCTGCTGTTGTGCATTCACAAACACTGAAAAGAGAGATCTTTCAGAAAGGTCACAGAATCAAAACACGTTGGCAGATTTGTTCCAGATGATTGGAGGCAACTGTTCCAGGAGGAGCACAAGGTGGAGGAGTCTACGTTTTACGCAATGCTGTCAAGGTTCTTGTTAAAGACTGGGAACTTTGCTCCTGTTCTCTTCTAACACTTATTAATACAGAGACTTCTCTCAGCTGGCTTTTACCTTGCTGTGCAGTGACGTCTGTCCCATCCAGAGGGTTCACAATGCCTGGATAATCCCTTCCAAATGAGAGATGTTTGATATAGTGCGTCATATTGATCTGAAACAGAAATGTTAATGACTCAAACAACTGCACAGCATTCCAGGGGCAAGGTAAGGGGTCAAAAGTTAATTTTTTGTATATTTTTTTCTGAGTGCGGCTCTGAAAGACAGACAGGTCCTCCCTTACTCTGTGTGTCCTAACAGCAAACTCCAAAGCACTTGCTCTTCTTTTTTATTCATGGAAGATTCTGAGATTTGGAATTCCTTCCTTTTCCACTGGAAATCCCCAGATCCCAGTGCCCTTCCCTCCCATCTAGAGAGCAGGCTCTCCCACCCATTCTTCGCCCTGGCAATGGAGCACCAGGCTGTCAGCTGCCTCGGTGGCACATCATCTGCTTTTCTCCCAGCACAAGGTAAACTCCAACAGACCCAGAAGCAGTCAGGAAAATGTCAACCTTAGAAAATTGGAAAGCGCACACTAAGGAGCACAGTAGTCTCAGGAAGAAGAGAACAGGCTTGCCAAGCGACACGCAGATGTCCCAGAACATACTTCAGAATCCTGTGTGAAAGCAGGTTCCAGGATCTGTTCAGACTTACATAGCCAAATCCAGCTGGGATCAGTACACTAGGATCTCAACGTGGCAAAGGCAGGGAAATCCAGAAGGAAAACAGACCAAGAGAACTGGAACACTATCTTGGGAACACTTACGTTATCAAGTCCGAAGCTCTGCAGATCGTGAACTGCAATAGAAAAACACTTTAACAATATAGTTCAGGCTGGGAAAACAAGCGTATCTATTTACCTTATTCTAGTTTATAAGGGAGGTCCTCTAATTTCCATCGCAATCTAAAATGGCAAGAAAACCAACTGCGTTTCTCTCTTAATCGCAGTAGGGCATGTGATAGATTAAACTGCTGAAATTCCCCTCCTGACATACACGAGACACTGCCAGAGTGAAGGAAAGTAACTTTAATTTGGGGCTTAATTCAGCTTAAGTATTTCAATCCTCACCGAACATATTCTTAATCCAGGGTAAAAACAAGATCCTGGGGCAAGCAAGGAAAACTTCACCGGTGTCTGCGTCACCACCTGATACACATAACTTCTCTAACTACTGTAAAACACAGAGGCACAACAGATTTAAACTAACAACTGAGCAGAGCACATGCCTTGGTATCACATGCAAGCGCCCTAAGAAACGATGGTCATCTTAGCAGCTCTCAGTGCCCTGCCCATCGGCCTCGTTACAGCTGCCCAGAGAACATGCAGGGAAAGGAAAAGTCTGTGCAGGGATGGCCTGAGCAGGGTCAGCAAACCATTGGTGAGGCCAAGACGACTGTCACCTGTGCTAGAATTTGAGGAATTTGGCCTGTCCTCTCTCTGCCCTTCCTGCATACAGCAGTATGGTGATGCTGGCAGCACCACACACCCCCAAAAGGGATCTGGCAAAGATACAGGCAATGGGTATCTTTTGGTTGGCTACTTACGTGACTTCATGTGATGCCAGAAGCATCAGTCTCAGGATGAAAATATAACTTATAACTCAATTTCAGTATCGTTCCTACACAAACATCTTAAAGTAGCCAGAGGCTGTGGCGCATTTTACCAGGTAAATTCACATGCTCAGGAAGCCATACCTCACCTTTCACCTTCACAAAGAAAAAACAATTCAAAAATTGTGGGCTGTTATTTTAAGAGCTGGTGGAGTCAAATCACCAAGTACTGCTACATGATTAACAAAAATTAGGAATTTGAAGGGATTTTGATATACAGCCTAGCACAGTACCGGCTGCAAAGCTAAAGAACTGATTGAAACTAGCCTCTTCTTTAAAACGTTTACTTAACATGACTGCGCTGCAAACTAATTTTTTTCCTATTAACATCTTTCAATAAAACACCAGAAGCTTTACTTGTATTTATAGAAAACCCATACTAAACCTAAAGATACATACATGCAAAACAGAGAAATGTACAGTTAGAAAAGTAAATGCCAAGCCTAAACTATATTTCTCCTAATGCTCTGATCTAGGGAGAGCACCTTGCATTTCACAGTTAAAATGTTCAAGGCTCAGAAACTAAGGCTGCAGCCATTGGAATTAAGGGTTATGGTTCTGCATTACAAAGAGCTCAGAGCTGCACTGGCTTCAGATATTCCTGTTGCTGTCCCTGAGAAGTGTGCAGACTTATCACTGCCACTAGCACAGCGGCTTGTGTCCCTGTGCTGGCAACTGAAATCAAAGAACTCATTTGGCTTTTGAAAAAGAAATTCCTACTAAAAAATTAGAAATAGATGTGAAATGGTGGACAGGAAAAGGAGAGAAGGGAGTAGCGCCCTTGGGATTATGCTATACTTTTTTTCTGAACAGTTACCAGCAACACCCTGTTTCATGCTGCAGTATTACTTGCACTTAAATCAAGAGTTAAGTGGCTTACCCACCAGTGAAGTGTCAAGTCCTGCTGCCTTCTGTACAGACACCAAGAGGCTAACCTTCAGTTAATAAAGTTCTACAGAGATCCTGCCTCTGGTAGATCTGCATTTAAGCTGGACTTACTGCCGAAGGAATAAAACAGTCTTTGTTCCCCCATCTTTCTGTTGATGGCTCGTTCCTGTCCCGCCCTCCTTCATGAGCCACATCAGAGAACATACCAGGCTGAAAGATAAGTATTGCTTTATGTGAGGCTATTCCTCCAGCCAGGGCAGCTCCACAGTATGGTTAATCACAGAGCTGCAGGAATGCTGTGATGCTGCAGTGGAGCACCACGCAGGGAGGGACAGGGATGCTCTTCCTGGCAGCTGCGCTCCTGGAACCCCAGGCAGGATTATGGTGTTTATCAGCTTTACCGCCTGGGGAGTCACATTTGTTAGCATGTGAAGTGGGATAGGAGGCCCAGTAAGGCTGACAAACCCTACAGTCACAGCACAGTACCACAGAAATCCAAGGGAGCACTTGAGAAAGACCAGTGATTAACTAACCTGTTAGATTTACATTGTGCATGACCAATTTTAACAGTTACGGCTATCCACAGGGCTCAGCTGTGACCTCCAGATAAAACACCCATTACTTAGCTTTTATAAAATTCCTCTCCAATAAATGATTTACAACTCTGCAAAAAAGTATGATTTATATGTTCAGTTTCTAAAAGTCTTCCACTAGACCAGAGGTTTATTTATCTCTGATAACTGAGCATTACGCTAAGCACATGTACATATACTCTAGGCTGCAGATAAATGTTTAGCTAGCCATAGTTTGCCTAACAACACACTATTTAGCCTGCTTAGAGAAGAAGCAGAATGAAGAAACAGAACATTTTAAGAGACTGTCAGCTAGGACCACAAACGCATTCCTTCCTTTCTGTAACTGCAACTAAGCGCCTAGCTAGGTAAAACAGAGAAACCTGTAAAACATCTTAAGTTTGCCAAGAAGTCTGTCAGGTTTTATATAACCTACTTTTCTTCACTGTTTTAGTAACACAGTTTTAAGAACTGCTGTCTCTTTTGAAGAATTCTCCTCATTTTGCATTTCTGACCTGAACAACCACAAGGCCTCCTTAGACTCCAAAATTCAGTTCTTTACCTGTAAAAATGGGGTTAATAGCAATTACAGCTACTCAGGACTATCAATAAACACATTAAGACTGCAAGAAACCCAAGACGCAGCTGCCCAAACGTTGCTCCAATGCGAGATAGGACACCAAATATTAAACTGTGGATGAATTTTCTGGAGGAAAATATCTTACGGGAGCACAGTGGCAGGAAGATGCATCGTGAAGAGGGGATTGAGGCAGGGAACACCACACAAAATGCTGCGGCGAGAAGAGGGAGCGAGCAAAGCTGAGAGCCAGAGCCTTCTGCCAGATGTTACTGAGTCAAAACATCACATCTCAACCTGTAACCACCATGATTACCATGTAGTGGGAGGTGTCCCTTCCCATGGCAGGGGGGTTGGAAGTAGATGATCTTTAAGGTCACTTCCAACTCGAAGGTCCCTTCTGACTCTTTGATTCTATGATTACCCTTTAAAAAACCCAGTGGTTGGCAAATGGTCAGAAGACCTCCTACTGAGTATTCTGAGATTAGCAGGCTTGGGGCATGAAGGCTCACGAGAAATTATCTGACCTGTTGTACAAATGAGATTAAATGAGATTATTATCCTATTTGATTTCAAAAGGCAGAAGTCTCTCCAATGTGTCACCATGTCCCCCTCAATCACATTCGCTGCATAGAGCAACTAATAATCCATCAACACATTATCTCCAACACTGATATATTTAAATTGTTTAAGACAAAAAGATTCTCTGTCTTTTCCATCTGGTGACCTCATTTACTACAGAAGAATGACCTGGGATGGCTCTCCTTTTAGCTTTCAGGAAATCTCAAATCTCAGCCTAGATCAACAGCTCCTCCCAAAGGACATTTATGAACACAGCAAGTAACAGAAATTACATTAGTTCTGTAGTAAACGGTTTTGGGGAAAAAACCCCAACAACAACAACAACAAAAAGTTACAGCAACACTTACTCTCAACAGCGTGCACTGCAAAAATGAGCAGAGTAGGAGAGAAAAGAGAAATATTCAGATCCTTAAAATTAAGAGACACAGAGATTCAGACAGAGCAACATTTAAAACTCCTACCAAAAAGGGGAAGAATAACAGCTTTGCTGCTGTGCTCTCTAGACCATGTAAAATGACTCTGTAGGTAGTCAAAGAACTGATATATATGGACAAGCCATCATTTCAAGAGTAACAGGAAACAAAAATGCAGGAATTAATCACTAAAAGGAAAAGTACAGTGGGCTGTCCATGTATGTTAAGTGAGCTCTAAAGCAGCATGCCAGGTAACAATGCTGGTTATATTTAGATTCTTCTTCAGTCTTAAGGTAACAGAAAGGTCATTTTAGGAGCAACCAAAGCTACCCACAAATGCACTCAAGGCTTACATTCACAACATATTTACATTCAAAGCTGGGTAACAAGTTTGTGATATTAATCAGTCCTGTGCTTCCCTCATCACCTCTGATGCACAGAAAAGGTAGTAAACCATGAGGTCATTTTTGTTCATTCTGTTGCAAGATCCCAACAAAGGTGAATACCTGGAAGGATGGTGGGGAGGGGAAACGTATGTTTGGATGGCATCTCTCAAAGGAGACTAAGTAACCTCCTTTTTTGTTTGTTTCGAAAGACTATTCACATATATTCAACAATGTGCATTAATTACCAATAACTGTCAAGACTCACACCTCCCAGAGGTGGGCCTTTGAAGCCTTCACACAGCACTTTCAATCCACTTTGTCAAATGCGACATCCCTGGTGGTGCTTCTGTAACAGCATGTTTTTTTGGTATGGAGAAGGTACGGAAGGTATGGAGAAGCTGACAAATGTCACGCATTCCCACAACCGGTACAACTTGAGCTCTGACAGATTATAGCCCAGTGACAAATGGAAATGTCACTTTTGTGGTCTCCAAAACAAACTTCATATAACTTGAAAACAGTTTATCCCTCTGCACAGAAATGGGTGAGACTTCACAGCTTTCAGCACCAAGACAACTAAACTCTGAAAGGAGTTTACCAGCGTAAAAAGAAAAGTCTTTAGCAATGCTCAGGATGAAGTACGAATCTCAGCCTTCAGTATTCAGTTTGGGGATGAAAACGGCTAATTCCACAGCAGATACTACTTTGGGACAGAAGTTAGAATGAACTCACACAAACACACGCTATGGAAGGATCACGCAGGTGATCAACCAGAGGATTTGGATCTTCTCCACACAGAAACAGTGTCCTTGACTGATACAGATTGAGTCCCACCTTGTTTTTTTTTCAAGAATGTTGATGGGCAAGAGAAGAGCTCAGTTGAAGAACTGGTACCTGTACAAGGCCTGTGCAATACTAGCAGTCCCACAACTACTAGGACTCCAGAAAAAGAAAAAAGAATTAGTGTCACTTGCTTTTGGTTGTCATTTAGAAGATGCCAAGGGACCTGAACAATGACAACCAGTCTTCAGCCAAAGACTGTATATCCTTTTGCTATTCAGCATTCAAAACATTAAAAAGTATGTAAAATGAGAGGGTATTAGGGATCATACATAGTGTCCAAGGATGCCTTCAAATAGATTCTGGCTGTCAAACAAGTATCTAGTAGAAAAGGGAATAAACTCTCCCTTAAGTACACAGGCAGAACATTAATGAAGATGTACAACTGACCAGTGAATTTGTGCTCTTGGAGAGCTAGCAAAACTTTGCACATTTCTAGGCAAAGCTCGGTGACTCAGAGTAAGCAACTCCTTTTCCAAAACCATCATCATGTCAAATTGCTGCTTACTTGGGCTTACCCCTTCCACAATAATCACAAAAAATGCAGAGGAAAACAAATGGTAATCACAAAAATAGCACCTTCAAAGACAACTTTGTTCTTCCAGTTGATTATGTAGGGTGTAAAAAAATCCCGAAATTCAGACCACACACAGAACTGCTTCATCCACAGAAACCATCACTGTCACCGAGAGTGTGTCTTTAGGACAGAGAATGTCCTAGATGTTGTCATCAGCGTCAGCTTCTTTTCTAGAGAATTGAAGGAATCTAATGATATATTTTAAGGAATCCTGAAAAGCTCTCTGGCTGTCAATAAAGCACGATGGGCAAAGACTTCCCTGAAAAACAGTGATGATGACACCTCAGCAACAGAATGGCCCAAAGATCAACTAAAGGATAAATGAGAAGCCTCAGCTTCCCCTTGACTAGAAGAAATATGGCAAGGAAGAAGGAAGTGATATGACTATCATCTCTCTCCTGACAAACTGTCACTAAGGTTTGTTTCCTCCATGTTGGAAACTTGCTGCCAACCACTGCAGCTGAAGCTGCACGGACAGAAATAGCAGCAGCTCCTGAAGCACAATCCTCAGGAGGTTAAAAAGCTAGATCATTCAATCATTCCTCTTTTCTCTGAGGCAGGAAGGAAAGAGAGGTGTGAACTGCTGCAAGGAAAATACAATATCCAGAATCACAAACAGGTACAGCTGGTTCTGGAGGCTGTCCTTACAGGGGCACAAGTGAAAGAGAGAGAACTTCATCTCAACCTGCAGCACCCTGCATAAACTGAACCCAAAATCTCAGTTTAGGATTCAAAGCCTAAATGGCTGTGGAGCAAACACCAGTGAAGCAAGTCCAATCTCAGCTCGTACCACATGAATAAGCAGAGCTTGAGACTGTGCTGCTTGGAACAGAAGACTGTAAATATCAGTAATGTTTTACTCTGGTTTTCCCTTGCTGCAGAAGAGCCAGTACTACTAGTTTTAGTGCCAGAAAGTCTGCTTCGAAGTGCTTCAGTCCTCCTCACGACCTCCTTCAATCCTCCTCCTAATGACCTGGGATTTCTCAGTGCAACCGGACCAAAGATGAGCTGAGGAACAAGACAAGACCTCTTACAGCTGGTGTGACATTCAGGAGCAGGGGGTCTTCTCTAACACTGAAGATAGAGCATCACTGTACAGGCTTAAAGCGACCAGTTTTCAATGCTTTCAATAGCTTGGGATGAAAATCAGTATCACTGCTTGCTTCAAAAGCAAATTCACAAATGTTCAGCTCAAATTCCCTGGGAACACAGCATGCAAAGGTCAGACAGACACAGCACTTGTCCAAGAAGCACAAGCAGTGTTCTTTAGTAAAAGGTAATTAACCTTTATAGATGGCATGAAGGCATAAGATCAGCCATGTGAATTCTCTTAGAACAATTTCGATGACCTGAGATGAAGAATGAATAGCAACACACACTAAAACATCTGGTAATGAAGAAAACTAAGATAAAATACGAACAAAGTCTATGCTGCAGAAATACCTCTAGGAATGGAGTGCTCAGCCTCCAATGGTCAGCTGAGAAGAACACTGCATCTTCTTACTCATGAGCCAGCCAAGAGGGAAAGCACAGTAGCAGTCTGTCTTTTATTGATACAACCGGGGTCAAACTTTATCAATTCTCGAATCTTCCAGTTAGGTATACTGGAAAGGTGAATATGGATGGATAAAAACTGCATCAACCCAGCAGAGCTGGACCTTTCTTTTCAGCTATCTAAAGACAGAAATACATTCTCCCTCAATATCCAAATTACACTTCCTTCAAGGCCTGGGCATTATGAGAAACCAAAAGGAATGCAAAGTTGGTTTAATGACTGTGCAGAACAATACATAAATATGGAATCAATATCAGAAGAACATGAGACCAAAGGTTACGTACAAGCATAGGAAAACATCCACACAAACAACAAAGTAAATGAAATCATCTCACCTGGATTTAACATTCATGCAGGCAGAAAAAACACAGACAAAATAACTTTTTTCTTACAAATAGACAAGCTGCTTCCCCTTCCCCCCAAAATGATTTTCAGCATTTCCAGTGTTTCTAGTTCCTTCAGACACATGAATATTGTATAAAGATAGGAAGGTGAACTTCAGGGGAAAAAAAAAAAAAAAAAAAAAAGATTATCAGGAGAACACTGGACATCTTTGGGTCATAAAGATTACATGGTAAAAGGATATTTAAGAAATAAGTCTGGGGTCACATAAGATTTGGGTAATGCATTTTGCTGAGAAAGTTTGAGATGTTAGGGACTTGATTTTTTATAAAACACCCTCAGGACAATGCCAAACACAAGTGAAATATGGTTTGAATCTGTTTTAGCAGATGTTACCCTGTGACGAAATATATCACTTGCATCTCTTAAGAGCATGAGATTCATAGGCTGCCTACTTAAAAACTTTGATCCCTGTTACTCAATATTCACACCTGCATTAAAAAACACATACATACGATATTATCAATAAATAACTCAAAATCGCCAAATGCGATTACTACTAATAAAACCTGGTATCCCGTAAACCCTTAAGGAGGGTGGCTTTCATAAAGCTTACCCACTCATGCAGTATTTAAAAATGAAAAAAATTGGAGAGCAATTTCTTTGGTGGTTACTACTTATTAGTATTCTCCTGATTAAGAATGTAACCGAATTTAGGCTGCCATATTTAGCTAATGTTACAAAATCAACCTTTCTTCCTAGTCTAAACAAGGACCTCTGATCTCCTGTGTCTCAATGGAAGGATTTCTGCCAAACCAAAGACAAAGAATCGAGGTTCACAGATGCGAGAAATGGGATGAACTCCTCTCTGCAAGGCCACCTTTTACTGATATTTCTCTCACATTGAGCTGAATGAACAATCCCTGAAAAATTACTTCTTCTGGGTCACATGTATCCTAGAGTAGCTACTCAAACAAAATAAACGGACATCAAGAATGAGCTACACACAATTAAAGCTAACATAACTAAACAGAAATAAAATTGCACCTTATTCAGTGCTGGTTCTGGTTTGCATGTGCGTTAGCCCTGTGTCTCTTCTTACTTCTTAATATACTTCATGAAAAAAGCCATTTCAACTTGCTTTTACCCAGGACAGAAGATAGAATTTTGAAGATGTTAACACCAAGCACATGACAGAAGTTCAGAATCTCAGATCAGGATTACATTTATGGTCAGATGCACTAAGTGCTTCTGAAGAGGACCATCGCACTGTCAGGAAGATACCTGTGCAAATTCCCTAGCTGGAGGTTGATTAAAAAACAGTAACCCTCAGGAAAAGGACAAGAGTAACAGCACAAGAAACAAAAAGCCGGTGTGGTACCCTCACTATTTGAATAGCACCAAAAAATAAAAGTATGGACTGTGGTCTAACCATTAGCTATACAAATGTGGTATCGCTACTCTGACACCAGGCAAGGTGAGCAGCACAAAGGAATGAACTTTCCATAGAACTGACATCACCGTTCACCCCGCTATTCTCTGCTGATTCAAACCGGTAGGGAATAGAAGGCAGTAGCAAAAATAGTCAGTCATCACAGTTTTGTATCAAATAGGTCCAGTAAAATCATTATTTTGATTGGATTGTTAATGTGGTTTTTGAAGATAACAGTTTGGAATATTCAGGCTTCTCTTAGACATTCAAGTTCATCCTGCATGAGATTCTGTTAAGTGTATTAATAGGACTGAGCATTAACGTAACATTCATAAGTTCTTGTGTGGAAATGAGATACTTCCAGGGGAACTCTCACAGAGCTCTGTCCTCTGACTAATACTAGTCAAGTTCTTTATCTGCAGTTAAAGGGGAAAAACATTCCTTCTTTCTGCAAACAAAAAACCCCAAACAAAACCAAAAAAGGACTATGAAGAAAGGTTGTACACTGAGGCAGAAACCAGACTCAGCTTCATGTACAAGAAGACGACCAGGCTATGAACTGCCCATTTTCCTGGTTGTCAAGGAAAACACTCCTTGGTTGTTAGTTTGTGCCACAAAAACATTTCCCAGGAAAAGGTTGGGAAACGAGAAATCACATTATGAATATCTAGGAAAGCAAGAGATAACAAAAGGAAGAAAATCATTATGCCACTGCCTACATCATGCTCAGCCTAGACTTTGAACCTCGGTGAAGTCTGGTACCTCCAGACAGAGATGAACTCAAAGAGGTTCAGAGAAACCCATCAAGAAAGCTCAGAGGTAGAACAGCTTCCACAAAGGACCATCTGCGTAAGCTGGGACTCTTCAGCCTGGGAAAGACATGGCCTGTAGGATGGCACAGGAAAGGTCTATGACATCCTGAGAGGCAGGGAGAGAGCAGGCAGTGACTGCTCCCTCTTTTCCAGCAGAGGAACAAAGGCCATCAGATGAGTGGGATCAAGCAAGTGAGGGGAGGCGTTTTTTCTTAGAGCAGAGCAGACCTGCTGAACACCTTGCAGTAGGGTGTTGTAAACGCAAAACGTTTACATGGGTTCATGGCGAGATGGGAAAAAGTACCTGAAAGAGAGCGACTGAGGATCTCAACAGACTGTAACAGGCTCAGAAGATCCCAAGACGCGAGAACAGCTGCACATAGAGAAAAGTGTTAGGGGTCTTTTTTCCTCATTATTTAACGTGACAGAATTCTCAGAAAGTGGAAAGTTTGTCTGCCCGTCATCCTACTCCTTTTCACTGTCCACAAAACACCAATATTCCTAACTCTGCCTCCAAAAGGTTTGCAGTAATGACATGGTCCTTTCTGGTTTTCCCCTGTGCTTTCCTACTGAATTGTAAATTCAGTTGTGAAAGACTTCTTGGGCACATGCAAATAGAGAGCTATCCTGGCCTCACCCTCTCTTCTGTGTAGACAAAGTACTCGCTCACAGGACAGCCCGCGTGCATTCATGCCGGTCACAGAGAATAGAGGCAACACAGAGATACTTCTTGATAGCTTAGATACACAAGCTGTAAACACCGCTTATAAGTAAAGCTGCTGGTGTTATGCTAGTTTAAGCACACAAAGCAAGTTCTGCAGAAAGAAGTGAAACATTTTGTTACTAACAACAATTAATATGTGGGGGGAAAAAAGACTTTTGTTTTGTTGTTGTTTTTTTTTTTTTTTTTCCACAAGAGCACTTCTTCATCTGTAGAAACTGCGCTCAAAAGCTTGCTTGTTTTTCTCCAAATACACAGGTTGCTCTCACAAAGCACATTCACATTCTCCTCCGAGCTTTACCTCAGTGGTATAGGTTAAATTGGAGGGAGTTATATGGAAGGGAAAAATCAGGCTGAAATTACAGCTTTGTGAAACCTTTACTACAGATTTCACGCTTCAAAAACTTGATCAAGGGAACTGTAAACATTCCATTAAACCACAAATATTTTTAACCAAGTTCCTGTTAAAAATACAAGGGAGGGTCTGAAGGAGCAAATCTCTCCCACTCCCTGAGAAGATCAGGTTGGAGACCACCTGAGGAACCTGAACATAGCTAAGTCTGTGGAACCTGAGAAGATACATCACAGAGTCCCAAGGGAATTGACTGATGTAGTCATCTCACCTCTGCGCCTGGAAAGATCATGTAACAGATGCTGCTAGAAGCTATTTTAAGGCACATGGAGGACAGGGAGGTGATTCAAGACAGCCAGCATGGCTTCATCAAATCTTCAGGCAAATCTTGCCTGGCCAACCTAGTGGCCCTCTGATGGAGTGACTACATCAGTGGACAAGGTAAGAGCCACTGATGTCATCTATCTGGACTTCTGTAAGGCCTTCGACGTGGTCCCCCACAACATTCTTCTCTCTAAATTGGAGAGATATGGATTTGATGGGTGAACTGTTTGGTGGATGAGGAATCAGCTGGATGGTCAAATCCAGAAGGTAGTGGTCAATGGCTCAATGACCGGATGGAGATCAATGACGAGTGGTGTCCCTCAGGGGGACAGCTTAATATCTTCATCAATGACATCCACAGTGGGATCAAGTGCACCTTCAGCAAGTCTGTGGATGACACCAAGCTCAGTGGTGCAGTCGACATGCTTGAGGGATGGAATGCCATCCAGAAGGACTTGGAGAAGAAGCAGGCTCATGTAAACCCCATGATGTTCAACAAGACCAAGTGCAAAGTCCTGCACCTTGGTCAGGGCAACTCCAAGCACAAATCCAGGCTGGGCAGAGAATGGACTGAGAGAGTCCTGAGGAGAAGGACTTGGTGGTGTTGGTGGATGAAAAACTCAACATGAGCTGGCAACACATGCTCACAGATCAGAAGGCAAACTGTATCTTGGACTGCATACCCAGCAGTGTGGCCAGCATGGCGAGGTGGGGAGATTCTGCCCCTCTGCTCCGCTCTGGGGAGACCACCCTGCAGTGGTGGGGCCACCAGCTCTGGGGCCACCAATAGCAGAAGGACATGGACCTGTTGGAGCGGGGCCAGAGGAGGCCACAAGAGATGCTGCAAGGGCTGAAGCCCCTCTGCAGTGAGGACAGGCTGAGAGAGTCAGGGGAGTTCAGCCTGGAGAAGAGAAGGCTCCAGGGAGACCTTGTAACAATCTTTCAGTATTTAAAGGGGGCCTATGAGGAAGATGGGGACAGATATTTGAATAGGGCCTGTAGTGACTGAAGAAGGGGTAATGGTTTTAAACTCAAAGAGGGTAGATTCAGACTAGATATAAAGAACTTTTTTACCATGAGAGTGGTGAAACACTGGCCCAGGTTGCCCAGAGAGGTGGTGGCTGCTCCATCCCTGGAAACATTCCAGACTAGACTGGACAGGGCTCTGAGCAACCTGGTCTAGTTGGAGGTGTCCCTGCTTATGGCAAGGGGGTTGGACCAGATGTCCTTTAAAGGTCCCTTACAACCCAAACCATTCTATGATTCTATGAACTACCACTATCGTTCTGGCTGCTCTGTGTGTGTACATATATATATATCCTTAAGAAAGTCCTTTACAACTTAAATTTTACTCTAAAGTTCTGAATTGCTTTAAAATTCTCCTGAGGTATTCTCCAAAATATCCCTTCCAGAGATAATGATATTCACGTCCTGAACTGAACACCTTACTTGAGGCTGTTTGACAGCAGAGCAGCAAGGTTTTGTGGAACAAGCAAGATGGAGGAGAATGTTTCTGGGCAGTCTCTCAAAGTTCTTCCACACCCATGTGTCAGCCCCTCCAGAAACCACTTTTGTATTTGTTCATGATGGTTCTAAACGTCTGTAACAAAACTTCTCAATGTCCTCCCCATTGTAGTGCTGTTGTTATTATGGATAGCAATGCAAAGATATTAAAAGAAAATTATCAGATACACTTGGAAGCTAAAGGTCACAATAAGAAGGAAAAGAAAATACTTTACCATGTACATGAGACTGTTGGAAACTTTTTCCTGGTGCAAAGTGGAAATTTCCAGCTACCTGCAGGAGACAGTATTCTTTCATTAAAAGGTCTGAATCTATATAAATAAAGAAGTCGTATTGGTGTTGGATCTTTAAATTTTTGTTTAAACAAGCTATATACCAAGCAACTCATTTTCATGGGTGACAATATCAGCAGATACTGTCCTAACAGAAAAATGGATTTCCCCTCTTCCTCACAGGCAGTCATGTGGAAAGCCATAATTACATACTGATGTTGATAATAACCATCCTATGTAGATTATTTTAGTGGACATAAAAGTGTGAAGAAGGAATTAAGCTATTGGGAGGGAAATGACTGCTGCTGCAGGAAATACAAAAGGGTATCATGGAAAATGAGTGGATAAAGTAACTGAGAGGGAGAGTGAGCAGGGTAAAAAAACCTTAATACAATAAACAACAGTGATCTTATGTATGCACCCATGAAAATAAGCTGCATGCAAAAATAAAGGAGTATACCTACAAAAATCCAACATCCCTAAGCCCTCCAAAACCCTCAAAAGACAAAAGGTTGTTAAAATTTCATCCTGGAATCTGAAAGGGATCTGGACATTAGGTGGCAGTCCTCACTGACGCTTACTAGCAATCATACACACTCTCCCTGGAAGATCCTGATGTCCCAGGCTCATGGGCTAATTACAACTTTGATGTCAGTGCAAACCTACTGCCTATGTTACCTGACGATGTGACGAGAAAAGAGATGTGCAAAATTCCAAGTGTGTAACAACGGCCTCCAGAAATTTCCCCAGTGACACCCACCACTGGACCCTTGTTACCTCTAGCATTCCCCTTTTAATCTTTCCCACTGATCACACTTTGTGATAGGGGGTCCCATAACGATTCAGTAGCTGTGATGATGCTCAAACCATAATGTCTGGCTTTGTGAGTAAGAGATTTACTTTCCAGAAATAAAGAATGTGGTCTCCAGGAAGAGTGCACAAAGGTGTAAAAAAAATACAGTTTGAGTTAAAAAAAAAAAATAAATTGGCCTGGGTCTGACATCTAGAACGTACTTGGGTAGGTAACGTGCATGCCCAAGTATTCTGGGTTTGGTAACCTGCCAAATAACAAGATAATTACATACTTATCTGGTATATCTCATGCTACATTTTCATACACCAGTTGCAAAAACCACCTCTCTAATTTTCAGCTTTGACTACCAACTCCAATAGTCTTGCTTCCACTGTTTTTCTAAATAAGATAACATTTCACTCTCTCCAGCACCTCTGCTTGCAAGTTGTTGGTTACTGGTATCTCCAGCATCCTCTGGTGGTCTCTGCTTTAAGACTAGAAGGGCAGGTGGGACAACCTCACCTCAAAGCAGCTGCCTCTCCTCTCCTGAAACCTCAGCACAAAGATTCCCTATCAGTCGGTAGGAAAAGCTAACCATGATGCAGCAGGTTCACAGCAAAATCCATCTCTCACCTTGTTGACCTCTAGGAAACCATACACTTGGCAGCCCTCATTCTTCTGTTCTTGCATTTTCTGGCTAAACCCTTCCCTTTTGCACTGCTCTATGGTATCTGGATTCTTGAAGGCCCAGCCTCGCCGCCTGTATGCTTCTCTGACATCGTCGCAAGTATTACAACACCTGCAAAAGCACAAGCACCATCTTATTATCTTCATCGCTAGGAAGAGATGCCCCAGCTCAGGACTCGAATCCCTGGTGGATTTTTCTTCAATAAAGCAAACATCAGGGACTGGACCCTGAAAGCTGGCCTAATGCTCCTGAAGGAGCTTGAGCTTCTTGATGTACTTTTTCAGATTTTGGCATAAGGATACAAACTGTTTGAAAGCAGTGCTCGAGCCTGGGTGGGTCTTTGCCTGTCCATTTAAGCAGCCAAGACACTCCTTGGCCAAAAAAGTTTGCTACAAAAATGACATCAGTGTCCCACGGTTCTGAGTAGTTTGGAACTTCCCTGGGTGAACAAAGCATCTGCCTGTTTCTATTCCTCCTTTTCTCTGTTTTTACGCCAAGACTGTCAAAATGGGAAGGAGGGTTAATAGCAAACTTCCTTCATTACTTTTTTACCTCTGGAAGATCTTGGTCACTGGAAAAAATGTTTTTCTTTCTTGGTTCCATGTTTAGCTGGACCAAAGGAAAACTTCCCTGAAGATGGAAACATCTCTGGGGCCAACTTGACAATCTTGGGACCCAACTTGACAGATGGGACAACCTACTACAGAGAAGGTAATAGCAAAGAACAGTCCAGAACCTATGGACTACCATGGATCTATTCTTATAGGAATTTGCAGGTAGGAGGAAATGAGAAACACCAAATTAGAACTGTTGTTTGTGCAAGTGCTAAATGTCTGGTCTTCCCTCCTGTAAGGATGCAAAGCCTGCAGCAGATGTGAGAAGGCAAAGCCATAACCAGGTTTTACTCCAAGACAGCTTGCATAATGGTGAAATAATTTACACAGCTCCCCTTTGGACACCAAATAACCCCACAAAACATCCCATTTGCTGAGATACAACCTTTATGCTACTGCAAAGGTAGTGCAATTTGCACTGACCTTAAGCAGGTGTGTAGACACCCTAACTCTTCACATTCTGAACAACCACAGGTGTACCAAAACCATAGCAGTTCTCAGCATTCTCTGAACACATGCCCAGGAGGATTTCATTGCACAGACCTTCACAGACATTTTGGAAAACAAAAAAGCGCATGCAACATAACTGTATAATTTGAGTGCTAAGATACAAAAAGGTGTAAATGTTACCGAATGTCCTCTGACTCTGCCCCGTAACAGCTCTCGCAGCGATCGGCATCCAAAGAATTTGGATCAAACACTTTTTCTTCTTCCTTCCCCAGCTCTAAGACAAAAGAGGATTCAAAGTGATGAGGCGTGTCTAGAAATGCTATCTTGTACTCTTGGTTTGTTCTACACATGAACACAATAATTTTGTCAGAAGCTGCACATCCTGCACGCAAAGCCCACCTGAAATGGTATGCATAGAACCTGGTGAGGTGTGAAGTAAGACCAAGAAGCAGAATAGCATTTTTCATTTCAAGAACATCCTCCACAGAAAGAACTGGCTCTCTGTAAGCCTTGCTGTAGCACTATCAGACGCTACTTCCATAAAGGCTTTGTTAAAACATAGACCCAATCAGTACATTGGAACAGATGCAGGACCTGTTACACTGACAAAATTTTAAATGGCAATCAACTGCAGTCACCAGTGCACAACACGTCATCCTGCTCCAAGACATGTAGGGAACACAGTTACACATTGCAGTTAAACAAGATCAGAGTGGGAGTCTCACGAGTGGAAAACTGACACCCAGTCATCCAGGATGACAACGCTGATAAGGCACACATGTTAACCACTGCTCACCAGAAATCTCCAAGGAATATCTACCTTCTTCGTGACCTAACAATTCTTCCAGTATCTGTGCCATGCATGTATTAAATGTGCAGCCACAGTATGGCTGGGGCACAAATTCATGGAGTTTTATGTTCTTATGTGTAGAAGCCTGAAGAGGGACTTGTAACAGAGGAGATGAGAGCTGGTGACAGCTGAAACTTGCCAAAGGGATGGAGATGCCTACAGAAAACTCTCAAGCAGGACTTCCGTTCTATCAAGAACCAAAACAATTATCAAAGGTCTGCAAATTTTTGAGCTAGGAATAAGTGACCCAAGGAATTTTGCATCTACAACTTCCAAAAATATTAGCTCTTATAATAAGAGGCCCCCCTCAAAATCAGGCTGTTTCATACCAGGAAGAGGCAGAACAGCTACTTGGACTCCTCAGGAACTCCTCCTACAGGAGACGCCTTGTCCCAGACTTTGTAGACCTGCCCTACCTCTG
>JAOXNO010000006.1:2414305-2463117 GCA_028565335.1 Limnodromus scolopaceus
GTCTGCATTGTCCTCTGAGGACAGGTGGTATTTGGCTGGGTCTTCAGCCCCTCCTGGCGATGGGATGGTATTACCAACCCTAACCAAAAAAAAGAGAGGCGGTTGAGTTTTTTGGGCTAGTTTTTCTTTTTTTCACTTTTTCTTTTGAGGAAATGTTCTAATTTGTTAAGTTGCAAAGCTACCATGGCATCTTACCATCTGTTTCTTTCTTTTTCAGGGTTGGTTAAAAACTTACGGCTACTTACTTCCATCTGACAGCCAAATGTCCGCCTTGCAGTCGGGAAAAGCTGTGCAGTCCGCAGTTGCCACTATGCAACAGTTTTATGGGATCCCAGTAACAGGAGTTTTGGACCAGACAACTATCGAGTAAGAATGTTGTAGGCTAATTTTGTCTTTCCCTTTCTTAACGCATTGTCATATTACCTGGGTAATTATTCCAGCTGCAAGAAGTTCTCAAAAGGGATAGGTTTGATTGACTCAGCCAGAGAATTCTTGATTTTGAAGAGGTATCCCTAATGAAAACGTTGACAACTCCACCTGTTCTTCTTGCCAACAGAACTGTTTGTGAGTGTGAGAAGCTCTTGTTATTGTCATTATTTGTGCATAGATCCCCATTGCAGGTACACAGGCAAAGCGTGAATCCTGTGAGCTTCTGAAAGCACAGAACATCAAGGGATTCATTTATGTCCTTCTCTGTCTGGATTTAGGTGACTGTCTGGCTCCAGACATGGCTTCTAATGTATTTCTTAATTAATGGGAGTTGTGAATCTCCATAGGTGCTGTTTGTGGAGATCTGGAGTTCCGAGTTGAAGTGAGTTGTTGTTGTAGTTTGACAACAGCCAAGACTGCTTAACTGGCAATAGTTGCCATTTGTTGGACACGAGATGTTCTCTGCTGTATGTTGACCATGTGTTATTTGTTGTTCGGGATCGGTGTCTTGATAGCACAGAAGGATTGGCCTAAATCACTTAGGCTGGAGGGACTTTGCTCTTGGAAGGCTGTTGCCTTTAGTCTGCTCAGTGTGTCCTGCGAAGGGTGGCCTGGAAGAGGTGTCCTGGTGTGGAAGGGGTGATCTTGGGGTCATCTTGGCATGGAAGCAGTGTTTGTTGCTGCCACCTGACTGTTTTCCTCTCCTCCGGTTGCCTGGATGTCCTGTTTCGGCTGTATCTTTCTGCTCTTGGTCTGGACTAGAGGAGCATCTGTTGTCTAAAGCAGAATGCTGCAGGTAAGGTCTTACTAATGCTTTCTGGGGGAAAGAAGCATCTCATGGTGAGCGAAAAAAGAAAGCACAAATAATAGAACTTGCTTAGGCCCTGCCTGAGAGTTTTCCCTTGACCTTTTCTTACTGCATTAGCAGACCCTTTGAAGGTGTGCTCTGCCTAGTTTTTTATGTCCCCTGTTAGGGCACTCTGCTGGCAAAAGGGACACAGTGGCACAAAAGAAGGGGGCACAAAGTAATCAAATAGTGTGAAGAACAAAGGGGTTTGGTTGTGTGAGTTCCAGACTACAAGAAGAGGGAGAAACAGAAGAAATCAGTGGATTAGGCAGGAGGGGATCATCCTGGACTGGGAGTTCCTCTCCAGTGAATGTAACATTCCCTCTAGCTCCCAGGAAAAGCCCCTTGTTCTCCACTGGGGGATAGAGAAAATCCTGTTAGCTTTTCAAATGAGTTGAAAATTAAATGCTTTTTAAAGGTGGGGATTTTCCATCTGAGATCTCTTTGCCATTAATAACACAGCTTGTGAGTGAATCCTGAAACAGGCAGAGAGCGAGGTTAGTGCAGTTGGTGTGTAGAAGCTTGAAGCTGGGATGCTTATGAGTTGGAAGGCAGTGGGGGAAGAAGGGGCTACGACTTTGGGGTACTAATTTGGAAAGTTGGGGAGCTGTTCCTGCTGCCCTGTGGGTGACAGGGGAAGGGAGAGAACCACATGTCCCTGCTTTAGTAAGTAAAAGTATTTTTCTGGAGGAAAGGGAGGTGTTGTCCAAGTTTTACCCATGTTTTACTGAGTATGTATGGGCAGGGGTTGATTGGTGCATGAACACCCAAAGGCTGATGGGTGAAAAACCTGGATGGATCCCACTTCTGAAATACAAGTCTCCAAAGGCTTGAAACCTCAGCTGGTGTGCTCTACCTCCATCTGCCCTGAATCAGTAGGTCCATATGTTGCATGGTGGGGTGGAGCAGGAGTACCTACCTAAGGATTCCATGAAAGGAAGAAGAGGTCCTAATTGCTGTCAGGAATGAGTCTGTATTTCAAGTTGGAGGGACGTGTCTGGCTGGGCCATGTTGGGCTCTCACTTCCTCAGGCCTGGCTGTGGAAGCTGAGCAAAAGGAGAAGAGCTGGCAGGGCAGGTGGGCTCCGAGAGCTCCAAATTACTTGGGCGTTTGCTAAGCTGTTATTTCAGGCTGTGTTATGAGTTTTGAGATTGCAGTGACGATTTTTTCTGTTACTTTGGTCAGTGTCATAAACTCTGTCCCTTTAAAGTGACTTCAGAATCAGAGTGTAAAGATACTATTTTCTATGGTTTCGTTGTCAGACAACAAATTCTGCATATTCTGTTTACACTTATTATGGAAGCCTGAAGTTTTTCATCTCCTTCCCCACATGCCCCTAAATCTTGAACTCGTTCTTCGCTCCAGGAGTGGTACCCAAGTGTGAAAGCCACCACGCAGGCGCTGCCAGTGGGAGTGGGAAACGGGAAGGAACACCACCAGTGCTGTTGCTTAGTGGTGCCCGAAAGGAAGGCGGAGTGGGGGTCTGTTGAGCAGAGGGGCTTGTCTTGAGGTGGCAGGATGAGGATATGTAGTTTCCCTGTAAGGAGAGCAGGGGAGAATATGTAAAATGCCCTCCTGGTGCCCTGTGGTTGGTGATGCCTCAGCAAACTGGGTGTCTGCCTGTGGCTGGGGGGCTGGACTGTAATTTTGCTCAGCAGCTGGGCAAGGAGGGCGTGCTGGGAGAGAAGCACGCTGGCACCTAACAAAAGAGGTGACTTCTGTTTGTTGTAATCAATTGCACGATCCTGGAGGGAATCAAGAAATAGTCTTTCTTGTGTTGTGTCTTGTGTGTCCTGTGCTTCATCTAGAGCCCCATGTGTAGGTCCCTCACCTTGGGATGCGCCACGGAGCTGTTTAAAGATACCCCTCCAGGCAGCTCAGCAGCAGGCAGTGGAGAGTGACAGCTTCTTCTGTTGAGGGGAGACTTGGGGGACGGCTTGGAGCCTGAACTGGTGGAACCAGCTGTATCTGCTGCTGGATGTCGCTGCATTTGGAAATTACCTATTTTCTGCATGCCAGGCAGCTGGAGGAAAGCAATAGTCTACGCATAAACAGTGCCAAGTATAAATTTTGATGATCCAATATTATTGGTGCCCCCATTTGAAAAAAAAAAAAAAAGAAAAAAAGAGGGCAGCAACCATAAGTATCTCAATCCTGCTTCAAGTAATTGTCTTTTGTTGTAGTTTCTGATGTGACATGCGTTTATAAATCCCTTGGCACACAGAAAGGGTTATCCTATCTGCTCAGTAGAGAATGGCTATCAGAAAACTCAGCTAAAGAAGATCAGCGGCAGCAGGCTACAGCTTTGTGATTATTTTGCCATAGATCTGCCCTGCTGGGGAAAGAAGAGGTGGCTGGCCTTGTCCCCTGGCCCGTGTGATGAGACACAGGCCCATATGTCTGGGAAGTAGGTTGGATCAGGGAACAGAGCCAGATAAACACTCTCGGCATGACATTAGCACAGGCTGTTGACAGCTTGGGTACTGCCTAGCTCTAAAAAGAATGAAAGTTGGGGTTTTCTGCTAGGTCTGCTTCAGAAGGTGTGTAGCTGAGCTCTGGAACAAGCTGTGGTAGAATATGGGGGTTCAGACAGGCAGTGGGGTGGCAAGAGGATTTCGGCAGCCGTGCGTAGCAGAAGCCTATGGGCAGCTCTGCAAATGCTGGTACTTTGGAGGTTTTGGCTCAGGAATCCCTTGAAGCCCAGGGTGCCGGTACTGCAGGTTGTCTCTGGAACAGCCCCATGCCCTGTCCTGTGTCCGTGTGCTGCCACGGGGCTGGTGAGGGACAGGGGATTTGATTGTCTCTGACTGTCTCTGGGCGGTTCTGATTGCCTTTGGTAGCCTGGGACTAACGTGGGGGCTGATTTCCTGCAGCCCACTCGGCATAGGGCAGGCGCTGGGAAGGGGCAGCTCCTCTGTTACCTCCTCTCTTACCCTCTTGTTTTCTAGAGGATACTAATAAAGATAAGGTTGTTTTCTGACTGTAATCAGGGTCTGATGGTGGTGATGCTCGGAGTACTGGAGTTCACATGGAACTCAAGAGATGAAAACCTAATTCATGCTCCAGTTTGTGTAAGGTTATGCTAAAAACTCGGTGCCATATCATATGAACAGAACTTTTTAAAAAAAAATACTTGGGAAATATCTAGGAAAATACAGGCTACAGTCAGCCTCACGTCTCTAGCAAAGTGGTAGAAGCAATGCAGAAGAACACAAATAACGATTAGAAAAACACAGTATATTGAGGTTGAAATGATATGGCTTTTAGATGTACCACTTTCCTTTGAAGGTGGCAGCAGTTTTGTGGGCAAGACGGATCTGATTTCCACAGGTTGCTTAGAGTTCTGAAAGGCATACCACGCTGATAAATGTAAGGTAATGTAAGTGGGGAAGGTCTGTGCTAGCTTTATATACACAGCTTGGGTTCTCCCCAGGTACAGTACAATATTCATAACAGCTCTTATTTGCTCTGTTCCTGGTGGGGAGAAGAAGACAGATGAATGCGCTGAAATTTGTAAGTACCGGTAGTTTTTACGTATAGGGGGTGGACTAAGGAGGGCTAAGGAGATGATGAAGGGACTGGAGCATCTCTCTGCTGAGGAAAGGCTGAGAGACCTGGGGCTATTCAGCCTGGAGAAGAGCAGACTGAGAGGGGATCTCATCAACGCTGAGCAGTATCTAAAGGGCAGGTGGCAAGAGGACGGAGCCAGACTCTTCTCCATGGAGCCTGGTGACAGGACAAGGGGCAATGGGCACAAACTGAAACATGGGAAATTCCATCTCAACATGAGGAAAAACTTCTTTCCTGTGAGGGTGGCAGAGCCTTGGAACAGGCTCCCCAGAGAGGGTGTGGAGTCTCCTCTGGAGATACTCAGAACCCACTTGGACACGCTTTTGTGCAACCTGCTTTGGCAGGGGGTTGGACTGGATGATCTCCAGAGGGTCCTTCCAACCCCTACAGTTCTGTGATTCTGTAAGGAAAGGTCAGCTTGGCTGCCTGAACTGGGAGTGGGTACGTGTGCTGTGAAAGAATGTTTGTGGGAGGCTGTTTTTTATTTAGAAGTTGTCCCAGAAAGAAATCTTGTAAACCATCTACTGGTGATGGGAAGACACTCCTTTCCTGGAGGTGTGGGTCTAATATTTTTGATAGGTAAGACGTATGTCGTTTAGGTTTGAGCATGTAGACACATGGGACTACTTGCCAATGGCTGGCTGCAGTTGATGGAGGAATGTCTGCATTTGGAGGCCAAAAGTTGTTCACCAGGTTTTGGGAAGTGGAGAGAATTTGGTGTCTTATGTAAGAAATCTGCCAGGATTGGCTACGATGCTCTTCTCGTGTGTGACGAGGCAGTGGCGTGTTTCTGCACGTCCTCCAGTGTGTTCTTAAGGCATGGTGTCACAGTGGACACTCACCTTTGCCATCAAAGTGGATCGAATGTGTAAAACACCTGGAGAATGCCAGTGACGATGTCTCCAGCAGCAGCCCAAGCAGGAGGCTGAGGGCAGTGCTTGGGAGGCTGTGGACAGACAGAGACTGCTTTGCGTTATTCCTGGGCTCTGGTCTCCTGTCCTGGGCTGCACTGCAAACTCCTAAAGAATGTGGCTGGGACAGAAGGTTGCTGTGCTGGGATCTTTGGAGACCAGCACCTGTAGTTCCTCTGTTTCTGTCCCCATCTCCTTTCTCCCCTGCTGCCATATGCAGTGATGGGCAGATTCATTCCTCCATAAGCCACTTCTGACTTCTCTGGAGCGTGCCCATGCCAGCAAGCGGGGTAGTATTCTGGGGTACAGTCTATTTCTCCTTGTCAGACAATTATTTAGGTTAGAAGGGACCTCTTGAGATGATCTGCTCCAGATTCCTGCTGAAATTGGGACAGCTAGAGCATGTTGCCCAGCACCATGTCCACTTGGGTTTTGAATACCTCCAAGGATGGAGGCTCTGCCACTTCTGTGGGCAACCTGTGCCATTGTTTGACCATCCTCAAGCTGGGGCAAGAAATAAGCAAAAAATCTGTTAAGGCTGGAGGTAAAGGAGGTAGGGGAGGAGACCTGACTTCTCTGGTAATAGTGCATGGATCCCCGTGCAAGGGGCAGCATCTCCCGGTTCACCTGGCCATAGAGACAAGGGTTTCCTACGTCCTGAGTGACATCCAAAGAGTCAAGTGTTCTGGGGAGGACCTAACAGGCTTTGGTGACTGTGACCCACAGATTGGGGCGATCTGTTCTGGTCGTTAGAGGTAAAAGCCATAGTTGTTTTCTGGGAAGGTGGTGTTTGCACTTGTTGAGTCTTACCTGATGAGTTGAGAATTGAAGGGTGTTTTACAGGCACAGGAGCACTCTAATGAATGGAGTGTGGGTAGAGTAGGTGACAGGAGAGTTTGATCCCAGTGCAGACGCATGCGCAATTTTTATCTGGGTCCCTTTTGTGGCATTACCTTCATTAAGCTCTCATCAAGCATAAGGGCTACCTGAGCTGGTGTCTGCTTCCAAATGGAAAAACGAATTCTTCTTGGTGTTGTGAGGTGTGTGGATTGCCAGCAGAGGTGGGCTCTACAGCTCTGGGCAAAGAGGGTAAACCCGAGAGAGGAAAGACTGAGTCCTTCTTGGCATCTGCATTGGCCATCCCTCAGAGGTTTTCCAGTCACCCTCTGAGTGCTTTTGAATCTCTTTTCTGAAGTCTTTGTTAACTTGCTTTTTCTTCCCTTCTCTTCCAGGTGGATGAAGAAGCCTCGATGTGGAGTTCCAGATCATCCCCACTTACGCCATAGCCGGAGGAAAAAGCGGTATGCGCTAACTGGACAAAAGTGGAGGCAGAAGCATATAACCTACAGGTATAGCCCCCTCCCTGCCCCTGTTTGTTTGGGGAAGAAATGTTCTGTGCTTGTTTGGGGTGCAGATCTTGTATGTCCTTCTAAAAACTGGATTTTCCCTGTAATGCCTAGTTGAGACTTTCATTCTCAGAACATGGTGGAGGGGACTACTTTCAGAGCACTGGAGTAACTGAAGGGTCTATTCTCAATTGGAAGATAAGTGGTCAGTAAAGATGCCTAAATCCCAGCCATCAGTTGTGTAATTTTGGCAGGAAAATCCTACTAAGGCCCTTTCTGTTACCTTAGAAATCTATGGCTCTGGTCCTTAGATCATGTGTTGTCTTTAAGAAGCCATTAAAGCAGAAGTAACATCGTTGTCTAAAAGGGTGATGTTTTCTCCCTCTACTGAGTTGCAACATTTTGCTGAATATTTATTTTCGCAGAGGTTTTACTTTGGCTCATGAAGTAGAACCCTTGCTTCTGTCCGGGCGTAGGCCTGCTGAGGCTGTACGCTGCAGTGGGCTACGGGTGTCAAATGTGTGTTGCGCAGTGGGGATTATTTCCCAGATATGTGTTTTGTTTGGGTCATTTAGTCCCTTGGCTTTTGAAAAGGAAATGCCAATGAAAGTTTCTGACAATAAGAATGTCACTTCAAAATAAAATCTCCCTCCCTCTAGTTGAAAGTATAGCCTTTTAATTTTTTTGGAGGGGGAAAGGAGGTTGCAGAGGAGTGAAAATTAGGAGTGTAGACATTAAGGAGAGGGTATGGGTGAGCAAGGCTAAGTAAGAAAGAAAGAAAATCTGTGGTGAAGAGGTAGAAATATGAGTGACCTGCATGGGGAAGGTGCCAGAATGTGTAGGAAGAGCTATGCTTGAGTGAAGGGAAAGAGATTGAGGGGCTGGGGCACTCTGGTGCTTCTGCGGAGAGCTCTGGGAAAGGAGGAGGAGGAGGATTCTCTAGGTATCAGCGAGGGACTGCAGAGGCTGGGAGGAGGGACTATTTCTGGGGACTAGTTGAAAGCTTCCACCAATAATCATTCCTTTAACTCAGATTTTAAAGGGACGCTGTATGTATGTGAAGATCTGAGAGTCAGATCCTGCTTCTGACCTTTTCTGGGCCTTAGGGAAGACTAGTATATAATCATATAAATAAAACATATCTTCAGTGTGTGTGTATAACCGCAGGAAGCAGGTTGGCAGATGGCTTCACTTCTGCCATTGTCAAACTAGTAGTTGTTTAACTTTCCAATTTCAGTGTTTGGAGTGTGCCATCAAGTGATAGATACCTTATTTTACCACTGAATGTATTAAAGTGTCTTTCATCTGTCAGTCACGATATTAAATTGAGCGAGTTTCATTAAAGACTGAAGGTTATTTCTGTGGCATAGATAGTTCATATTTCCCACACCAGGTTCGATAGGTCTTGAGTCCATTATATGCACATACAGAGACCACCCCATGAACAGCACTTTCTAAGCTGAAGTTTACAATTATGAGAAATTTATATGGAGTTACCCCCCTACACTCTGTATAGTCAGCTGTCATGGACTGGATTGCACAAAACTGGCAGTTCCATCATTCCTGTGTGGTCCTGAGTCTCTTGAGTAGCCCTGGATGAAGCTGCTTGTGTAAGCAAGCTTAGATAGTTTACTGAGAGGTTTTTTTTCTCAAAAAGAATTTTAGTAGTCCAGTTTCTTTTGTACACTGGATTCCATTTTAGCATGATAATTTCAGACAAAACCTGAAGTAATTTACGTTTTTAAACTCAATTACTCAGCTGTCTATACCAGGATTTGAAAGGTTGTCAGATTTTTAGGAAGCAATGTAAGATCGACCAAAGTCTTGGGAAGATTCTTATTAATAAACATAGACTTCAGGTCAGGGCTGTGGTTTTGCTGGTTACTTTATTTGTAACAGCAAAACTTTGCATGCACAAAGTAGTGGCTGGAAAAAATAAAGACCCTTTGGAAATGGAAACTGTAGATGTGGCTGTGTATTGGAATTGTAATAAGAAGTCTCGAATGTGTTCTGCAAATTGAAACAACCCTTCTTTCTCACTCACACAGTGTACACAACTATACCCCCAAGGTTGGAGAGATCGATACGAGGAGAGCCATTCGTCAGGCGTTTGATGTTTGGCAGAGAGTGACACCACTTACCTTTGAAGAAGTCCCTTATCATGAAATTAAAAATGACAGAAAGGAGGCAGATATTATGATATTTTTTGCTTCGGGTTTCCATGGAGACAGTTCTCCGTTTGATGGAGAGGGTGGATTTCTAGCTCACGCTTACTTCCCTGGACCAGGAATAGGAGGAGATACTCACTTCGATTCAGATGAGCCGTGGACCCTGGGAAATTCTAATCATGATGGTAAGAGCACAGGTCATTCTTCAGAACAAGGATGAGTTGAATGTAGACACGTTGACAGGCTTTCAACTAGAAAGTTATTTGGTTAGTGGAGCTTTCGCCTCCTGTGCAATGGTTCAAATGTTTTCTAAAACATGTTTTCTCTCTTAAATGGGTAAATAATTTTATTAGTGAGTTTATGACTCTGTGTGTGACTCTGCATGCCTCTGTGCACGCCTGGGAATGTTGAGGAGTGAACAGAAGTGTGTCTCTCCTGGCTTTTTACATCTCTCAGGATTTGGACTATAGTTGCTACAGAAGCCACGGCTCTTGGTGGGGGGAAAAGGTGAATAAGAGAGTGTTGAAATGTAAACTCCATATCATGTGAAACACTTAAGCACAACTAGAGTTAGCTATAACGGTGAAGAGAAAGTTGAGAGGGTGAAGACACTTGAAAGTCAAGTCGTTTTGATCCCTGTTTGTTTTCCCACAGTCTGAGTATGGTCGTGATTCCTCCCATCGGAGGTCGGCTGGTTGATCTGTTAAACAAGATTGATGATTAGGATAACTGGTTTTGTTATATTAAGCAATTAAGAATTTCCGTGTCTTTCTGGCTTTCTCTTACTCTCTAATGGCAATGGGCAATTCTGATCTATTTTCAAACCTTTGAGAATAGTGATGACTTCTAAAAAGTTGAAGTTGGAAACCCAGCATTTTACAGTGGCCTCATAAAATATCACTCTAGTTTCCACAGTCTTAGTGATTTGGGAAGGACAATGTGTCTTTAAACCTATAGTGATTCAAAATCACACTTTGAAACCTCTTATAGGGATTAAAAGTTTACTTGGAATGTAAATATGACTTGATTTTTAAACTGTATAAAAGCACGATAGCATCATTGTGGCCATGATGTCTAAGGACATATGCAGAGGTGATGTCTTTCATGTCTAATGAAAGCGTAGTTTGAAAAGGAGAAAAGCTTTCAGGTATGCAAGCCACCTTCAGGCCTGACCTAAAAGTGACAGCTTTGTTTCGGAATGGAATGTAAATTGAGAAAAACCCTCAGAGTTTGGAGTTGGTATTTATCAGATCATCTTTGAAAGGAATTGGAGCTGGCAAGTTCAATGTGGGAATGCTAATTTGTAGGAAGGCAGAAACGGTGTGATACTTGTCTTCTAGGGGAAAGAGAAGTAATGTTTCCTGGCAGGTTGAAATGACTGGATGAGACGTAGGCAGAGAAGGAGAGAGGTTACAGCCTGTGGGATGTGCAGAGTGTGGGAGGTTATGGTGTGGCAGGGAAGCACAGTTTCACTATGTTGAAATGTTAGGAATTTTTATTCCTAGGTCTGTGTGAGCTCAGGCTGGTCTCAGCAGTGATTTATCTCAGCCCTGGGCTGTGAGGGCAGCTCGTGTGCTGGGTATCAGTGCCCGGGTACGAGCCCTGGGGTTGCTGGTGTCTGGGATAGACCTTACAGGAAGGTGGAAGGGAAGATTTTGACAAGTTTTACTTGTTTTCTTTCTTCTTTTTTTTTTCCTGCACAAAAAGCTTCCTTCTGATGATAAGCTTAGCAAGGTTGGGAGGCAGCTTAAAGACTGGCAGGGATGGCTCTGGAGAAAATTTTCCACTGGGTAGGATGTTCTAACAGATTATCACTTTTTTGAGGGGTTTTTTTTGGTACAGTTTTTAGGATGGTGTTTGAGAGCAATGTATACACTGAGTAGAGAGTCTCTTTTTTTTATAACAGCTATTTTTTAGGCAGTATCCATGTGGCTTTTTCAAAAACATAATGTATTTCTGTGGTGTTCTAACTGACTGTTATGAGTTGTGTCCTCAAAGTGCATGTAATTGGTATTTGAGGGGTTGGTGTGCACTGCGGGTGTGAAAATTGATAGAAGAGTTGAGATTTCCATTCCGGAGGCTGTCATTGGTCTATTTGTTTTCAAATAACTGGGCTGCATAGACTGGGCAGCACGGATATTTGAAAACTCTTTTTAAAGTCACCAGCGAGGATGTTGAGAAGGGTGGGTTCGTATTTGGACCCCCCACCTGGGGGAAGCGCTGATGCTGGAAAGAGAGTCTCGTGTTGAGGATGACAGGGGAAAGCCTGTAGTCAGAGCATTATAGATGTGATGCTAAATGTGAGGAATTTGGCTTTGCCTGTGTTCTTAGCCTTAGTATGCAAGTGTGAAAAATGTCCTGTCTCCTCACTAGGTGATCCAGGCCTTTTTAGGAGGGTTTTTTCCTTCTGTTTCACTGTTTCTTGTCACTGGAGCTCTCACTAGCTCCAGGTTCTCACCTCGGATGTGTTTCACTTGGAATGCTGTTAGCAGGCCTTAAAGGGCTTCTTCTTGGTCAGACGTTTCCTGCACTGTGACTGGTTCGCAGCCTTGTTTTGTCATTAGAAATAAGATGCTAGCAAGGACAACATTGCCTTTTAAATAGGGAGTATTTCTTCAAACGTGGTCTCGCTTGTCCTTACGATATGTATTTTGGGGCAATGGGGTTGTTCAGTCTGGAACTGAAGAAGTCTCTTGGTGAAAGAATAAAAATACCATGCGAATGGAGCAGTAGCAAAGCTCTCGTTCGTTCAGATGCAAACAAAAAGGAAGTATTTTGACCATTCAGCGTCTGTTCAATGCTTATAGAAATCTTAAAATAGCTGTGGAGTAACGATAGTATCTTTTAATCAGCTGGTGAAATATCACCATGTAGAATGTTCCGTCCCTGACAAGGTTGTGTATTAAAGGGGGAAGATTGAATGATCTGCCTCAAAGCTCTCTTGGCCTTGCAGCAATTACAAAGGTAATCAACAGAGCAGAGTGCTGAAACTGGCACCCAAGGTCCTGGGAACATTTGGGTGATCTATTTAGTCGATATAGTTTTGTTACAAAAACAAACCAGTACGATCTGAAGCTTTGCTTTTGTTGGTCTACACTTGCCTTACTCTGTTGTGGCACCTGAAGAGTTCCAGTAAGTCCATGTTTGGATGGAGCTGTCACCCCACGGAAGAACTGGTTTGGAGTCTTCACTAGCAGCGCAAATCACATGGATTAAAAGTGAAACATTTCACATGAAGTCTCATCCGGTCAGAAAAAATGAAGAATTATTTGAACAGATCTTTCTGTAAAAACAGCCATCTCTGATTTGTACATGGAGAACACGATACACCCTATTGATGAAAGCTTCTGTCTGGTAAACAGACCCTGTGGTAATCTGCTGGTGTTTGTTATTTTTTTCACAGCAGCTAGTGGGTAGTTAGTTGGGATTTACATACTTGTTATCAGTTTAGTTGGGATTTACATACTCGTTATTAGTTTGCATGCTCATTATTATACTGCTTTTGCCCCTCGTGGACAGCGTGACCATTATCACATCACATTTTCACTTAAAATTATTACTATAACCATAATAGCTAGGGTGCTGTTGGTTGTCTTTCTGAGCCCGTGGTAGAAGGGGCATGTGCACCAACACTTCTGTTGTCTTCTGCTGTGAAGAATGATCCCGCACAGGCTTTCACCGTGAATGCAAACTTCCCTTCCCCCTGCATATTAGTTACGGTTCCTCTCGTGCATACAATTCCTTTAGCCGAGTAATACTCTACTTTCCATTCACGATCGCTGATTTATTGTACTTCTTAATTGTACTGCCTTCTCCGACAATCCCATAAGCAAGCTGTGGAAGATTAATTTAGATAATATTGTGATGAGGGTGTGCAAAACCCGGCAGGAAGTTGAACGCCTGGAGCAATCCTTGTTAACTGGGATCATGGGGCGCAGAATTCCTTTGTTAAGCTTTCAGATGGGAATGCCCGTGGGAGCAGGAAGAAGCATGAAGCAGGATATATTGGAATAGGGAGGGATCAAGGCAAATGAGAGCAGTGATACGGCAAAGAGGATGCAACTGAAAAAGAAGAGGAGCTTGGTTTTACCTTTAGAGATAAATCATCTCTGCAACCACACGATGAGCAGGGACTTGCCTCACAGTTGTCCTGGAAGGTGTTCTTCAATAGAAATGAAAGCAGCGCTTGGCCTTTAGCTTCTCCCAGAGGTGTAGCAGCAAGAGCTACAGCTGATTAGACTTTGATGAGTGGGCACTTGGAGGCAATTGAAGCTGGTTTTGGAGTCATTCTCCTTTAGGGATACATTGTGTGTAGCTGCTCGCAGCCAAGGGGCTGCTTAGGGACAGCGTTTGGTCACTGAGGTACGTGTCACTACAGGCAGTCTCAGTATCCCAATGGCTTGCGTTACCAGAAGGGACACCAAGGATGGCTTTGCTTTACTTTCCCCAAGTCTGGGGCTTTTTTTTTTAAACTTGAAATGTGCTGTAGAAACAGCCGAGCAAACTGTTAAACTGCCCCTCTCGGTACTCGCAGCCGCTGACACGCTGCTGCCTGTAGGCAGCAAAGCCTGTGCCTGAAAGAGAGTCCAGAGCCTTGGCCATGCTGGGGTCTCTGTCCCGTGGCTGCCTCAACACCTCCCCTAACGTGGCTCAAGCGTTGAGGTGCTGCATGAAATCCATTATTAACTGGCCAAATCAAGTATTTCCTAGCCTTTATGTGAAAATAGCAATTACGTATGTATGTATCTCCAATAACAGGTTGAAAAGGAATCCTGAGAGGCTGGAAGTAAGTCCTGTCGGTTTAAATATCATTACACGGCTGGTCTGAGGCCCTTCTGACACTCAAACGTTTGTTTAATCCAGGTTAATTAGAGGAAGTAAATTTTAATCTCCAGTTTAACATGGCAAATAGTATCAATAATAATTCCAGTCAAATCTTCTTCATGGCCCTTTAAAGGTAGGTGACCGTTGCTGTTACACATGTTGTCACCACCGTACCGCTAAATACGTGGTATCTGCCAACTCACTGCAGATATTAGCTTTATAGCTGTATAGATAACAGCTGTATATCGCTATTAGCTGTCTTCCTCTGTTGGCAGTGACAATAGTTGCTCTGTCACCGTCACAGCAAATCAGTGCCAGTGTCTGAGCTGGTGCCAGCGGCCCCCGCAGTGACTGCCCACGGCTGTAGCAAACGCTGCTGCTGCTGGGGGGTGACCAGAACCCCACTGCTGGGGCTGTCCCATCTGCTGTCACTCCTCTGTGCAATCCAGGTTTCATTCCAAAGCTCACCAGGCACCATGCTGGTCAGGAAACGCACTGAAGCAGTAGTAGAAGGCTTAAAGCGGAGAAGAATCAGTTTAGGGAAGACGTTTAGAGAGCCTTTTAATGCTGAAGTGTGGTAAGTACCGAGGTTTCCATGTCCTGCCAGGGATCACCAGAGGGTTTTTCTTTCAGCATGCCCAGAGTTGAGCTCCAAGACCCTCCCTTGTGTGGCATCGTAAGTGGGAGTGTGCCCGAGGGCAGCCTCTTCAGTTCCGTCACGAAACACCCCCACTTGACAAGTTATTCCACAGCGACTCTAGTGTAACTCGGCTTCACAACACGTTTGATCATTCTGCAGTTCACAGGATTCATCCTGCAGTCTCCTCTCTTCCAGGTACTCTCCCACGCTGTACGGCGTCCCACCTGGAGCACCTTCTCTTTGCAAACGTAGGATTGCCACTTTGACTGCTCTTCAGATACCTGCAAGAAATGCTGAGCTGTGCTCACAGCAAGTAAATAAATATTGTAACCCTTACAACAACCGTGTCCCCCTAGATCCTGATGGGTTCCTCCAGAGGCCTCTTTGGAAAGCTTCTTGTTCAGGGCTTCTGAAGAAAAGCCACCCAAAAAAAAATGCTAGTATTTACAAGACGCTGCAAGAACCAGTATAGGAGATGAGACCTCATGGATCACATTCATGCCAGATTGGTGCAGGAGCTTCTGCAGAAGTTCTGGAGGAAAAGGACCTGAACCACCTTCTGGGAAAGCCTCTGTTGGCCACCGAGAAAGCTTCTTGTTCAGGGCTTCTGAAGAAAAGCCACCCAAAAAAAAATGCTAGTATTTACAAGACGCTGCAAGAACCAGTATAGGAGATGAGACCTCATGGATCACATTCATGCCAGATTGGTGCAGGAGCTTCTGCAGAAGTTCTGGAGGAAAAGGACCTGAACCACCTTCTGGGAAAGCCTCTGTTGGCCACCGAGGAGTGGAACTAGACAGACTTTTTCTCTGCAATTCCACCACAAGAACTAGCATTGTTTCAGTGGGCACCTACCTGGACAGCAGAGCAAGCGCTCCTGAAGGCACCATCTGGACACTACATATGTTCCGGAACCTGAGCAGGTTTTTCAGGACAGGCAAATAGTGTCTAAGCCGGCTAATGGGAATGTTCAGCAGGGATCTCAAGGAGAAGGTTTTGATTAGAGTAGCTAATTTTGGAGGAGAGTCTTCCTGATAGGCAGTGAGCATGACAGCGGTGGTACCTGTTGGTGGGGGGCTTGCATATCTCTGAGCTGAGGTTTAATCTGCCAGTTAGTGTGTCACAGTGAGGTCTTCACTGGAGATCTACTGTCTTCTGTCCTGGCAGTGCTAATAGCACAAACCTTCTTCATTCTTTAGACATTTGTCTCCCCATTCCTGAAGATGGGATTCTCTCACCTCTGTGTTTACAGTGCAGTTCAGTTGCTCAAACATAGGCATTTAGCCAAGGTTTGGGAGAGCCACTCTCCTGTCACAGCTTGGGCTGTTCTTCTAAGGAAATCAGGTGTGCCAAATTAATTTGAGCGTGAACCTGAATGTTCTGATACTGTTTTTATTCCTGCTATGAGTACAAAGTTCTTAAATTTGCCCAGGCACATACAGATGTTCTGCTACAGCAGTGGCTCTGCTTGGAGTCTGTCCCGTTTAGATCACTGTCCCGTGCCTTTATCCATTTGGTCCATTTTGAGTGTCTTACAGAGGATGTCCCGTGCTTCTGGTACTTGTTGCCTTTACTGTCACTTCTGAGTGCTTGAATCTGCTCGCTTATCTTGAATACCTTAGAAGCCAGTAGAGATGCCATATGGAAGGTTTCTGCTCTGAAAACACAGTTACTGAGCAATGTCGTTATACTTCAGGGGCTGTGTCTCACTCGAACAGCTTCTACAGGCTCCCTTGAGGAATAGGTGTATGGCTTTCCCTGGTCAGATTCCTGGATCTTGGAGGGATGAGTGTCTTTCAAAGCCCTAAATAATTTGACCTCAGAGGAGAAACAGAATGCAAGTGCCATGCTTCCCATTCTCAGGTTCTGGCACTTAGTTTGCAGGCTGGAGCTCTGGGTCTAGACCTCCACAAGGGACCATGCGCACACTTCCCCCATCGCTGTCACACTTTTCCCAGCACCTCTTTCTTCCCCTTTTAACCAGGAGAAGGTTGAAGTAGCCACAGTGCGAACCAGGTGAGGGATGGATGTAGCCAAACGTTGTCTTTCTCTGCCTTTCTCCAGATCTGGTTTACCTTAGAGCCGCCCCGGCTCTTTGGCCCAAATGAAGGAGTAGGTAGGAATGGGTGGGGGGCAGGAAAAGGGGCTGCTGCCCTTTCAGCTGCAAGATGCACATCTTGATCATAAAACCACGGCAGAACTATTGTGTGTCTACATTCTGGGTAGAGTTTTATTTCTTCAAACTTTATTTCTTCTGTCTTGTTAGCCTCTGCCTGCCGTTCTTCTTGCCTTTTGTTTTTCCTTCCTCCTCTTCATCACTTTTCATCCAGAAAGTTTTTCCTGTTCCTTAGCTGGATCTTTCTGCCAAGGCAGCTTTACTTCTGTGGGTAGTGCATGCTTGAAACCAGTGATGTCTGGAGTTTAACAAGAATGGAGTGTGGTATTTTTAGGCCCCCAGTACACGAAAAGTGTCAGCAAACTGGGAAGAGTCCAGTGCAGGAGCACTGAGGCGATAAGGGACTGAAGCAAGAAGAAACCAGGGGAACTGGGGCTGTTCAGCCCAGTGAGGAGGATGGGGTGGGGAGGAAGCATCTAATATCAGTCTTCCACCTGAGGAGATATTATAGAGAGGACAGAGCCACGCTCTTCTTGGAGGTGAATAGAGAAAGGAGCAAAAGGCATGAGCTGCAACGAGGAAAACCCCATCTGGGCGTAAGGAAAAGAATTCTTGGCTAACAGTGGGACAGCTCTGAGTCCGCACCTGGGGAGGGTACGGAGACCCCGGTCTGTTGAGGCTTGGCTGAAGCCCCTGAGCAACCTCACGTAGTTTGGAGATTAGCCCTTCTGGAAGCAGAAAGTTAAACTCAATGACCCCCGGACATGCCTTTCTATCTAAATTTTTACATAATTCTTTAGCATTGCCAAACAGACAGAATTTTAGTTCCTCGAACTTAAGAACAAATTGCAGTTACTTCTCATGGCAACTCTGAGCCCGTAACAGAAGGTTTGGCTCATAAAATTCTCTTTTCTATCACCAAATTCCTTCTAAAGCCAGGAATCTTTTAATACTGAGATTCCTCCTGAAGGAGGATTGGTGATGCTCGTAGGTGCATAAAAAGGTAGCTGGCAGTACTTTTTTTGCCAGATGCTTGATGCTTTTGAAGTACCACCTCCTTTTTTTTTAATGCAAAAATGTACAAGGTTTCTGTTAGCATTTACTAGATTAATCATATAAACACTGAATGTATGTTAGGATGCATAATATAACAGACCCCCTAGTATTAAGTGGTACACGTAAGGAGGTTTGGCCTTTTTTTCACCTGGACAGGTAGTTCTTTATTATCGAAGACTTCCAAGTGTTTCCAGTCACTTTGGAAATGCTGCTGAATAAATATTCCTTATCTTGTTTGGTTTGTTTGATTACAGTCGTGATAGTTTAGGTGGAGGGAGGGCACTTAGATGAAAGAAGAGTGTCCAATTATTGCTTGCTTTTTTTTTTTTCTTTGAGATTCGTATTGGTACCCACTTTTCTAGGTTGACTCTCTCCTATTGACTTGTAACCCACTTACCTGAGTGGTAGAGGTAGAGCGTGCGCTTGCTGAAAGTGAAATACAGCTTCCCTTGACCCCTGTACCCTCACCCAGTGTATTGCCAGAGCTTGAGAGTCTTTTATCCTCAATTAATTCCTGTTTCCTCTGCGTTCTGCCTTGCTTTCTGTCTCTTTTCTTTCTTATTATACCACTTTTTTCATCTTCATTTGCTATGGAAATGCTGTGGCCAGCAAAGACTGTTCACAAAGTATTAATATGATGCGCTCTGTCGAGTTGCTCGTGCACTCACGACACAGTACCTGTATAATCTTTGTGCTATTTGGCTGTTAAATACGTTTTTAATTTTCTTTCTCTGATTTCTCAGGTACAGAACATCTCCACATCTAAAGAGTTTTGTTCTAACAAATGACATTTTGAATCCATCATTATTTTTCAGGCTTCTGAAACTCTGTTGTTGAAAATGAGCGTCAGTATTTTTCAGAGCGAAAATCAGAGCTGCTTTGAAGTTACTCACATGTTCTTTAACGCAGAAGACCTGAAAGATGCTGGAAGTCAAGCAGGGCATAAATTGTATTAAAATTTCAGTTTATTCTGTCAGGCCTTTTTATGATACTTCACTCCACCAGATCACAGTGTTGATCAGTACTTGTATTCACTGACAAAGACCAACTCAGTAGTTGGTCTGTAGAACAGACCTGCTTAACATTGGTTTCAGCCTGTGACCACTGAGAGAGACTTGTTCCCATAAGCCAGAGTTCTCTAAAATCACACTAACGTTGAACCCAGTTTGGGCAAGCGTATAGACACGTGGTCTCAAGCCAGCCAGCCACAGGAAAACGAAATCAAATCAGGCAGCTTAAAGCAGCACCAGCTTGAGGTTACATCCTTGTCATGTCAATCCAGACATAGAAGGCCATAAATAGAGAACTTGCAAATTAAATTTATTTACAAAAGTAAAGTGAAGAGAGAAAGCCCACCAGCACATGTGGATGACTTTTGTCTTCAGATTCTTCGCTCCTGGACGGCATCTCTGTAAGTAGTGCTTTCTTTTGTTGTATGTGCTGTCAGTGGCCAGATGTAGACGTGGCATGAAGTCGAGCTGTGCTAGTGCCATCTGGATTTTAAAGCTTTGTGGTATTAACAGTGCTAGTTATTGACTACAGCTGAAATTCACTAATAAGGATCACCTGCAAATTCCACTCTCAAAACCATGTATTTGTAAATATCCCTGATGTTCATGGTGTTCTGTAAAGAAAATTATTATCCGTTGCTTTTGTCAGTAACCGTTTAATACACAAAGTATGAATGCAGTGATGTAGGTGTTTGGAATCCTATTGATTTCTCTATAATCAAAGTGAAATATTTTACTACTTTCCACAGAGAATGAGATACTCTGAGATTCATGGGAAGGAGCCAGTAGGGATCAAAATGATGTGTCAGTCCCTTAAAAAGGAAGAAAAAAAAAACAACTGTAAAAAAGGCAGGTGATGAGAATCAAGGTGAGCCAAAAAAGCCTTTTTTTGCTGCCTTCCTTTGTAAAGCAGAAACAGATGATGTGAAACGACCCAAAATGCAGCAGTGTCTCTAATGAACTTGCTGCATTCCACATGCTGAAGGGGGGGGAGTAAAATAACAGGCGTTCAGGATGAGGAAAAGATGAAAAATGGTGAATTCTTGACAAGAGTTTGCTGGTCATTGCAGTCAGCGCTGGGTTGGTGCAGCATCAGTGGTGAAGTGACACCCAGTACTCCAGATTTTGACAGCACAACCAAGTGGCAAACTTGGGAGTTGTTTAAACTACTTTTTTATTTTTTCTCTCCTGTTTCTGAAGAAGAGCGCAAGATTTTAAGACAGTTTGACTAGTACTGTGTTCTTTACCCAAATCCTCCAACAATACCACTTTGAAGTGGTCTCTTATATCTCAGTCCTACTTGGCCCCATCAGGAACTTCCTGTGTCAGGGAAGACAAAGAGGGTAAATCTTCTGTCCTAGGGAGAAAACACCCTCTTTGAGACAAAGAGCTACTCTCATAGATTCCAGAGAGAGCACTTTCTCTATTGCAAGCACCAGAAGTTAAATAGAATTTCAACCTGACTGGCAAAATAGAATCCCAAATAGCCCAAACTGGTTTGTATCCACACTGCCTGGGCCAGGGCCTGGTTGGAAACACTGGCCCAGCCTTCCAAAGCTTTCAAAATCCTCTTGGTTTTTGGGGTTTTTTTTTATCCCTGGTTGTTCCACAGCTGGGTTGAGTAGTAAATTATGTCTGTAGACCCCACTGTATTTAATTGCTTCTAAAAAAAACAACCAATCAGCGTAGCTTTTTTTCAAGAGTGATGGAATGAAATTCATATCTACATTTCCCATGTTTTTATGAGTATTTTTCCTTTCCTTACCATCTGTTCTACCAAATTAGGGAATGATATGCTAATATTAGGCAAATAGGAGTTTTCATTTTGGGACTGGTAATTCTTTGGTATTGAATTGCTTATTGAATTACAGCCTACACTTGTGAAAGATAACAGGACAATTTTTCAGCAGAATTCCATGGAATGTTAGAATGCTGAGCCAGCTGAATACTCACAGCTCCCTCTCTCTCTGGCTGCCCACTGTCCACCACGCATCACTCCCTCAGTTTGTGTCTCACCATTCCAGAAAAATATAAGATTGTCCTCATAGTGCCATCTGTGCCATGTCCGATAACGCACAGCTTGCGACATTAGGCAGGTCTGTAACCCAACTGACACACTGACTTGTGGGGACAATAAGGCAAACCCCCTGTCATGGTGATTGGTAACAAAACGCGGTTCTTTGTCCTGCTGTGGTCACTTGATCTCATGGAGGTCAGTTTGTTAATGTGGCACAATTTCTCTTAAGACTACATCTCACTCATTCTTCTGTCTCCGGTAAAACCGTCTAAAGACACTCTTAAGAGTTTCTATGCATCATATTCATTGCTGCATTTATAATAGTTTATGAACAAAATAAAACTTGCATTTTTTTAACACATATTTTCTTCCTTTCTAGATAGAAAAGTTGTTTTTCACATCTCTCTTGATGCAAACAAAGGGAAGAGCAATATCACCACTTCCTCAGGGTCTTCAGAAGATTGAAAATCTCTTTCTGAGTGGAGCGTGTTGTGGAGGTGAACAGAGGAGTACAGACAAACCACATGATCTTCTGTTGGATGATTCAGACCTACCAGGTCTGAAGATGCAAGAACCAAGGCATAGCTTAGAGTAGCCCTAAAGCTTCTTTAAGTTGTGCTTGGAAAACAGTTGTCTCTACGTGGCTGTCGGAGGGGAAGGGGTCATTTTAGTGTATTTAAAGTGTGTTTAGTTCACACCATCTTCTCTGCTATTGTCACAACCAATGATCTGACTTCTTCAGTATCATTCTTACTTTAATAAAATTTCAAAATTTAACCTTCCTATGTCTTTTTAATTATGTCTGAGTAAACTGCAATGTGTTAGCATGAGGATAACTACAAAACTAATATGACAAAGATCAGAGATACACAGTTGCTTCTCTGTTATTAATCAGATGTGCAATATTATTTGTACTTCTGTTGCTGTAGAAGCTCTGTCCTGGATTTACCCTCTGCTGTGCTGGGTGCTCTACAGAGTCTACCTGCACTCATTACAGCTCTATATACAGCTACCACACCCAAGGATAAATACTAATATCACAACTTTGCCATAATAATATCCCTGTGACCTATTGCTGTAAACTGATAGGCATTTAAATAAGTGGTTTTGCTGACCTACAGCACTTGGATGCCCAACTATGCGATGAGTGAGTTAGCCAAATAAAGAAAAGGTTTTGGTATGGATTTTCCTAATGAAAATGACTGAAACTGTACAAGACGGAACGTGCTAGCAGTTTCACAGAGAAAAACCTTTCTCAAGATGTCTGTTGCCTCATTTAGCAGGTGTTTTTCCAGCTGAAGATGAAAATCAAAGCATGAGAGACGGAGCATATGATGAAAAGGAAGATCATACATAAATCAGTTTGTTACCATAAAACCACGTGTTTCTTATCTCTGTAGGAAAGGCAGTGTATTACAAACAATTTGAGTGATTAACCAAAGAGCTCGTTTTGATGTGTGATTATATTGTAATTTATATTAAGTTAACTGGGATTCAGAACCGGAAGTACATCAGCTAACAGGAGTTTTATTCTGAACATAAATTTAGATACCTTTTAGTCGAATTTTCTTAATGAAAAGTAATGTTTGAAGTGGTGTGTGTTCTGTGGCTGGTGTGTGCGTGGGGAGCACAGAGCTATTAAACTGGATGCAAGACGAGCAGCATATTCACCTGGTTTGGCACCATGATAATGGGCGATGCTTTTGTATTGTTACAGGTGTGCCCTCCTGACTTCTTCTGGTGATAACATTGTTTTGGTGAGGAAAACACATCAGCAACTTTAAAGCTAAATTAACTGTGGTTTTTTATGTTTTAGCATAGCAGATCAACCATTTCACTCAGTGAACCAACTTACAAAACTACCCTCAGTTTTACAGGGTCATCCTCTCTCTGGTCCTTACTGGTGGACTTTTGGATGCTACTGAGAATGAGGAAGGAGAAAGCTCAGGCAGGTCTCTGACCAGAACTCTTTATTTTGTACAGATAGTGCAACCAAGTTAAAAATTGTTGGATTTCCCATGGGCCCTTTCCCTGCAAATACAAATCAAGGGTGGTCAGGTCCTTCTTCACTTTGCTGTCTCACCCAGGTGGCTGGTATAGACTGAATATGAGTTTTACTTGTCTTGGTGTTGGGGAAGGGGTGTTGAACAGGAAATTAAGGCACTTTATGTGATTGCCTGCCCTTGTTTCCATATGAGTAGCGTAGCACCAAGGTAGGCTATTGGTTCTCCTGAATCTTGCTCCGAGAAGATGGACATTATTAAGAATGCTGTCCCATCAAGAACTGTGGAGAACATGGAGGTCAGAGACCTTGCTGTGTGTTCAAGAACTAACAGAAACAGTTTGAGAGCTTGAGGCTCCTTTCAGATCAGCTGAGTGGACAGTTTCCAAATGGCAGCCAAAGAACAGGGGGTAACGGTTACACAAAGAGCCATGGCAGCTTGAAGCGAAAGGCTGTTGGAGGAGATAAGATGATTTTCAGGAAATAGTTTTATACCTTGATACTTTCTTTTCAGAGCAAATTTAGCGCACCCTTTGAAAAGAAAATGAACAATGTGTTCTCTTCCACGCTATGAAACTCCCTAACGTTTACAAAAATGAAGGAAACTTCTTGCTTAACAAGATGCTTTGGGTATAAGCTGACCCCTCAGGAGGAACAGGACAATGAACCAGAGCTGGGGTTTTGAGCACTCAGTGCTTACGAAATGGTCTTTGACTCTTTTCTCCTGTCTCCTCATCCCACAAAACATGTGCTGTCCACTTGTCCTCTGAGAATGGCTTGGCAGCTCTCAGACCTGGGACCATCTTACGGAGTATGGAGTGGCAGATGGCACGGGCTGGGGGGAGGATCGAACATGAAGGAAGATGAGGGGATGAAACAGTGGTGAGATATCTGTAGCCAGGGCAGAGAGCAGCAGAGGGAGCTGTGTCTGCTTGTGTCATTCTACTGCCTCTCAGCAAAGGGTTTGAGATGAGAAGCAACCACAGCATTGAGAATCAGAGTACTTGTTGAGAAGCAAGAGGAGTTTCTTGTCCTACTCTCTGTGGAAGTCACTTCATTTCCTAGAAATTCTCTTTAGCTCCACTTCTGCTCCAACCACCACCCCCAAGACATTGCGACTCCGGTTTGAGTGGCCACCCAGCAGTGAATCCCCCCGCAGGAGGATAGCTTTTCCACCCCAGTGCTGACCTGTCCTCTGTGACTGTGCTAGAACTGGGACGGTTCATTTCTTGGTGAGTCTCTTACCTCTAGATCCAAGGAAGCAGAGCTCCCCAGCCAGAATTTTCCCTGTGCTATGGCATCCTCTCACACCACTGTCAGTCAAACTGGACAACAGTTTCCACAGATATCCATGTTTCCAGGTATAGGTATTTCATAAGGATAACTAGGAAAAGGTGCAATTCTGTTCAGTGGAAGAGCTGGTCAGCCTGACCACCACGGGTATTGGCATACTTCCTCAGGTATGAGCCTTCATCTTTCTGGGCTTGCTGATCATCTCCAAACTCTCACTGGTGATCAAGGAACCAACAAAGACAGGTGATCTGCTGGATCTGACACTTCAAAAGGAAGAACTGGTGGGTGGTGTGAAGATCAGTAACATCCTTGGCTGCAGTAACCATGAGGTGATGGAGCTCAGGATGTGTGTCAGAGGGGTCGATAGTGAGGTCAACACTGTTTAATATCTTCATGAATGACCTCAATGCAGCAGAGTGCACCCTCAGCAAGGTCAAAGATGATAGAAAGTTTGGAGGAGTAGTTGATACAGTGAATAGTGATGCTGTCATTCAGAGAGACCTTGAGAGGCTGGAGAAATGGGCTGACAGGAACCTAACGAAGTTCAGCAAAGAGAAATGCAAAGCCCTGTACGTGGGCTCTTTTGGTGGCCGACAGACTGGAAAGCAGCTTCACAGAGGAGGACCTGGGGCTCCTGGTTGACACCAATTTGAACATGAGTCAGCAGCATGCTCCTGCAGCACAGTCGGCCAACAGCATCCAGGGCTGTATTGGGAAGAGCATGGCCAGCAGGTCAAGGGAGATGAACCTTCCTTTCTGCTTGGCACATCTGGAGTGCTGTGTACATCAGCACATCTGGAGTGCTATGGAGAGGGTTTCCCAATGCAAGAAACTTGACATTCCAAACCTGACTGGACACGGTCCCAGACAACCCGCTTCACTTCACCTTGCTTGAGCTGGGGAGCTTGGATTAGACAATCTCCAGAGGTGCCTTCAAACTCAACCATTCTGTGAGTCTGTGTGATCCTGTTTTCCAGCTGTAAAGTGGGCTGGCATTGGTTTGGGGAAGAAACAAGTGACTGAATTTAAACCTAATTTAAATTAAGATAGTGAATAGTCTCTGATACATATGGAGGCAAGTAACTTACATAGATTTCTATGTAGACTTGCACAGAGACAAGTTCTAGATGTACTGTCGGTACAAAGACTCTTCGGATACTTCAGCGAGGAGGAAAATGCCCCCACATTGAGGGAGGGAAGAAGGCTCCAAGCATTTAGCCCGGGCACAGCCCGTGAGCCCACGAAGAAGAGTCTCGTGAAAGTTATCTCTGTACTGAGTGACTCTAACCAGGGACTTCCAGTAGTTGTGGTAGCAGTGAAAATTATGCTTTCCTGAGCACTCGAGTGATATAAGAGAGTAAGTCCATTTAATTTTCAACTGACTTTGAGTCTTTGAATCCATTTTGAAAACTGGCTGCATCCTGTAAGCTTGAGTGGTTTTGAAAACCCACGAAGAGTGATCAGTCGTCCAAACGTTACCTTGAAACTACTTACTGCATTTGATACTTTGCTGTTGGACATTTTATTGACTTGTTCTGCACACACCAGATTTTTCAGCAGTGGATGAGAAAAAATTATCAAGTAAGTCCCGATTTGGATTTCTCAAATAAAGAACTTCTGGAATTTTCATGACATAATATGTTTGAATTTTAGCACACGTTTAGTTTTGGACATTTGTATTTGACCAAATATATTTGAGCATTTATTTGAAATGCATTTGTATATTTTAACATGTCTTGCATATTCAGGTGCTTACGCGCTCCAACTCGATTATTTAGACAATTTGGCCGTTTTGGTGTGGTTTCTATGAGCAGCTGAGTACTGTTTGTTACTGACTTCAGGTATCTTGCGATGCTGGCAGAGCACCCTGCTGTGAAGATGTGCAGCCTCCTGAACCTGTGTTGTCCTGTTTTTATGGGTAATGGAGAAGCAATAAGTATTTGAAAAGCGAAGATAGTCGTACCTGAATCACTATTTGCAGCTCCTGTCCCAAGGAGAGCTCAGCCCCGTGCACAAACCTGGGAATTCGTTACCTCTAAGGCAGGCGCAGTTTGGAGATGTGGGGAATGGAGTTGCGCTGTTTGGAGATGCTGCGAAGCGGCCACTGAGCTGCCTCTGCCAACTGTTTTCTCCTGAATCTTGATTGCAATGCTCTTGGTTTGTGTCTTGCCAAAAAAAAAAAAAAAAAAAGCAGAGAAGCCGATTCAGGCAGAATTGAGGGCTCAGGCATTTTATTCTCATGGGGAGAGTCTTACATCTGTCCTTGTTGGCTGTGTCTTCATCCCTCACACAGCATTGCCTGTGACACCTCCCATGTCGAGGTGCCCTCATGGAGCAGGACATCCAGGGACCACACTAGATCAAGGAGTGAGGGTCCCGGATCTGTGGGACTGAAGAGGAGTGTATGCCTGTAACACAGAGTTGAAGGTACCCCTACTTTGTGCTCCTACCAGCTTCTGGACCAGACAGGCTTCCTCAACCCTTTCTCTTCCTGTCAGGAGCATGTCCCTTCTTTCTTCCTTCCTCCTCCTCCCTCGTGCTGTTGGGATCCAACCCAGCCTTTCCCTCTGTGGCAGTGCCTCCTGCAGGATGGGGCTGCCTGTGCTCACCTCCTCCCGCAGACATGGCAGTGCCAGGAATCCAGCAAACTAACAGCATGTTGAGGAGCCTGTGCTGGAGGAGATGGGGTTGTCCCAGGGACTACACCAGGGTGTTAGCTGCGGTCTTCTCTGTCCTTCCTCCTGCCTTGCCAGGTGCCTCACAGATCTCCTCTTACAGAATTTGATGGTCCAGGTCAGATCAGAGCACAGCACTGGAGAACACAGAATGGGGACAAAGCTTCCTCCCCACCATGTTCCCTTGCTGATGAGGAGCCTGGCAGTGCTCTCACCTCTCCTGGCAGCACTCAGATAAGGGGCAATGGCATCAGAGCAGCCTATTTTGTTGGCCATTTTCTGTAAACTCTTCTGTAGAGTCAACAGTCAGTATCCTGTAGCTGTCTGTTTTACCTGGACTGAGGGTGCTCCTGGTCACGGGTGGTCATGGGCTAAGAGCCTCCTGCTGATCCCATGACAATGACTGTAACAGCTGCACAGACTTTAAGGACTAAAACTGTCTCCGGGAGCTGCCCCTGGCACCATGACCTGCTGAGGGATAGGACAGCGAAGTGTTTTATGAGTAAGCGGGGCTTGGGGTTTCATCGGGCTGTGGTGTGGACTGACCTGGCTGTGCCTTCCTTCCACAGGGAACGATCTCTTCCTGGTCGCAGTCCACGAGCTGGGACACGCGCTGGGTCTGGAACACTCCAATGATCCCAGTGCCATCATGGCTCCTTTCTACCAGTACATGGAAACGCACAACTTCAAACTGCCCCAGGATGACCTTCAAGGAATTCAGAAAATCTATGGTGAGCAACACAATCCACTCATCCATTTGCACCAAGCTCGAGTCTAGTATTTTACAGTCACAGACAGGTAGCCCCCAAAATGCTTGCAGGTGGTGCGCTGGATTTCTGGCTGTAGCTGAATGGGGAACCCTTTAAAGCCCTTAACCCGCAGCCAAATGTCAGATAACTGTCCCAGTGGCAATATCTTTGCCCTTTGGATTGCCAAACCCTTGTGACCTCCCTGCGGCTCCGTCCCTCACTGTGGCCCCAATATCAAGGAGTGCTAGAAAGGGAAAATCAGGCAATTGCTGTACCCAGGGTCTGCCCATTAGGAGCAGCCAGTGCACATAGAGGGGAAGAGCGCGAAGAACACGGAACATCAATGAAAGGTAAAAGGTATTTATACACTTTTTTTTTTATATATATATATATATATATAAAGAAGGTAGGGGGGAAAGTTTGGATCTGCTTAGGAAACACTTTACGTCTTTTAATCTCCATATGAACATTGTTGTACAACGTGTGCCACAAAGATATGGGCTTGTGGAAAAGAGAGAGAAAAGGAGGCAGAGGGATTACAGGAGAAAGCCCAGGGGCTGGAGATGCTGTGGTACCCTGTGATGGGTGTGAGGACGGGGACTTTCAGAGAATTACTGGCTGAAGGAGACTCTGGGAGCAGAGGGAAATGAAGGTTTTAGGAGCTGCAGTCAAGGGGAGGCTGAGTTAGAAGATGCTAATGGCTGCAGTCTGTGACAGCCCAAGGAAAACAGGTTTTATCAGACATCCCTGATTTAATTCTTTGAGGAAAGTACAAGTGTGTCAGAGAGGTTACTTAATTAACATAGCACAGAGCAGCTGTGTTATGTAGCTGTGCAACATTTGCAGCTGCTTGACATCTGGAGTCAAATATTAGCTCCCAGTTCTGGTACAGCAGATATTATATGAATTAGACCTGAAAAAAAAACCTTCTAAGATGGTCATCAGCGGGAAAGCTGGTGTTTCTAAGGGATTGCTGCTGGGATCAGTGGCAGACCTGACACTACTCAACGTTTGCATCAGTGATCTTCCAGTGAATTTTAAATTACTGCTAATAAGAGTTTGTGCCAAGGCCTATAAGACTCCAAAGCTGGACAGCAAGACTTTAGAGGTCTAAGGTGTATGTCAGTTGTTTGAGCGTGATTTGGGGTGGGGTTTTTTGTGACTGGAATGAGATTCATTTGTTCAAATGTCGATGCCTAAAGAAATCTCTTTCTGAGCTAGTTTCCCTGCCTCCTGCCTGGGCCATGGAAAAAAACCAGGCATTTGTAGAGTGCAGTTAATCCTCACTGTGAGGCAGATGTCCCAGTAAGGGCCAGCATTTAAAATAAGATGGCTTGAAGCACACCTGGGGGGAACTGACTCTTCCCATTAGTGCACCTGGAGATTTCTCTTTGTTGTTCATTACCAGAATGAACTTGCGTGGCAGTTGTCCTATGGTATCATTTAATTCTGCATACTTTAACACAGTATATATTCAAATACTCAGGATAACGGAGACTCTAAATGATTTTGAAATAAAGTGCTGGGGTAGTAAGTGTTAAACTTTCATTCAGTAATCTAAGTTTTCATTTTTGAAAGCTGCTAAAATGCCATTATGCTATTTCTATTTTGAAATGCTGATTTAGTTCCGGTGAACTTCAACTAGTCAGAAAGAAAAAAAATAAATAAAAATATTGCTGACGGTGAAAGTGTAATCAACAGAAAATTACTGGTTTTTCTGTTTTCAGATACCTTTTTGGGAAGGGAGCAGATAAGGAATTGCCAGCTGTGCTTCTTCCCATTTGTGGTTCAAGCCAGTATCAGCTGTGGCTGAGTTGGGGACCAGCTTGGGCTGGGATGAAATGGGGCTCCCAGGCCCATGGAGGTACTGGGTGACACTGGCTGGGGCCATTAAGACCTACTGGTGTCCTCAGGGCCCTGACAGTTTGTGAGAGCTCTGCACAGGACACTATGAGAGAGCAGAGAGCTCCACACTGTCCTGCTTGTGGCTTGGGAGCAGCACCCCTGCGCTTCCACCTATTTTTCACTAATGCAGTGACATTAAACTTCGGCCACAGACTACGTCAAGGTTCTCCATATGCAATATAATATCCTTAAAATTTGAACTCGGCTTGAAAAAAGCAATATGAATTAATTACTACCTGGTGCAGGCGGTAATTAGGAATTAGTCCGTTGACTGTTATGGAATCACACAAGGCTCTTCTCCGAGGCTTTTGGACTGGAGCAGGCTGGGGGTGGTGTTGGTGGATGTAGAGATCACTGGTCCTGAGGGGAGAAGAAGGAGCACCTTCTGCAGCTGGAGCTTTGATTCCCCAGATAGAGATTTTGGCCTAAAAGCACAGAGTTACGGTCAAAAAACTATAAAGTTTAGTTTAAAACTAGGTTTTGCTCTTGTGGTTCACAAAGAAAAGATGGAAAAATGCAGATTGTGTTTCTCCCTGGAACTGGAGGTATGAGAACAGGTCCTTTCCTCTGAGCTTCTCATGACTGTGAAGGGGCTGCTGAAATATCCTACTTGTAGCTTTAGCAGGGACATTCAATTAATGCTATTTATTTCCACTGTGCCAATCTGCTTTGTTGTGACTTGGCAGTGCCAAAAGCCCATCTACCAGAGCACCCAGCCAAAAATCAAAACCTCCTGCTTTCTTGCTGCTTTGACATTCTCTGCAGTGCAGCAGCACGTGCGCAATTCATATTATTTAGGAACCCACCATGCAACATAAGTCAGGGCCAGAGCCACTGCCTTGCCTGCAGCATCCTTTTAAAAAAATAAATTCAATTAAAACTTCCAATTTTTCATTTCACTGAAGTTGTTAGAACACAGAACAGAAGCTCTACTAAAGCTTAAGTCCATTTTGTCTCCTTCTTTTGAGAATGATGCGTTTCAAATGGATTTTTATGTTGTGTCTATGTTTATCCAGTAGAAAAGAAATATGTCTGAATCTGTTATCTGATGATTTGTTGAATTCTTAAGCTATTTTCTGCTGGATTTATTTCAAAACTCACCTACAGAGACAGTAGGCGATGTGAACTCTCATTTGTGCTTCCTGCTGGTTAGTGTAAGGTCAGTGTTTAAAATGTTATTTCCAATGAACAGCTAATGATGAAAAGGCCAGCACCTCACTGTATGTGAGACAGCTCAGCAGTATTTAATACTTACATTTAATACAATATTTAATACATATAAATACTTCAAGGGTGGGTGTCAAGAGGATGGGGCCAGTCTTTTTTCAGTGGTGCCCAGTGACAGGACAAGAGGAAACGGGCACAAATTTGAACATAAGAAGTTCCATCTAAACATGAGGAGGAACTTCTTTCCTGTGAGGGTGGCAGAGCCCTGGAACAGACTGCCCAGGGAGGTGGTGGAGTCTCCATCTCTGGAGACATTCAAATCACCCTGGACACTTTCCTGTGCAACCTGCTCTGGATGGACCTGCTTTGGCAGGGGTTTGGACTGGATTATCTCCAGAGTCCCTTCCAACCCCTAGCATTCTGTGATTCTGTGTGATTCTGTGATTTCCGTCTTCTCATAGGTGCTTCTTGTAGCGTGTTCCTTGAGAAAATGAGGGAAGTATCTGATGGTTCTTTACATGTCTTTCTTAGAAGGATCTCTCCCACTGTACGCATGTGCCCATGTCACAAGTAACATACCCAGGAAGAAATTAAACTGGAAATAATGCCAGTGTGTAGGTCCCCTGGGTATCCTGTTAAGTTGACTGCCTCTTCTAGTCTTGCTAGTGTTGAAGTCAGGGCTGCGCAAAGCAACGGTGCAGATGGAGAGAGGAGACACCCTCAGCCATGGCCTGGTCCCACAGCCTGAACTGATTGTCCTTCAGCGCTGGTTCTCCTGTTCTTCATTTGGAGTAGGCTGTGAACCAGCCTCTTGTGTTAGAAGGGACCCTTCTGACGCTATGCCTGGGGAGCAGAGGAGTTGCCATGATGTGCAGGAAAAACTCATGTCCACATGGTTGCTTGGACCTGGTAAACCAGGCCGTTACCTTCAAGGCCCTTTTGAAGCCTAAGGTCACAAAGGAAAGGTCTCCTAATCACTCAAAGACAGACCAGGTCATTAAGCCTGGAGACAACCTCAAGGATCTGGGTACTCCCAAATCTCACTGAGGACATGTCAACCTCACACATCTTTTCTGCAGTCAGTGTATGTGTAAATGTGTGCATGCTCTTGGGTCACACCAACCCCATGGACGCTCCAGGCTGGGGCTGGAGCTGCCCTGTGGAAAAGGACCTGGGGGTGTTGGTCAACAGCAGATGAATATGAGCCAGCAGTGTGCCCAGATGGCCAAGAAGGCCAACAGCATCTTGGCCTGTATCAGGAACAACGTGGTGAGTAGGACTCGGGAGGTGATCGTCCCCCTGTACGGGCCACTGGTGAGGCCCCACCTTGAGTGCTGTGTCCAGTTTTGGGCTCCTCATGACAGGACAGACATTGAGGTGCTGGAGCGGGTCCAGAGAAGGGCAACGGAGCTGGTGAGGGGTCTGGAGCACAGGTCTTGTGAGGAGCAGCTGAGGGAGCTGGGGGTGTTCAGCCTGGAGAAAAGGAGGCTGAGGGGAGACCTTCTTGCTCTCTCCAACTCCCTGAAAGGAGGCTGTAGCCAGGGGGAGTCAGTCTCTTCTCCCAAGGAACAGGCGATGGGACAAGAGGAAGTGGCCTCAAGTTGCACCAGGGGAGGTTTAGATGGATATTAGGAAAAATTTCTTCACAGAAAGGGTTATTAAGCCTTGGAATGGGCTGCCCAGGGCAGTGGTGGAGTCGTCATCCCTGGAGGTATTTAAAAGCCGGGCAGATGTGGTGCTGAGAGACATGGGTTGGTGGTGGGTTTTGTCAGTGTTTAGGTTGATGGTTGGACTCGATAATGTGAAAGGTCCCTTCCAACTGAGGCAACTCTGCTATTCGATGATTCTATGCTGCATCCCATGAGGACTGAGGTCCAGGGTGGTCAGGAAACCACACCAGTCCCTGGCTAAGGAATTTAACACCAGCACTGATGTCCAGGAATTGGGGAGCAGGAGGGCACAGTGTCCATGAGCAAATAGGACCTTCTGCTGGCCTCGTCACTCCTGTGCAGCAAGCAAAGGTTTCATAGCCTCCTTCACCTTTTATCAGTGGCAGCCCGTAGAGCAATCCCAGATCTTGTAACCTACATGGATACGTGAGATGGCCTGGGATGAATCAGCAGAAAGACCTGATGAAAAATCTCCATGTGTTGACACTGCATTGTGAGTGGGACCGTCAGAGCAAGCTTTGCTGACGTGCAGGACCTGGAAACATTAGGCATAGGACTGTTTTCTGGTAATGTCCTCTTGAACTTGGGAAGAGAATAAAGTAACATCCAAGATCTTATCTGTAGAAGCTGCATGGTCTTGGACTTCTGGAGCCACTCCTGTCACATCCCACCCAGAAAGGGGGGTGACTCACATTTGTAAATCCCCAGCAGCGCGGACTAAGGTGAGACAAATCTAAAGGTCCGTATACAAACATTTATTGGGTTAGTAACCAGGTCTTAAGTAGGTCCACAATAATGAGTCAGGAATATAGCAAATTATGGCAAGTGGTAAGGTATGCATTGTGTTAATTAGCAACAGGTATACAACAAACTACGGCAAGTGGTACTTAATAACAGGTATACAGTGAATGCTAGCAAGCGGTACGGTATGCCTTGGGTTACTTCTGTGAAAGGAAAGGGAAAGAGAGAAGAAAAGAAGGAAAAGAAAAGGAAAGAAAGAAAGGGATAGAGAAGGAGAGATCAAAGAAGAGAGATAAAGAGATCACCAGCGTTACTCCTGTAAGTGTGGGTCGTAGACCCACTTCACTTTTCCCCACTTCAGGGGAAAAAAATCTTCCCAGGTCATAAATCTTCTTCTCCCTCTCTCTTCTTCTTTCTTCAGGGAAAGTCTTCCCCTTTTACGTTTGCCCATTGCTAGGGGAAGTTTCATCTCAAATTTCTTTCCCCTCACCCTGCAGGTGACGTGCAGCATGGTTGGGGTGGGGAGACGAGAGCTACAGTCATACATGTTTAGCATGATCTCGATAATCTTCATTAGCATATGCAGAGGTGTGAACTTTCATATGCATTTCACGGATAATGAGACAAGGGTCAGCACTGAGCACAGCATCTTATTTGGAGAAACAGCTTGTCCTTCACGGGAGAGAAAACAGGGCTGTTCTGTTTCTTTAAGATTGGTCCTTGACTCTCCTTAGTATTAAAATAGCACAAGAGATAAGAAGGTGTTGGCCTTATCAGTTCCTTGAGCAGAAGACCTGGTGCTTCAGTGTTTGAGGCATTAGAAGTCTCTTCAGGGTGCTTTGTTTAGAGGAAATGAGGAGCGGTCCCTTACAATGCCCCAGGCGCTGTGCTGGTAGGAGGGCAGGGGAAGGACAGCGTGTGGCAATAAGAGAGCTGGAGGGATCAGGGATCTGCTCTGTTGCATGTTGCAGAGATACCAACATCCGCTCTGTGTTGCATCCCTTCATTTGCACTTTTCCTCCTGTCCAGAAACCGTTGGATCCATCAGGAAATACTGGACTCCACCTCTGGTCCATCCACCGAGTCTCACCTGCTGTGTGCCAGGTCTCCATTCCCATTCCTCCGAAAAGCAGGCAGGGAAAAACCACCCGGTTCCTGGTGCTGTCCTTGAGGTCCATCTGACACGTGGAGGACTCTGCCATGACACAGGGTCTCACCCATGCCCAGAGCAGCCCTGGAGCTGCAGACATGGGGTATGGTAGGGAGGGAGCTCATCAGCTGCCTTCTGAGGAAGAAGGAGCCCATCTCAGGAAGGTTTCTCAGCTGATGGAGAAACCCTGCTTTACGTTACGGCTGGGCATAAAATATGCCTCATCCTACATATGATCTCATCCTACAGATCTTTCTGAGAATAAAAAAAAAAAAAACTGGTTTGCAGTGGAGCAGATGTCAGGTTTCTTAAGTTTTTTCCAGAGGGGAACTGGGCTGCAGGCATAACAGCTGGAGCATCTTGCAGAGCCCCAGACTCTCATCATTTGCCTGCCTAAGCCTGGGGATTTTGGACCCAGTTTTCTTGCATTCAAAGCAGAGAACCCAACTGCAAGGTGAATCGCCTCGTTACAGAGCCCAGGAGAACATTCCCTTTGGCTTGAGCAAGGGTTCGAGCCAGGGACGTTTGTCTTCCAGGTGAACGCTCTGTCATCCAGGTGGCAGTTGGTCATTCAGAGGAGAAGGTCTATGCGAGAAGGGCTCAAGAAACCCTTCCTGCCACCCAGTACTGATCATGAGGGCCTTGATTGCCCAACCGTTGGGCATGCTGTGGGTGCTGGGCCTTGTCCGCAGACTGTGGTGAGGATACCCAGACTAACTGAAGTAGTGAATTCAGCCACTGCTGAAGTGCGAAGTGCTCCATGGACAGGTTTCACCACGTGAGGAAGGGAAATGAGTCCTTCCTGAGCTCTGAGCTGTTGTGGATGGACCATCTCTCCTCCCTGAGGTAGCCTGTAGGCAGCTAGCTTGTTTCATGTGAGCAGGGACCTCTCTCCACTGCCCTGGAGGCTGCAGAGGAGCCGGGTGGGTTTCTCTCACCCTCCTTGGCTTATTTGGCTCACATTTTGGTTTGAAACTGAGGAGCCTTCGCTGTGTACCTGGGCAGCTGGTACAGCCCTGCAGAAACACGTGGGCAGCTCAGCTTCTTACCAAAAAAGCCCCACCCTGCGTGTGATTCAAAAGCGTAACTGCCTGTCGGTAGGCTGGGTGATAGTTTTATTCTTGGAGTGAATACTAAGAAGATAAAGACAGGCCTTTGTTTGCAGGTGGATCTGAGATGAAGGGCATCCTCTGCCCCGTCAGGCCGGGCGAGCCGGCTGCCAGAGACGGGTGCTGAGCCTCCAGGTGCTGTGCAGTTGAGGGAACACTCTGTCAATAGCCAGGAGGACAGTGCGATTATATTTTGTCCTCAACTATCGACACAGTGGCTCCTAAATGCCTCCTCTCTCTGTGTTATCTTCACAGGTCACCTTGGTATTCAGATGGTCTGCGACAGAGGAAGCATGAAGGGAGGAGGCTAAGTGCCAGTGGCGGAAGTCACACTCTGAAGGTGATCTGCTGTGACCCAAAAGCTTTCTGACATTCTTTGCCTTGGTTGTGAGAGAGAGGAAGAAGGTCTTCTTCTCCACACAGTGTCTGTAAAGTCCCAGCAAGTTGCTTCCCCTCCAGAATGTAGAGTTTCCAGCTCCAGGAGGTTTCTTACCTGCTTCCCCTGTGGAAGTGGCTGCAGGTTCAGCCCCGGGGGGTGGGTTCGGCTCCAGTGCTGGGATCACACGCAATAACGAGGTGACCGGGTTCAGCCCAATTGCAGACCAGTGCAATAGCCTCTCCAGTTAATTTTTCTCTCAGTAAGGTTTGCTCTGACTGGTTCCCTGAAGCTGCTTGGAAATGTAGTGAGAGAGGCTGTGATTTACTGGTTGGTTGTGTCAGTGGTGGGTGTGATCAGTTCCTGTATTAAACACCAAGGTGCCAGCAACTCTTAAGTAACTGTGTTCACACGGTCAATTCTGCGGCCGATAGACCTGTTATATCCTGCCTTTAGCCATCTGTTTCAGAGGCAGGTTACTGCGATGGGCTTCTGGAAATAGTAATGATTGGCAAAGTATATAGGGTCTATTAATTCTGGTTTCAAACCAGGGTGTGCTCTGAAGTGGTTTAGATCTTATGAGATGGCATCTTTCTCCAGCAGTGGCCAGGCTGTGCTTCTGCTCTCCATCCCCCTGACTGCAGACCAACTTCTGCCTCCCCTGGCATGTAGACCTGGGGATTTTTGTGTTATACGTGTGCTCTTTGCGTGTGCATCACTGTAGGGTTACCTTCCACCGTTAGCTGTAAGTCCACCCCCACGCAGCGACAAAGTGAAGGCAGCAATTAAAAATAAAAAGGCAATCTGCGTAACCACAAGAGGAGACAAGACTTCAGTCAGGATGAATTAGAAGGCCCAGAATGCATAAAAAACAAGAAGAGAAGTGAAAGATAGCAAGGAAAAATCCATGGCTGGCAGGGAGAGACAGTAACAGGAGTATTTTAAGTGAAATGACAGAGTCTGCATCCAAGCAAGTTCCAGTGCTGCCTGCACAGGCGGGGGGAAGCCTTGTCGGTGCTGGGGGCCTCCTTCAGAGCAACATGCCAGGCTGGGCTGGCCATTGCAAGCGTTCAGTGGCCCGGCTTCCCTTCTTGGGCCTGGCTTGCGATCTCTTCCCACTGCTCTGGCAAATGTTTCGCTTAATGCAAATCTCAAGTTCACCTCAATCGTTGCTGGTTTGCACCGTCCTCACTGCAGTGTGTCCAGCTGCTTCTGCCTTCAATAACTAAAACCACACAGGAGATGTTAAATTCCTAGCGTATGACCACCATACTGTGGTCCCTACGCTGCACCTTACTATCAGATTCTGTGGCTCTTTGTGACCCATCAGGCACATTCGTCATAATTTTCTTTAGATATTACTCCTGTGTCACCCTTTTCTCCTTTAAAAGATGGAGGGGGAAGGGGGAGAGGGAATTAATGTCGCGTCCTCGTCTTACTGCTCATGGTCATCTCTACAAAACTCTATTCTTGCTCTCTTCTCTCGAAGTGTGGAGGTTTTGGTTTGTTATTTCTGGGAATCCAGACCTGCTGTTGATTTGAGTATCTCTCTCCACTTGCTGCGCCTGAGAAGCAGAACCACTGCAATTTGGCAATCGCTCCCTTTCGCACCCCGTGTCCTTCCAGGGAGCGCTTTCAGCACACCTCATGGGGACTTCTGGTGTCCCTCCCAGCCGATTCCCTGGGACAGCAGTTGTGCCGCCACAGACTGCTGCACATCTCACTATTCAAAGCCACCAGCGCTCCTGGGAGTCCTCCTTACGGTCAGGTGGTGGATTTGCTTTGAGCTGCCTCTCACGAGACAGGGATCTCTCCTGTGCTGGAACGGGTGGAGGTCTTCTGCCAACTACCAAACAGCAGTCTGATGAAATTGCTCCACTGTACCAGTGAAACTGGGCTCCAGAGAGGCTTTTTTGATCCCTTCATGGCAAACACATCCCTGATTTGGTCAGTGCACGGCAGCGTTAGCCTCTTGCAAAGGGGAGGGAAGGAACAACTACACCTCTCCTGTGCTTCTGTAGCAAAATGCTACAGTCTCATTTATAAAGATGAAAGATTTTTACACTGAAAGGGTTGTCAAACATTGGAACAGGGTGCCCAGGGCAGTGGTGGAGTCACCATCCCTGGAGGGATTTAAAAGCCAGGCAGACGTGGTGCTGAGGGACATGGGTTAGTGGTGGTTTCTGTCAGTGTTGAGTTGATAATTGGACTCAATGATCTGAAAGGTCCCTTCCAACATGGGCAACTCTATGATTCCATGATCCTTGTATCAGTCTGTTGGCAGGGGAATCCTATCACATAAGACATGAATTAGAGTTTTTTCAGTGTTATTTACAAAGCACCTCCACTCAAAGCCTTGTGGACGGTGACGCAGGAGTCAAAGGACCACACTGACCTGCAGTCAGTCACTGCCTGTTGTTTCCTTGCTTGGGTCAAGACTTACCTTTCCTCATCTGTAGCTACAGCAGTATTTAGGGCTGGTGTTAAGTAGAGTGCTGAGGACTTGACGCCCGCTGTGCATTTCTGGAGAGGGGGTGGTTATTGTGGATTAGCCCTGGCTGTGCCCTGTGATGTCTCACGTCAGCTGCGCTATTCTAGGGGCACCCCAGAAGTGCATCTTCAGGGTTGGCTTTGTCCAAAAAGAATGCATTTCATCAACTTCAGTGTGAATCAAAGCACAGAAATTGCAAAAGACGGAGCATCTCTTGAAAAGGGCGTTCCTGAGCTGAACTGAAGTGTGGGGGTGGATGCACCCACATTGCCTGGCTAAAAAGGGGGCCCAGCCCTGCTGCCCCGTGACAGGCAATCTCTGCAGACCTTTGCTGCAACCCTCTGGGGAGGATTCACACATCACCACCAGCAGCAGTATCACAGCTCGGGAGTTGTAGTTAAAAGAACTTTATGATGTGCTAAGCTCGTAGAATCACAGAATCATAGAACAGTTTGGGTTGAAAAGGACTTTTAAAGGTCATCCCCATATATATTAGGCAACCCCCAGATGCTGAGCACTGAACAGCTGGAAATGGAGGGGGAACAGAAATACACAGTATCAGTATAATACCATTATCCATTCCACGTAGACAGCTTTCCAAGAAGAATTGTCAACAGAGAGTCCTCATCTAAAGGATTTCTGTGAGCAGTATTCGATGTCTTTTATCCAAGTTCTGGAATAAAAGTAAATAGACATAGTTGCTAATAAAAAATTGCATATGGCACAAAATCTCACATTATGAGGACAAGACGCCTTGAAGAAATGTAAGGATCCATTTGAAAAGCCTTAGAAAAGAGCTGTAAGAGTAAGTCTCAGGATCTTAAAACCAATAGACATTTCAGCCACAGAGACAAGGTACTACTCTGTTTAGCTCATAAAGGAAAATTTGAAAAGCATCCTCATCAAGATCTGTAAATGTTTAAATGTGGAGACACTAGCGATAAGAAAAAAAATGCTGACTGTAAAGCTGCACAAACTCAGACAATAGGTAAGACACTGTGGCACTGACAGGGCTTAATCATTGGAATGATTTTCTGTGCGTTATAGAGGGTTTTTTGGGGCTTGAAATCTGAAAAATGTGCTGTGTCTGCAGCAGATACACCAGCTCATGGCAGGACTCGCCGGTGGAGCTTTCTGGCCTGGAACTGCAGGAAGCAGTGGTACTTTCTGAACATAATATCCATGAAACCTACACACAAGATTCTTAGTGTTACAACCTTAATAACAATTAAATATGATGGCTTTCTCTGATGATGTCTTTGTCACTGGCAGTGGTGCTTTTCTCTAACACAGTCCCCCTTCTAGGACGTGCTAAGCGCTCGTTCATTATAGGAGCCCTTTGAAAATGTGACATTTAGGACCTAAGTTGACATGGGGACTTGGGCACCTAAGCATCGTTTTAGGCAGTATTCGTTCAAAATATTTATCTGGAAAAGTCCTCTTCTAATCCCACAGGTGAGGGTAGATACCCATGGGTACCTCAGTCCTTACTCGTACGTTCCTCTCTGGCCGTGGGCAAGGCAGTGGCCCCTGACGGGGGTGACTCTTTCTGCCTGTGGAGCCTCCTCCAGGGCAAGCGGCCAGTGGTACCAGCTGGAGTGAAGCCCCTCAGTGGGGCTGTTGGACCCCCCCAAAGGAGGGAGACTGATGCAGCAGCGGTGACAGTCAGCGCCTGTTCTGTCCACGGGGGGAGGTCTGTCCCGCAGTCTCTCCATGTAACCCCTTCAAAAGCACTGTTCAGAAAGAGACTGAAACCACAATCCATGCAAATGAACCGTCACATCCCATTTGATTACATCAGATAGAAAACTTGCCAAAATCTCTTGCTTCTAGTCACCTTCTGCCTATTGCCATACTAACTTGTGGCTTTTCTGAGAAGCAACAAGAAATCCATGACCCCCCTAATTAGATTTGGTCCAGATTTTATCACTGTCAGTGAAATCATCCTACAGCTGAGTGGGTTTAAAAGCAGACCTTTGCTCCACGTCTAAGTCACTTGTATTTTCCTAACTCTACATTCCTGCAGCCTTGTCAGCTCTCAGAGCTGGGCTGGGTGAGGATTGAAGGGGGGAGCTGTGCTTGTGGGGGGTGTCATTTGAATGAGAGCAAGGTCCCTTATCCCGGCCGCCTGTCAGAGTTCCCGTGGTGTTCTGAAAGCAAAGATTGGTGACAAAACTGTAATAAAGTAATTGCTTTCTGATTTCTAAATTCCCCTGCAGTTCCCCTGAGATCGTAGCATTGGTTTTCACATCCTGACCTTTTTCTGGTTTTGTTTTTGTTGTTGGGATATTTTTTGGGTTTTTTGTTTTTGTTTTTAATGAACTACTAAACATTTCTATTCAAGGGTTATTCCTTTTATTTGAGCTGGGAACATGACTGGTGTGGCTCCTCCTTCCTTTTAGCTCCAGCCTCCTTGGGAAGACCTACAGAAATGTCTCAGCTCTTTTTCAGTTCTTATCGTTCGTCTCTTTTGGGGTATCTTTCATGTCTGGCTGCATCTCATTCTGCTCCCCATTTCTAGGGACTGAGCTGTGCACAAGGACTATGTGGATTCCAGCAATGCCATTCATCCAGCCTGTTGCCTTTTGGAACCTACAAGGGAAGCTCAGAAAATCCAAACGCCCACTTTGCTAAACATTTTTCTTTTCACTTCTAGGTCCTCCTATTGAGCCCCTGGAGCCAACCAGGCCTTTACCGACTCTTCCTGTTCGCAGAATTCACTCCACTTCGGAGAGAAAACACGAGAGACAGCCAAGACCTCCTAATCCTCCTCTGGGTGATCGGCCGTCCCCTCCTGGCACGAAGCCCAACATCTGTGATGGCAACTTTAACACCGTGGCTCTCTTTAGAGGAGAAATGTTTGTTTTCAAGGTACTAAGAATTCCTGCTTACCCATGAGTCTGTCTTTAGTTCTATTGCTGGAGAAAAATAATAGAAGGATTAGGTAGTGAGATTTGAAATATCTGTGAAAATAGCTCTGTTGTTTATCTGAGGCTGGTGAATGAGCAATACTAGAAGGCAATGTGGGCAGATTGGCTCCGTGATATTTGGAAACGGCGCCTGATGGCATTCACCCAGGCAGTCTGTGCACCACAGTGTGAGCTGGATGCGCTGATGGAGAATTCAAACACCATCAAGCTCAGAGAGGAGCCACACATAAAATCAGAAAGCAATACCAGTACCTAACCAGGGACTGAGCCTCTTTGCCTCCAGAGCTGGCCTGCATCCAGCCCCGAGCTCCAGGGAGCACTCACCCTACCTGAAGCTCTCAAGGAGGTTGACTCAGCCTTGCTTGTAACTACAGCCGGGGAGGGAGGAGAGGCTTTGCTCAGTAACCCATGTTGGGAGTGCCTTGAATATGGAAATCCACAACCCTGTTCCCCAAATACCTGTAGCTTTCACTGTGCCCAGCGGGTGTGACTGTGGAGAGGGACATATGGAAGGTCATTAACTGGACAAACCGTATCAGTTGCAGAAAATGCCTGAACTGAAAATACTTGAAGGCCAGGGACACTATCTGGGAAAAGTCTCATGGGCTGTGTCCTGCTCCTACTCATCCCTGAGCATCCACTACAGCTTTTAACGAATGATCTCATATCTAAAGGGATTGTTAATAACTCCTTTGTGCCGTTGGACGCTGTGTGCTTCACACAGTCACCAGGCTGTGTGTCTCTCCTGGGGTCTGACAGTTGAGCACCAGGACGGTTGTGACACCTCAGTGACGAGACACGCAGCGAGGTCGCTCACAGATGAGTTCCACATGCCTGTAACTGTGGCCTTGCTTCCCCCTGCTCCTTTTTCCTCTCCTTCTTTCCACCCTTTTCCACAGCACCAGCAATCAACTGCTTGCCCCTTTGGCTGCCACCTTCCCCATGAAGCGCTTCCCTCTCTGGGGACAGTGCTGGGCTGGGCTGGAGCTGTCACCTGAACCGGGACTTCTGTCTGTAATGGCTTCGGGGCCTGGGCAGGGACAGTAGTGCTTGATGCTGGCCGCCCAGCCTGATCTGACTGCAAGATAAAAATACTGGGTCTGAAGACGCTTCTGGTTTTCTCAGGATCACTGGTTCTGGCGGCTGCGCAACAACCGCGTGCAGGAGGGATATCCCATGCAGATCGAGCAGTTCTGGAAAGGCCTCCCCGCAAAGATCGATGCAGCCTATGAGCGCTCCGATGGAAAATTTGTTTTCTTCAAAGGTACAGTAGGTTTCAGTCCGATCCTACCAGCCCTGCCTCCCATCCCTCCTCTTTATGGCATGAAGAAGGTGAAAGCAGGAACGCTGCATCCTTGTCCTTTTCCCAGGGGACACTTCAAGCAGCCACTAATCCTTAAAATACAGTTCAGTGTGGGCTGGCCTTGCCAGGACAAGCTCTGTAGAAAGCTAATATGGATTAGTGGAAGTTTTCTTCCCTGTGATAACAAGAAAAAGCTCCTGTTTCTCAGGGAGTGTCAGGCTCCTGCCTGTCTCCTTGAACGTCTTTCGGCAGGGCATTAGGGCCTCTCCCAAACCACATTTCTGGACAATTGTCTCCTAAAGAGACAAAATGACCAGCTTTATGCTGGGGCCCACATTGGCTCCTTGCACTGCGACAGTGTCCGAGCAGGACCCTGTGACTGGAGAGCAAGTTGTAAGCGAGGGAGAGTGGCTGGAAGGCATCGGCCATGCCCCGTGCAGAACCACACCGCCTGCTCTTCTGAGTTGTGTGTCTCCAGCTGCCGTCCCTCAGCTCAGTACACTCTGTTAAAACTTGAGAAGACTCAGGGAAAGGCAACAGAAATGATCGAAAAATATGGGCTGACCCCCTTCAAGGAGCTCCTCAGCCTGAACGAGGGATGGCACAGGCAGGGTGTGAGAAAAGGCTTTGAAATCATTACTGGCCTGGAGAAGGGGAATGAGAAAGGGCTGTTGAATCTGTCTTCCAAAGGAAGAGCTGAGGAGCAGCAGACGAAGTCAGGAGGCTTCAGGTTCGAAATGAAGAGGAGGAGCAGCTTTTTCACGTAATACAGTTAAGCTTGGAAGTCCTCAACATGCTGTGGTTCATTGTGGCTATTATATATTTGTATGGATTCAGCTACTAATTGGGCAAATGTGTTTGTTGTTTGTGTCTCCCCATTCCTCTCTAGGGGATAAATACTGGGTTTTTAAGGAGGTGACGGCAGAGCCGGGCTACCCCCACAGTCTGGTGGAGCTGGGGAGCTGCCTGCCCCGGGAAGGCATCGACACCGCGCTGCGCTGGGAGCCCGTGGGCAAAACCTACTTCTTCAAAGGCGACAGGTACTGGAGGTACAACGAGGACAAGAGAGCAACGGACCCGGGGTATCCAAAACCCATCACCGTGTGGAGAGGAATCCCTCAGGCTCCACAGGGAGCCTTTATCAGCAAAGAAGGCTGTACGTACCCACAGTCCTTATGCCTCTTAGACGGGTAATCGCTTGTCTGCCCCGCGGGAGTTGGGGTGTTGGATGTGGGGTGTTTCCACTATTCCCTGAGACAGGAATCAAGTCTCCAAAGTCCTAGGGTCACCCTGGCCCTGTGAGCACCGACAGTCTGGGATCCTTCTGACCCTCAGCCCAACCCACGTACCTCCTCAGCTGCTAAGCCTGGCATGGTAGAGCCAGCTCTGGGTGAGGGGAAGGGGACATCTGGTTTTGCTGCCACAATGGTCCCTACCCAAGTTTTCCTGGGCCCTGATTGCGAGGAGGCCGTAACTTATATTTTCCTCCTCGTTTCTTACCTGTAGACCTCAGCATGAGGCTACTCTGTCAGAGGCTCCTGCCTGCCTGAACTTTGAAGTTAACCATGCCCCAAATAGGGGGTGGACCTCCCGAGGCTCCTTCCAACACATTTCTTTCTCCGATTTGAAGATTTCTTCCTCTTCTTCCCATTGGGGAAAGAACTAACAGGAGGGCCCGCAATGAAATTCGGGACTGTGGGGTGAGAGGAGGGCTGTGGGGCTAGGCTGGGCTGGAGGACACGTGCAGGAGACCCAACGCTTTCACCTTCTCCTTTTTTTACTTTTTTTTTCTTTTTCCTAATCACTTGAGAGTGATTAGAAAAAGAGTCATCTGGGGAGATGAGGGCTACTTCAGACAATGTGTAGCATAAACCATCAGCCTTTTATTAGCAGCAGGACAAGACTGGTCCTTAAAAAAGGCCAAATCTTCTCAATTCTGTGGCCAGAAGGACTCGCCTTATTCAGTACCTGCTCCCTCAGGCTGGGTGAACAGAAACCTTGCGTGTTCCTCCAAACGCTGTCGTTCTGCAGATTACTTTAACTGCTTGGTCATGACGAGCCCATTATTTACAGATGCTTTAGTAAAAAATAACTCACTGCAGAAGACTTACTTAGTTGGGCTTCTGTTATTCACAGCTTGTCTTGGCCAAGGGGGACGGTGCTCTGTGGGCAACGCTGCACCCCCAGGCCAGGGTTACAGCTTCTCCTTTAAATCCTGGCTCCAAAACCACCTTCACTCATCAGTGGTTTTGGGGTGTCCTGGATGAACGTGTGGCATTGCCCCAGGCAGCTGCCACCTCCAGCCTTTGGCACATCCTCACGCAAGCTCGAGTTACCCTGTTGGAAATGGTGTGGTGAGAAATACCCTCTGTTTTGTCTCCTAGTTTATACCTACTTCTACAAAGGGAAGGAGTATTGGAAGTTCGATAACCAGCGGCTGAGCGTGGAGCCGGGCTACCCCCGCTCAATCCTCAAGGACTGGATGGGCTGTAACCAGAAGGATGTGGAACGAAGCAAAGACCGGCGCCTCCCCCACGACGACGTGGATATTATGGTGACAATAAACGATGTGCCTAGCACTGTCAATGCAATCGCAGTTGTCATCCCGTGCATTTTGTCTCTGTGTATCCTTGTCTTGGTATACACGATCTTCCAGTTTAAAAACAAAGAGGTGCAGCAAAACGTTGTGTATTACAAAAGACCTGTCCAGGAGTGGGTATGACACAGCCCGCTGCACAGCTCCACTCATTGCTCTGATGAGGACTATGGACAGAAATAAAAAGGAAAAAAAAATAAATGCATTCAAAAGCCTATCAAACAAAACTACTTCAGTGACCTACAAGTTTTGGACAGCCTGGGACCGAAAGAAGCAGGAAAACTGGAAAAATACCACAGGCAGCCTTGCAGTGTGGAGCCTCTTTCCTTCTCACTGCCTCGGTCGCGTGTCTCGGTGTGCCATCCTTCATGGGCTCCCTCTGCCACCGCAGAGCCTCCAAGACAGGTTACAGCCCACCCGGGAATCTTCCCTCAGTTCCCTGCACCAGTGCTCCCTGTTAAACCCAGCATTCTCCAGTGTAGCTCAACCACCTCTGAACAGAACCATTTTTTTAATAGCTGTCTCATAAATGAATTAAGATCATGAAATCTATGAACAGGAACGATTCAGTATCGTAAGCAGAAGACATTCTGATGCTGAACCATTCTAAAAGATCTTCTTAGTTTATTACAGGATCCAGGGAATTGCCTGGATACAATTTTCCAATACCTGCTGGTCAGATGTTTTGTACATTCATAACTAATCGACGCTGCCACTCAGCACCGTGCACGAGGAACCACGACGCACTCAGAGAGGTCCGTGAGTGCAGAGCAGAAGCTCGAGAAGCATCAAACCAGACACCATAACGTTACTTGGCAAAAACAAGCCCCCGATTGGGACAAACTGAAGACAAAGTGATTGGGCCTTAAGAAAAAACAAAAAACACAAAAACCCAATAATCATGGGAATACATGGTTTTGTTTCGGGAGCCATTCATGAGAGAAATATTTAAAATGTCATATCATGTTGTTTTAAGCTCCCATCAGTGAGAAATGATGAACCGATGGTTACCGACACTCTGAAAAACCTGTATAGCCGTAGACTGTCCCCGATAAGATGCTGGGAAAAGGTGAATTGTTGTTCCGTGGCATGTGTTAACTAGATTGTGGAATTTGTATGTTGGGTTTCAGGAGAATGGAAATGTTCGTTTGGAGTGAGATCGTCATTTTATTTTGCCGAAATAGTCAAGATACAGTAAGAATTAGGCCTGTTTATAAAGCTAAATGCAGTCCCTGTAGATGTTACAAACATTGTATGCCTTCGGAATTTGGGTTTGGTTTTTTTTTTTTGGTTTTTGCTCACTTCTTCACAGGCAGATATTTGGCAAGGCCCGAGGGAAGTGCGTCACGCTTCACTGGCCACGTTTGACAGGTGTAAAAAAAATAGGGTAAAGTCTAGATAAATACCTGGATTTTGGGCTCATAGCTCTTCACGAGTCTCTGCCTCCAACAGGAGCTTCTGCTCCTCCCTCCTACAGCTGTGAAGGGCTGAGGATGTTGGGTCCTACCCACAAACTCAGTCCGTTCTGTTGTTGATGCTGGTATTTCTGCCGCGTTAAGTAAGAGCGGGAGAAGAGTGTCTGGCAGTGCAATGGTGAGGTCCTGTACAGAAGTGCCATTCACACAAGCACACAAACTGCTTTGCACGCTCACTATGAGGAACAGGTGATTAGTGTAAGCCCTCTGCCTATAGCGGAATTTCATCCACTGCAATTAAGTGCCAGTGCACAATTAAATGCACAGAACGTCCAGTTAGTAGAGAAAAAAGCCCACCTTTAAAACGTCAGCGGTGAAAAAAAACCCAAAAACCCAAGGGTGACAAACATGCTAAAAATACTCCTAATTGCACTGATGGGGAATGAAGAAGCAGAAAGATTGTCAGCGCTCTGAATTTCTAACCAGTGCTCAAATATTGCTGTGGTGAAGCAGGATAGACAAATAGATACTGCTCGTGACGCCCACCGGGACTGCGCAACACGTGGTCTCAAACTGTATTTTGTCCTTCATGATTGATTTCTGTAGCCAAGCTGTTTATTGTGTTTAAACATTTAAAAAAAAAAAAAAAAAAGAATATTACAAACGTATTACAAAGTAAGTGAGAAGCTAGTAGATGCAAAACTTTGAATTGTAGTGAAACAATGTGATAACGTCTCATGATGGGTGAAGGAGTGCAAAGGACCAAACGAAACCGGAGCTACTAATTAGCCACCCCCCCCCCCCCCACGTGCTACTCCGTCCATTGCTATGTGTACTATAGATGTGGTAGACCGCACACCACGAGCGCCACAGCCACATGGCACATCCACCTCATCTGTACGCTGCCATCTCGCTGGGACTGTGACAGCCCAAACCTTTGAGCAACTTCCAACAGCCATCATTAAAAAAAAAAAAAAAAAAAAAAAAAAAAGAAAAAAAAAATTTACAACCTGGAGAAATGTCTGGTTTTGTTTGTATTATTTTTTTTCCCCCTCCTGCCCAAAAGTGGATTTTTTATTATTTTTTTTTGGTCTGTTCCAAGCCCTGCACTGAGTTCCAGGCTGTGCAGGCGGCTCCGTGCCCGGCTCTGGAGCCCACCGAGCCCTTTCCTTGATAAGGCAAACCCTGTGCTGCCAAAATGCAGCCCCCACCCCCCCCAACCCCCAGCAAAGAACCTCAACCAACCAGAGAAACAGTTCGGTGCCTTTTCTCACTGCTCTGGAAATGGCTCCTGGTGCAGATGTGACCTGTTGGGGCTTTCCCAGGGGGGTGTGAGATATTTGTGTAGGTGCTTCAGGGGCCGGGAAGCAGCCCCCTGCGGTTCCAGGTGGTGGCTCTGGGGGGGTTGGGGCAGCGGGTGAGCAGTTGACCCCCCTTCCACACGTACAGCCTCAGCCACCCCACTATTGTCCCCCTTTTGGTAAGATTAGCACCTCTGCAGCCCTGGGGTGACCCGGATCCAGGTACAAACACCAGGATTGGGGTAAGGGGAGGTTCCCCACTGTCCCCACACCTGGGCTCTTTGCCGGCAGGATCCTGGGTCACACTCCGGAAACCCAGCCCTGGCCCAGCAGAGCAGGGACCCGCTCGGCTCCCATCATCTCCTTGGACTGGTGACCACATCCCAGTTCTCATCCAGAAACGGGGCACCAGGACATATTGCCCCCAGGGGCAGCGGGGAACAGAAGGGCTTATTCAAATCCAACCCGAGGCTGCTGCTGGTGTGCTCCCAGCACCACACACCCCCCCAGCACCACAGGCTGGTTGTACAGCCTGGGGGAGCCACGGCACACGTCACCTTGAGCAGTGAGCAGCCCAGACACACACCGCACTCAGCATCCTACCTTTGCTTTTGACTGTTTCATCACCGGTAAAGTAGGGTCACCTTTCCAGGTAAGTTAGAAATGTGCTGGGATACACAACAGCTACACTCAGGACAGAGGTGACCCTCGGCTACAAGAGGGATTAGTTTGTGACTTTTAATTAGTCATTAAACCTCAAGGGGATCTCCCATCTCGCACTGTGAGGACTCAGGCTTTTTAAAAATGTCTGTGAAGGATCCTGACACAAGTGTTTGGCCATTGAAGTACTGGGCACTGGTGAGGCCCCACCTCGAGGGCTGTGTCCAGTTTTGGGCTCGTCACCACAAAAAAGACGTTGAGAGGCTGAAGTGTGTCCAGAGAAGGGCAACGGAGCTGGTGAGGGGTCTGGAGCACAAGTCTTGTGAGGAGAGGCTGAGGGAGCTG
>JAOXNO010000006.1:2463217-2474456 GCA_028565335.1 Limnodromus scolopaceus
GGCCCCATCCCTGGAGGGATTTAAAAGCCGGGTTGACATAGTGCTTAGAGACATGGTTTAGTGATGGTTTTTATCAGTTAGGTTGATGGTTGGACTTGGTGATCTGAAAGGTCCCTTCCACCCCAGACAATTCTGTGATTCTAAAGCACACTCTGGCAGCCAAAGCCACACACCCTGCGACTTCCTCACCGAGCTGTGACCTGCGAGATGTTCTTTCCTCCCTCAACTGTCCCTCTAGACAACTCTCCATCCCCTCGCGTTCCTCCCAGGGCTTGATTCCCACCTTTCTCATGGCACCACACTGATTTGTCCAGCGCAGCTGGAATCGGCTGCAGGTTCTCAGATCATTCCTGCAGCCCTTCAATAACACATGCTGCCTCCCACCGCCCAAGAGCAAAGGCAGCCCGTAGCCATGCTGTGTAACCCAGGCCTTTTGTCAGCAATTTTATTAGCAATTTGTTTAGCAATTTGATTTTTAAGAATCTTGAGAACCCGCCGTAGCAACACCCAGCACTGGGGACACACCACTGGATTCTACTGACTATTCTTTTAACACCTTCTTCTGGCCTGGCCACTGGGAAGTGCCACCTTTGAGGTAAAATGCATTAAAGGGGTCTGTCAAGCACCGAGCTTTGAGTGCCTGGAGCTGCGGAATCCCCCTGTCACTCTGCTGCTGGCATCACCCTTCGCCTGAGCTGTACCTTCTCCCTCTTCTCACAGTGGTTCTCACCATCCCCTTGGCCCTGCACCACGAGCTCCAGCCCTGCTTGGCAGGTTCTCCTGGGAAGGAATCACAGAACCTTCATGGTTGGAAAGGACCTCTGAGATCACCGAGTCCAGCCATACAACGGGCACCAGCAGGAGAATCTCACTCCTCCTCCCCGCTGCCTTCCTTTGGAGGTTTCAGTTTGCAGAAGAACCAAAACTTAACGAACAACAAAGGAGATGAACGTTACCCCAAAATAAATGTTTGCAAAAAAGCTTGGCAACCACTGAGCAAGACTTGCATTTAATCCAAGATAAAGATGCATCAGGGATTTACAGAAAGCTATGCTTTCTTTGGGCTCTCTTTTCCCAACTCACTCCAAACATTCCCTTTAACTTTTTGACTGAGCACGCGCCTTTGTTAAAATACCTGCCCTCAGGCCAAGAATGTGCTCTTGCGCTGCTCAGAGCTCATCGCTCCAGGTATGAAATTCGGATTCTTAACCACAGCGTGCTTCAGTTCACGTTCAGCTGCAGTGAATTTACCTGTCTATCAGCCCACCCGTCAGTCCTCGTCCCTACCAGAGTGCACCAGCGTGGGCACCCCCTGGCACTAACCCCCTGCCTCTCCCGAGCAGAGGACAGTAATGCTCAATGTGGGGCTCCCAGAGGAGCTCCCTGTGAAACGCTTCGAAAATCTAACCTTTTACTCTGACTTTTTTCCCCATCCCCAAGCATGTCAAAGTGCTTCCCCCCTCATCCCATGGGATCCCCTCACCCAGGGTCCTTAAAAGCTTTTGGCACAAAAGCCTGCCAAATGCCTTTCAGAAATACAAATAACGTCACCAGACCGTACCCCTGTCCGTGGGGACTCCTTTGAAGAACGCCAAGGTTCTTGTAAGACATGACTTGCCATTAAAACACTGAGGTTTTTTTTCATGGATCCATATTTCTACTAATTCCATTCTTTATTACAGTTTGTTTCCCTTGTACACAGGCCCATCTCACTAGTTCAGAATTCCCAGGAACCTTGTTTAGAACAGGTATCATGGTTGTCACCTTCCAGGTCCCACACTTCAGTGCAGCTTCCACGAGAGATCCCACATCACCGTTAGCAACACCCCATTCTCTAATATTCTGTCTCTGATCCTCTTTGGTGTATCACAACCCCCAGCACCGTACTGGTATCTTTCCTATATAAGGATTTGGATTACATAGAGACTGGATTATTTTTCCTGTTTAGCTCCGAGCAATTTTTAACACGTGACACACATCAAGATCACCAGTATAAACCAGGAATCCTGCCCATCAACCAGAATGGAAAAAAAATGAGTTCCAGAAGTTGCAGATGAAAATTTCAGCCTTACTCATTTCACACTCGACGAATGCACACCAACACCAAACAGCAACAGCCCGAGTGTGCCATGTACCCCCAACAACAGCCCTGCGAGGCAGCCAAAGGAAAGCAGCTCCTCCCTCTGAATGCTGAGATACGCTAAGGGGGGGGAGACCTGGAGTCAGTGCCAAGAAAGGTGGTCCAACATATCAAAGGGGCCATAAACACCAAAAACTGCTAGCCATAGCAGCAAGGAGCCATGAGCTGCTCTTTGCTACGGGTGTCCCCAGAGGCAGGAGGAAGGTGAGCTGTCTGCCCCCGACTCAGGTACCATTCTGGGCAGCTCAGATGGCAGGGCCACCACGATCTTGTGGCAATCTTTATTTAAAAGTCTAAGGAACAACCTTTAATCAACCAAAACCTTCCCTAAACATCCAGACAGTAAAAAAAAAATATGGAAGTTTACTTTATTTTCTACAAAGCCTGAAGCACCAGGGCCAAAAAAAGCTCTGCCCGCACCATCTTCGAGACAGTTCTATCCCCAAGAGAGCCCAGAGAGGAGCTTCCAGGTGGGAAGCTTTCAGGTTGGGAAGTGGAGGCATTTCCTTCTGTACTTTCAGTACCCCTTCCACGGGCAAGCAGAAGAAAAGCAACTGAAATAAGATCAGTGAGGTCTGTTTAGAAGCAAATGACTATCCTCTACCTGAAAGCAGTATCTACAGCTCCTTTTTGCCATCACCGCCCCCTGACAAGGGCAGAGCTCTTCACTTGCAAGCTCCTAAATCTGTAACACCTGAGTGGAGTAACTCGTTCAAACTGTGTTAGTTAACCTCTGTCGCCAAAATAACTCAAGATGAGGTGGTTTAATTTTTTTTTTAATTTGCTGACTTGTAAGAGTTTCCCAGCGTGGGTGGGGAACCGCTGCAGAAGACATTTAAGCCCCCGGGCAATAGCACGTCTCTAGGCTCTGTCTTGCAGATGCCTGAGAAGCAGCACATACACCACCAGGCATCTCCAAACAGATCCAGTACCAGTGCTCCGGGGGCAGGGACACCTCGGTGCTGTCAGAAACCCCTGGACTGACTCTACAAAAGTCAGAGGTGATCATTTAATATCAACATCCCTGTAGGAATAGCTGCGAGTCAGGGCAGGAGAGCAGGTGATGGCTTCTGAATGATTCTGTGGCAAGTAAACTACCCTATTTTTGGTGCTGGCCATACAAGGGACTTCAGCAGGAGTGTGGAAAGAGAGGGCAGTGCCACGTATGTGCCGAGACAGGCTGTGTGCAGCAGAACACTGAGGTGTTATTTAAGGCAAAATCACCTCTAGCGGTGGATATCCAAGAGCCACAAGAGTAAATATCGTGGGCTAATTTGAGGGGCTCAGGCAGCATCACAAAACGAAAAAGCACAGCTGAAGAACTGGAAAATATCAGCAAAGGGATAGAGAACATTCCTTAATTGTAACTTATGCGTGTTATTTGTCAGGTTTTGTAATAATACTTAGTTTACAAAAGACTACACGAAGTTGGGTTTGTAGCCTCTTCCTTGGGCAAGGCCTGCGGAAACAACATCAGAGGGGCTGGATGTCCATCATCCAAAGTGCAGCCGGACGCTTCACTCCTTGGGAGCTGTCTGGAAAGCAGGAACCAGCACCACTTATGTCAAGCTAAAAAGACAAAAGAGAAAGGAGATTTAGCAGACAATTGGCAGGGAGTGCAGAAAGCAGTTCAAAACACCAGTACAGTCGGTTCCCAACCTCCAGTTAAAAAGGCCCAGTAGAAATTTCCCTTCCTAGAACCTGAGGGTCTATGAAAAGGGGGAAGCAGACCCAGCTGACAGCCACCCACAGAACAGGCTTGTCAGAATGGACATTCAGCCTGGCCTCAGGTCATTATCAAAAGCTCTGAACGAGTTTATGGCTCTCTTACACTCAAACTTTCAAGCATCAAGCCTTTATACAGGAGCTGTGAAGGGCAGAAAGAACTCTTTCAAACGGTTCTTTATTCAAGGAATTTCTTACACCATAAACCACTTCCAAACATTCTTATGGTAACTGAGAACTCAGCCACTAAGTTATGATGGCCCAAGTAGCTCAAGGACACACCTCCAACACCAGAGCAAGAACCCTAAGAGTTGTAATCAGATAAAAGCTCAAATGAAGTTTGCCTAGGACATTCATCTATACGAATGGGGAAGGTCCTGTATCACCACCAGTCCAGGCAGAGAACAAGAAAACTTGCCTCCCATTAAAAGGTAACTTGGATAAAGCCTTTGACAAAAAGGCTTAAAAAAAAAATTTAAAGCAGCAGCCAAACTCCAAAGTCCTTTTAGCTCCAGAAAGGATTGTAGCAGGCATTTGAAATAATAATTTTATGGGTTCCAACAATCAAAAGCCAAGATGTCAAGCAAAGTCACTGGTATTTTAATTTTTAAAACAAGATTTGTTTAAAAAACTCCATTCGTGTCTTAGCTAAGCACTGAACAGCTAGAAAAAAAAACGTGTCTGAAAGTTGGATACTATTTCTCACAAGAGGTATTATAACTGCAATAAGTCCTGTATGAAAACATAAGGGGTTTGAGCCGGCTCATCAGCTACAAGGAAATAAACCCTTCTGCAATGAAGTAATTGTTGTCTGTAACTCAACAGAAGGAAAGAGGAAGCCGAAAAATAAAATAAAATTAAATTAAATTAAATAATTTAAGAAAAAAAAGATAAATCAATTGTGAAAACAGCTTGTTTTATAGTAAAACCTTTCCTGTTTTGCTCATGATTATACACAGCCCCAGATCCCCTTTACCTGTCAATCAAGGAATCTCTCATCTTGGTGGCAATGGTACTTGGCTGAGCTTCGTTCAGCTTGAAGATGCTCTCAATGACAGAGAGCTCGGTGCTGGTTGTATCCAGCCCGCAGAAGGCACACCAGTCGTTCACAACCATCCCTGCCGCAATCACCTCGCTCCCACGATTCACTGTCCCAGCCTGGCAAAACCCAAGTGGCAAGAGTTAACAGGGCACTCTGACAGCAACGCGCTTCCTTATCACCAGTCTTTGGTGGAGGGCCTCAACTCACACTCCTGGAAGCGTTAAAGCTTCAGTCATCAACAAAATGATAAAGATTTTGGATAAAAAGATTAGTGGACAGCCTTTAATCTCTGGAGAAAGAATTGTGTGACGTTCAGTGAAATAAAATCTAACAAGTAGGAAGCATAAAGGCCTAAATCCTGAAATTCCCAAATCCAATTGAGCAGGCACAGGCTTTTGTTACCCTATTTTTTTTTTAAACACTGGCTTTTGACAAACCACAATCTCACACTCTGTATGATTCAATCAGGACAATCCCAGCAGAGCCATGTTTCAGAAGCAAACTGACGGTGGTAACCATCTTGTGCAGGCTCAGAAAAGACAGGGAAACGTCTTAGAAACCTTGCCCTGTTCGAGTCTCCTCATCTCCCACTGGGAAAGCTCTACAGGTAAAACACTGTCTAGGAGCCTGCGAGATGTAGAAAAATTAAAACAGAGAACTGGGTGGAAAGGGAGTGGCAAGAGAAAACACAAACCCGCAAACGCCTTACCACAAGTGGGACCTGGAGCAATGAAGACAGTTCATCCTGATCATCAATTGAAGTTTTGGGGTGCACAATTCCTCCTTGGTTACTAAAAACACAGTAACTTCCTACCAGCACCTGATCCGCTACCGTTTGTCTGAAAACCTCAACCTTCAGTACATCCGCCAAGATCTCTTCTGTCTCCTGCAAACACAAAGAGAGAATGAAGTCCTCAGCAAAGCGGTATTGCAGAATTTGAAGTCAAGCTACTCCAGCCAGCAGCCACCAACTGGGATGCTCCCCCTTGGAAGCCTGCCCACGCTGGCACAACCCAAGGCAGTTCAGTCTTTATAGAACGCTTATTCCATTGCTATAAAACACTTAACTCCACTTTGTCCCAGATCACTTTGTCATATCCTTCTGTATAACCTTAAGAACTTCCTTTTCCTACAGGTTTTCACTGTGAATTATTTTGATTCCTCCCTCTCTGACCATCTTACCTTACTTTTTACACTTATTTAAAACATAACATGCTGCAAAGACCGTTACCTCCTCCTCCCCACCCCCTTTTGTCCCCTCTTTGCACACCTAACACCAAGTCCCATTCCTTCATCACCTTCATCACAAACTGAAAGCAAACACTGCAAGGACCCTCCCTGCCCGAGTCTTACCACACGCCTCTCTCCAACGCTATTAAGATATGAGTTCTCAAACAAAGTAGCAGCAACCTTATCTCCTCTGCCCTTATTTTACATTTTCATATGAGAACCTTCTATTTCTCTTTCCCCTCTCTGTCAACATGCACATCACCATATCCACAGCCTCTATCAACTACTACAAACGTCACCCAGCTCAGCAGTACCCTGTAACTTCTGTTGTTGCCCCAACTAAACTCTTCTTTGTGCTCTCGCTGTTACACACACACACACACACACACACACACACACTCCCTGTTACTCATTCAATGTTACGTACACAAAGCAAATTGTCCCCGAAAATATACTTCCATATTCCACTCCTTCTCTTCACTAGAGCACACTGAGCAAGAGGACACATGCTGTACCTGGGGCAGGGTCCACAGCCACAAATAAAGAAAAATATAAGGAAAGAGGCAGATCAACTGAAACCGAGCCAGAATTCCAAAATCCTATTTTGATATTGCTCTCTTGAGAAGAATCACAGAACTGTAGGGGTTGGAAGGGACCTCTGGAGATCGTCTCATCCAACCCCCTGCCAGAGCAAGGTCACCCAGAGCAGGTTGCACAGGAACATGTCCATGAGTCCACGCTCTGGAATATCTCCAGGGAAGGAGACTCCACACCCACTCTGGGGAGCCTGTTCCAAGGCTCTGCCACCCTCACGGGAAAGAAGTTTTTCCTCATGTTCAGGTGGAATTTCCCGTGTTCCAGTTTGTGCCTGTTGCCCCTTGTCCTGCCACCAGGCACCACTGAGAAGAGTCTGGCCCTGTCCTCTTGCCACCCACCCTTTAGATACTGCTCAGCATCGATGAGATCCCTTCTCAGTCTGCTCTTCTCCAGCTGAACAGCCCCAGGGCTCTCAGCCTTTCCTCAGCAGAGAGATGCTCCAGTCTCTCATCATCTTCACAGCCCCCCATTGGACTCTCTCTCCAGTAGATCCCTGTCCTTCTTGAACTGGGGAGCCCAGAACTGGACACGGTGCTCCAGATGGAGCCTCATCAGGGCAGAGCAGAGGGGGAGAAAGACCTCCCTCAACCTGCTGGCCACGCTCTTTTTAATGCCTCCCAGGAAACCACTGACCTTCTTGGCCACAAGGGCACATTGCCAGCTCATGGGCATCCTTGAGCATCCAGGACTCCCAGGTCTCTTTACTCAGAGCTGCTCTCCAGCAGGTCACCCCCAACCTGTCCTGGTGCTTGGGGTTATTCCTCCCCAGGGGCAGCACCCTACACTTGCCCTTGTTGAATGTCATCAGGTTTCTCTCTGCCCAACTCTCCAGCCTGTCCAGGTCTTGCTGTGTGGTGGCACAGCCTTCTGGGGTGTCAGCCACCCCTCCCAGTTTGGTGTCATCAGCAAACGTGCTGAGGGTACACTCTGTCCTCTCATCCAGGTCATTGATGAATATATTGGACAAGATGGGACCCAATACTGACCCCTGGGGAACACCACTGGTTACAGGCCTCCAACTGGACTCTGCGCTGCTGATCACAACCCTCTGAGCTCTGTCACTCAGCCAGTTCTCCATCCACCCCATGGTCCTCTCATCCAACCCACACTGCCCAGGCTGACCTATGAAGGTGTTACAGGAGACAGTGCCAAAAGCCTTGCTGAAGTCAAGGTAGACAATGTCCACTGCTCTCCCCTGACCCACCCAGCCAGTCATTCTATCACAGAAGGCTATCAGACCCGTCAAGCATGATTTCCCCTTGGTGAATCCATGCTGACCACTCCTGATAACCTCAGAAAGGCAAGATGAAGCAGCCCAGCCTCCTCTGTGACACTAGCTCAGCTGTCAGCATAGGTCTTCTGATCCCCACGCTACGTACAGCAACCCTCAACAACTACAAACCCAACTGCAGCTCAGCGATCATTTCACACGCACTCACTATGAATTTAAAAGTAGAGCCACGTACCCTGTCCAAATCGGGATGAACAAGAGCTACATAGTCATTGCAGGTAGTGACATTGCCCAGTGCTGAGAGACGCTCTTCTACTCGTTGAATTCGTACAGAATCTGGAAGACTATTGCGGATGTGCTGGAGCTCTTGGTCTGTGGTACTGCTTGGGACCAACAGCCCATGTCTGTTTCCTAAAATGATCAATAAAAAAATAAAAAAAAAAAAAAAAAAAGGAAAACAGAACATTTCCCAGGGCTTCCTACTTTCCTGATGTTCATCCAACGGTTTCAGTTGCCCTTGCCCTCTCCACTCCTCCCCAGCCCAGAATTCAGCCCATAAGAAATAAGGGTCCCATTTAAGAATAACACAGCACCACAGGTAAGGGAAAAACCAGGACGAAGTACAAACTTATCTCAGAGTAGAAACGTATGAATGCCAATATCTTTAATCGCTTCTCTTTATCAACAGAACCAAAGGAAGCCCGAGATCCTCAATGAAACGCTCTGATTAGGGATTTCCCCTGTAGATGCCAATTGCCCCACAAAATGTACGGATGCTGCTTGTTTGTGTGGCGAAGCAGCACGACAGGATGGACACAGACATTCTTTCCACTGGAACAAATCTCAAGCCAGAAGTTCATCTGACTGACTGGGGTCTCACTGGCCAAAGACAGATGAAGACTCTTCCTTGACTTTCACGCTTGTTAGTGCCTCCCCCCCTCCCTTGGCTCTGTCCCTCCAGTGCTGGCACTGGAACATTAACCTTAAGAAAAGTGAAACTTTTCCCAGTTTACCAGAAAGCAGAGTTACACACATCTTTAAGCCCTAGAAGTCCCACTCTCCCCACTACCCCAGCTCTTTGTTACTGGGTAGGTTTTAGTTTTTCCGTTTTCACTCCCTCCTTTTCACACACTTGAAGCATTAAAATAGAAACTGTGAGGATGGGGGGTGCTGCTCGTCGGACACCCTCCCCCGCCACAGTTAAACCCACGGTATAGAATCATAGAATTGTCTAGGTTGGAAGGGACCTTTCAGATCATCTAGTCCAACCATCAACCTATGTTCCAGTGCGCACCGATCGAACACGGGACTGCCCTCCCGTTTCCAGCGGAGCCCCCCCCCCCGGGGCTCCTCTTCCCCCAGGCCCGGCCGGGCCGCGTGCCGGGGCGAAGGGCCGCCCGCCACCTACCCACACACATTCTGCCGATGATACGACAGCCGGCGATGGAAGCGTGCACCACCGGGATGGTCCCGAACAGCTCCCCCTCGAAAACGCTGCAAGGAGAAAGCGCCGTTAGGGTACGGCCGCGGGGCTCGCCGAGGCGGCGGCGGGGCCGGGCCGGGCCCTCGGGGCTCCCTCACCTGTAGAAGTTCTCGGAGCCGCCGATGGCCACGAGGCAGTAGGCGTTGGTGAGCTTAGCGAAGCAGCCCAACTCGTTGTTGTTCTCGAAGCTGGCGCGGACAGCCATGGCCGGGACGCGACGGAACGGAACGGGGACCGGCAACCTCTGCCGCAGCCTCTGCCGGACGCATGGGGCGCCGCCACTTCCGCTTCCGGCTGGCGGAAGGCGCGGGGCAGAGCGGCCCCCGCGGGCACAGCGCCCCCAGCGGCCGGGAGGTGCTGCCGCCCCCGCCGCCATGACGTGGAATCGCCCGGCAGGACCCTACCCCGACGGCGGCCCCGGGGCACCCCACGGCACCCCAGCCTTCGCCAGCTGCCCGCGCCCGGCTGCATCACCACGGGCTGAGGCCACCCGTGTGCCCGCACAGGCCACCTACATCTGGAGGTGCCACCACAGGCCTAGCCGTGCCATTGTTGTCTGTGTGCCCACCGAGGGCCACCACCACCACGGTCCTTGTCCAGATGTCCCCATGTGCAGCCACACCATCCCTGTTGCAGGCATGACCTCCGTGCCAACGCCGTCTGTGCACAGTGTCACCCGCCTGCAGACGTGTCACCTGCCTGCAGACATGCCTCCCAGGATCCAGATAACACCCGAGTGCCTCAGCATGTCGCTCCTGTGTAGGGGCCACCCGTGTCCAGGCATGACCTGTGCCAGCTGCCACCTGTGTTCAGATATCACCCACCCCTGTGCAGACACCACCCATCAGTGATCCCCCCTGTGTGCAGACACCATCCATGTGCAGATACCACCCATGTGGTGATCACACCTGTGTGCAGACACCACCCACTGGCGATCCCACACTTGTGTGCAGACACCATCCACATGATGATTCCACCTATGTGGTGATCCCACCCATATGTAGACACCATCCATGTGCAGACATCATCCATGTGCAGATAACCACCCACACAGCGATCCTGCCTGTGTGCAGACACCATCCATATGCAGACATGACCCGTGTAGTGATCCCACACCCGCGCAGACACCATCCATGTGGTGATTCCACCCATGGGATGATCCCACCCATGTGCAGACATCATCCATATGCAGATAACCACCTGCATGGTGATCCCACTTGTGTGCAGACACCACCTGTGTGCAGTTACCACCCATGTGGTGATTCCACCCATGTGCAGACACCACTTACATGCCAACATCAGCCATGTGCAGATGCCAACCATGTGCCCAGACATGCCACTCGTATCGCTGACATGGCACAGCTCAGCACAGGGGGGCCCTGGCTGAGCTCGGGGTGCTCACCCACAAGGGATCCAACACAGCTCAGTTCAGCAAAACTGCTCCTTTATTTCTTACGATGTTACCCTGACTTTGACCATTTCATTTCCAGCAGGTGGATACACAGTGAGGAATTGCCCAGTACAAAGAGAACCTGGGTTCACCCTGAAGACCTCAGTGGCTGAACAGTTTCCAGCTGCAGCAATGGCCTTGCTGTAACTTTGGGGGGAAATGTTCTTTGGGAAGGAAAAGTTCTTTCCCAAATGGTTAAAAAGAACCTGGAAGTATGGATTATGTTTATGTCATTTTCTCTCTCCTGCCACAATTCATTGCCATAAGGGCAAGGGAGCTGGTGAGGGGTCTGGAGCACAAGTCTTGTGAGGAGAGGCTGAGGGAGCTGGGGGTGTTCAGCC
>JAOXNO010000006.1:2474556-2486114 GCA_028565335.1 Limnodromus scolopaceus
AGACATGGTTTAGTGATGGTTTTTATCAGAGTTAGGTTGATGGTTGGACTCGATGATCTGAAAGGTCCCTTCCAACCCAGATGATTCTATGATATTGTAATTGAAAATCTGAACTGTACTTGCTAATCTCACCTGAATCAGTCATCTGCATGTATTAGAAACAGCACAGACACCTTTTAATAGGAACCAGACTAATTTGCCACCCGTATTTTGATTTCAAGCCCCAGGTATGACGACTGGTGGGGAAAAGCAGCCACTTGAAAATAAGACCAAAGGACACCTCGAGGCCCAGGTCAGAGTTCGAACCGACTGTGTATATGTTTAGATTTTAACTTGTTGTACTTGGTGATCAGGTCCAGCTTACTGTGCCCGAGAGTCATTCTTTTCTCAGCCCCGTACGCGCTGTTCTTTTCCATCAGCACGTCCTCAGTGAGTTTGTCATAGCAAGGAACTACAGGCTTTTTCTCTCGTTTTAGCTGGCTGTATGGGGGCAGCATGTCCAGCTTCCCTTGTCCAGCACTCGGTCTTTTTTCCATCCCATAAAAACTGTTGTCATTTTCTGTGGTCGGTTCCCTGGAGTTAGCACCAGGCCCTTTCTGCTTCATGCTCGTCCCGTTGCTACTGGCACCATCGGAAAGGGACTGCAACGTCTGCTCCTGGGGGGAGCACTGGCTGCTGTTCGCCTTATTGTCCCCTTGATAACTAGGTTTATTGGAGCTCAGGGCAGAGGAAGGCTCCGGCTGCAAGAATGTCCTTGCTGTCATTAAATTTGGTTTGTGATACAAGGCTGGGGTGGGTTTATTGTTTTGTGAGTCTGGTGGTTCTCCTTGCTGCTTAGGGCAAGCCGGCTTCAGAGATGTGTCTTCCTTCCCCTTCTTATTCCCAGAATCAGAGCTTGAATCTTGCTTTTCCTGGTGTACGTTGCAGCTGGAGTTTTTTAGAAAGGGAGACATTTTTATGCTTCTGATGCTTACGTTGGAGAGGCTGCTGGAGGGACTCAGGGTTTCAGCATCATTCACCTGCGGGGGTTTTAAAAGGGAGTTGGCAACTTTTGAGATATTCTGAGAAGAGGGGCACGTTCCAGGATCTGGCACACAGAAGCTGGTCACTGCACGGGACTCTGCGTACAAGTACCGGAATTCCTTGTCAAACTCGGCAACAATTTGACCACGAAAGTGGGTCACCAGGCCGGTGTGGACTTGGCTACAAAGCCAGGTGAAACTGCGAAAAAAGGAAAAAAAAACACGTGCAGCATTAATTCACAGAGTTCCAAGTCACCTGGCAATGATTTTAACATTCCAGTGATGTATTGCTACCCAGTTTATGTCATTAACACTTTCTCTGAAGTAAGCAAGTCTGAGATTGCTTGAATGCACTCATTCCATCATTACAAAAGAACAACCCTAAAATGGTCATTTAATTTCAGCATGCAGCTGTTATGGTCCATAGTGTTGTTTCAAAGAAAGCAGTATGCTTACGCTCAGCACACCCCCCCCCCCCCAAAAAGCAACATACAATGAAAAGATCAGTATTCTTCAGCTTAATATCAAAACAAGTGAATTCAACCAGAATGAAGATGTAGTAAAAGAGTAAAAAACCTTTGTGGGTGGCATGAAGAGTATTCAGAAATTCCATACTGGAGGCTCAAAGTAAACGGATACAACTTCACAGAGAGAAATGAAAAAAAAACCCCAGAAAATAGGTGGGATGGGTAAATGACAGAAGAGACGCTCTTAAGACCAGAAAGCCCAACGATCAAAAAGGTTGGGTCACACATTGCAAAAGGCATAAGAAATAATATTGAGTGCTCCGTGGGACTAGCACACGGTCCGTGGGCCATAGGAGCGCTGAGGTAATTCCTCTGCATCAGCTTTTACTGCACAGGAGCTTGGGATGATTGCTGCCCTGAACCCACCTTCATACAGAGCATAAGGAAGGATCAGTCTCAGGTTGAAATCTCTGTAGAAGAGATTAGAAAACACATCAACAAAGCACAGAGTAGCAAATCAGCAGGACCAGGTTACATCAACCCAAGAACGCCAAAGGAACGCAAGGATGAAATAGCTCCACTACTAACCAGGATTTCTTATCTCTCACTTGAAAGTCCCTTGGTTATCAGAAGAGTGAAATGTTGCTAATGTGATATAATTTTTGTAATGTTCCAGACCATTAAGTCTCATAACTGCACAGCACAAATTAGTAGAGACTCTTCTAAAGAATACAAATAATGCCCATGTAGGTAAATGTGATATCATAGGAAAGGTGGCTTTTGCAAAGGAAAGTTATCTCTCACAAAGCTGTGAGAGTTCTTTGAAGAAATCCAAGAGTCCAGACGGGAGATTTTGTGTAGTCTGTGTCACCATCATCACAGGCGTCTATCCCGGGTGTGCTGCTGTTCCCATCCACCTTCCCACCACAGCTATTACCCATCCACACAAGAGCGCTGCGTCTGCAGACGTACCCCGACTCGGGACCTGCTCCACTCACACACACACTTGTGTGCACTTGAACTCCTCAAACCCACGAATGTGCTCTGAGGGCTGAGCACCCCCTCCTCTAGGGGCTGGCACCCCTCGCACTGCAAGCATTGTCTCCATGTCCTGGGTTGAGTCACTCAGGACTAATTTATCTTCTAATCTTGGGAAAACTGCACTTCTAGAAGCCTCTAGTGTCTGAATTTGTGAAAATCTTTCCATCATAGCCAGCCAGGCTCTGTGGGATTCAAGGTCTCGGTGTTTTCAAGCCTCTCCAGGAGCAGGGATGAGGAGGAGTGAGACTCAAGCACTTGACCCAGGCTGCCAACAGGATCATTTCATACCATGAACACCACATTCAATATAAATTAGAAGTTTCTCTCTCTCTCCCTTGATGGTGGTGGGTCCAGAGAACTCCTTGTCCCGGTGCTGGAGCCCTGAGCCCTTCCCTTCCCCCCAAAGCCGCAGCACTTGCGGGGTCCCACATTTGCTGTCCCTGCTGGGAGTGCACAGCTTCTGCTGGGGAATGGGCTGGGGATAGCCCTTGGGTATTTTATATTCATATTGGGATCAATAGTTATTCTTTAGTGTTATTCATGTTTATTACTTAGTCTTCTCCTATTAAATCATTTTATATTTCAACCCTCTAGTTTCCTTGTTTTTTCCCCAATTCCCCTTCCCGGGTGGGGAGGGGTCAACAGGTAAAAGAATAATTGTCTAAATGACAATAAATTGTTAGAGTTTTCTCAAACCATAACACCCAAGAACTGAGAGAGGACCCTGCTCAGCCAGGTGGAGGATGATGCCTGCCATCCCTGTCCACCCAGCCTGGCACTGCTGCTGCCAACAGACCTAGAAACAGAGCTGTGCCAGCGGTCAGGTTTGCCCTCCTCGTTCTGGCCAGGAGGTCCCATGTCTCAGACTCAAATGGCCTAGCAGGAACACCACCACAGCTACCCATCCAGGCCCCTGGCCTCACCTTACCAGGAGGCAAACAACAGGTCTTGCTTAGGATTTCCTTCCCACCCCAGATAAGTGACTGCCTCTTGGCAGAAACACCCGAGATAGATACACTGGCCATCTCCTCTCAAGCACATGGACCGTCCTTTCCCCTGTGAGGGGAGCAGCCTCAGACCCAGCCATACGCTCCCCTGGCCTTATGACCTGGCCAGGGAAGGGCAACGGAGCTGGTGAGGGACCTGGAGCACAAGTCTTGTGAGGAGCGGCTGAGGGAGCTGGGGGTGTTCAGCCTGGAGAAAAGGAGGCTGAGGGGAGACCTTCTCGCTCTCTCAAACTCCCTGAAAGGAGGGTTTAGCTGGGGGAGTTGGTCTCTTCTCCCAAGAAACAGGCGATGGAACAAGAGGAAACAGCCTCAAGTTGCATCAGGGGAGGTTTAGGATGGATATTAGGAACAATTTCTTCACTGAAATGGTTGTCAAGCATTGAAATAGGCTGCCCAGGGAAGTGGTGGAGTCACTATCCCTGGAGGGATTTAAAAGCTGTGCAGACATGGTGCTGAGGGACATGGGTTAGTGGTGGCTTTGGCAGTGTTAGGTTGATGGTTGGACTCGATGATCTGAAAGGTCCTTTCCAACCTGGACAATTCTATGATTCTGTGACTGATGCTGCTTACCGTTCCTTTCCCGGTCCAGGCATTACTGTGTCCCAGTTTCCCATGCCAATCCAATGGGGGCCTGCCCACTCTGTGTCACCACAGGACCTGGAAGGAATCAAAGTCCCCCCAGTGGGACAGCCACCCTTCTTGCCATAGTACAGAATGATGTGGCCTTGCCTGCCATGTCTATTCCCATCACTACAAACAGCTAAAGGTCTTTTCCTCCATGAATGGCATGGAGGAAATAGCCAGGGAATCATAGAATCATAGAATCATTTGAGTTGGAGGGGACCTTAAAGATCATCAAGTTCTAACCCCCCTGCCATGGGCAAGGACACCTCCCACTGGAGCAGGTTCCTCAAAGCCCTGGAATGATCATTCTTGGTCTCTTCTGGTACCAAAAATGAGGCACTGAATGCAGTTAGCATGCCACAAGGTCAATACAGAAAAGAAGAGGTCCTTCCTTGGACAACACAACACACAGGCAAGCTGTGGAGCTCCTCACTGCAGGGCACTGTGGATGCTGAAAGTTCATGTGAATTTCTAAAAGTGGAAGATTCTCCTGCCCTTATTTTTCCCATAACAGACTGCTGCACACAGAGATCCCGTATCCAGTTCCGAATCACCCTGTGGCACAAGTGACAGGAGTCTGGGAAAGCATGGCTGTAGGACGGGATCCCTTCCTTGCCTTGCTCTGAGACACTCCCAGAGCAGGAACCCTCCAGGAACCCGTGCAGCTCTCTCCTCGGCCAGGAGATGGAGTTGCAGCATCACCTCCGGGGGTGGGGGACACCCTGTCCCACCGTGGTGTCTGCCTTGCGTCAGGCACCAGCGGCCAGAGCACCTTGCGGCGTTTTGACCAAGGTCAGGGTCTCAGCAGCGTTTCCTACAGCAGGATTAGTTCTGTGAGCCCCTCTGGAAAACCGTGATACAGTCTCAGGTCGCAGGGGCCTTTCTATGGCTGGATTCTACGGGTGGCTCCCAGTTCTTCACACTTGGCTTCTCTGCTTCAGCTATTTCCGACTGATGAGATACCAATTTGCAGCAGAGGGATTTTTTGCTTCTTTCAGTAGTTTCTCTTACCCGTCTTTATTGCTCTTCTGTCACTTTGGCTGTCAAAGGCATCCTTTTCTTTGTGTATGCCAATACAAACTAACCTGTATCTTTTTTGCTTATTGCTAAATGTAGATACTACATAGCACTCATTAGCAGACCTTTAATTTCAAGTGACATTTTCTTTGATAAGATGACAATAATCTGACTTTATTGTAGTAAGCTCTTTTTTCATCTTTGTTTTGATTAAAAAGAGTGCTGTGTATTCAGTTAATTTGGGCCTTCCATCTCAGTTATCTCTTACTTCTTATTCATCCTTACAGCAGCATGCCTTGTCTCTCTCTTCTGGATTCACTTTTTATTTATACACCTGAGGACTTCCTCCTCTTTGCTTTGGTGTTCTCCTCAAGGTTATATATAACTTATCTTCTGACAACGCTCACTTTATTGCTCTACATACCAGCCTGGGGTTTCCTTTCTGATAGCCATGCTTTCCATTCCTTACGTGCTCACTTCCTGCTTAATTATGATTTCTTTCTTGAGGTGACTGTTCACTGAGTTAGATCTGGAACTCACTCTTAAATCTCTTTCCTCTTGCTTGGGACGTGGATACCTGAGAGTACGAGCACCTTCATTTTAAAGAAATCCCAAGCCTCCTCCAGGTTCAAGCCCCTGTAGCTTTACCTGGCCATTGCAAACACGTGCTGAAGCCAGAGCTCTTGTAATCCTCTCAACTTCCTCCTCTCAGTTTTTAGCATCAGATGTTGTCGTCTTCAACCCCCAATCTGGAATTTCTTTCACTACAATATAGCAAGCAACGAGCTCCTCCCTCCCCGTGCGAGTGGCAGGGCACGTACCGATACTTTGACCATCTTCTATTTTGAGCTGAGAAATTCAATCTCCTCTAAGGCAACACAAACAGCCACGTAACTCCCTTTCAGGCTGGCAACACCACTTCTTTTCTCTGGTCCTAACCTGGTAAATATTTACCCTAATTTTCCTGTTCAAGATCCTGTTCAGATCTAGCCCCATTTGCCCTTTGGCTCCTCTAATCTGCTGCATGAGCAAATGTCTTCATATCCATCACTCTTATATTAAATAAGTGCTCAAAGAATTATACTGTTGGTGCCTAGAATAATACTAAATAACCAGATATAGAATTCTATTTAGGATTTTAGATTATTGCTTTTCCTAGGCATCTCAAGGAACCCTGTTTTCTCCTTGTCTTCATTTAGAGAAAGTATAATATTAAAGATGGAAAACACAGGGAAGTATTTAATCAATAAACACGTAAGACTTTAGAGGTCTAAACTAATTTGACAACTACGGTTGTTTAAGATAAGAGCAGTGAGCTTGGCTCCCATATTTAGAAAAGTCTCCAAAGACGTGCCTGATTCATACCGATAGGCGGCAATATATCAGAATGAGTTCAGCTGGCCAAGGGTATTTTTGAAAATAAGAAAGGCTTTTACAAGACTATCAAGGAAGGTGTCAGCACAGAGAGTAACAGTAGCAACATAAGGGGTTCAATATGAAAATGTCAATACGTATACGACTCTTGCTGCATGCGTGTAATACCACATATGGGGCTCACAGAAAGAGAATCTAACGGCTAGAGATGTAACTAGAGAGTAAAAATGGCTTTCAGGCATGATTTGAGCATGCAGTTGAGGAGAGAAGAATCTCTTCTTACAGCTGAAGAATTAAAAGACACTGAATACCTGAATAGTCAAGGACAGAGTAGGAAAATACCCCTCCCTCTGCAGAGAGACTGCAGAAAGACTAGACGTTGGGATTCACTGTCAGCATAGAAGGATGTATGGAATCTCTAGAGGGGTCTAGCGTCTCGACTCTGCTGCTCTCCAGTATCTTCACAAGCAGCCTAAGTAATGGAAGAGTGTACACTCATTAAATTCACAAATCACATCCAGTGGAGGGGGACCGCACAGATATGAGTTCGAAAAACATTCTGAAAAAAAAGGGATGCTGTTCAACATGAAGATATTCAAAGAAAATGCACTCCAGGCAGTCATGATCAAGTGCACAGATACAGGCTGGAGAATGAGTCTGCAGCAGCTCTGGGGGTTAGAGTATGTCTTACGGAAAACACACGTCTGTGGTGTCACAGTGTTGGGAAAAAGAGAAAACATCCTGGAGGTGTATGAACTACACTGTGGCCTGCAAGGTGTGTAACCCTTTCACTCCACTAGAGTCCTCTGAGGAACAGGAGGTGTCAAGATGGATGTTGAGATGGAAAGGAGACACCTGACGGTCAGCGTGGTAACTGTCCTCAGGCTGTACAAACCAAGCCGTATGGAAGGTGCAGAAGGTTTTGGTGTCCACAGGAGACACACAGCACACAGATGTGGTCCTCTGTGTCTCGGTGCTCAGGCAGGATGACAGCAAAGAACAATGAGCAATTTGCTTACTGGGATGAAGGACAGTAGAGATGCCTGGATCTGAGTTATGGAGCACTACAGAGAAGCCACTAGTCAATGTCTGTATAGGCCCCATTAACATAAAAAGAAATAGGATGAGTCTTGGGGGTAAAATAAAAGCACCTAAGTAGGAAGCGAAAAAAGATCAGGATTTTATTGGCAGCCTTATAAAATGCTCTCTCTTCCATGCTTAGAATGGGACAGTAAAAGTGCATTTCAGGACATGATTATGGACACTATGTTAGGGAAAAGGATGGTAGAATCATAAGGAAATGGAAAACTGCAGGAACATAGTGACTCTAAATCAAGCTGGATTCCATCTTAACCTAAATGAAACCCAGCTGCTGCACAATATGAAGCAGAAGATACAGGGAGGCTTCAAATTAGAATCTGGAGTGAAGCTGCGATGTGTACAAGGCCACACAGTTTGAGATTGCCCACTTTACCTTAGGAATAAAAGCAAGCAAACTGTCTTCTGATATACGGACAGGATGGAAATCAATGACACTGAGGTAAGGAATTAAAATCGATGAAGAACACCTGAACAAATAAAACTGCGTTTAGAAAAGTTCACAGTGCTGAACAGCCAGATAAGATAGAAATGTTTACATGCACACACAGATTTTATGAGCTCAAGAAACAGAGATGTTCTGGAATACCTGAGCTGAAATGATGGCTCTGACACAGCAGGCATCTCAGAAACATACTGGGTAGGAGAAAATCAAGAAACAGTATAACTTCCAGGGTAGAAACTATACAGAAAGGATAAAGAGAGGATATTGCTGGGACAGTGGCACAATACATTAAAAAATTCAAATAAGGTAAGTGGTATCTCAACAAATGAAATATATAATGGATTAAAATTCCACTCCCAATCAGAAAAACATAGTACTAGGGCTAACTGTGAACTTTCTGAGTGCTGACGGTGAATATGCCGTGCTAAGGACGTGCTGAGAGGCTGAGAAGGCAGAAAGCAGAGGAATAAAGGGAGATTCAGTTATAGGTACATTGAATGTGGGCCATTACTGGGAGAGTTGCAGAAGCTGCGTTTTAGACACTATAAATGACCGCTTTTTGGAGAAACTAACCAGAAAACCAACAAAAGGCGAAATAACATTACCAGTTCAGAAAGTTGCTTGGGAAAGGCCACTCGGCAAAAAAAATACCCATGACGTACCCATATCAAATATTCTTTCAGGACTGAAATAACCCACAACAGTAATACTTTACTTAAAAGAGAAAGTGAGGAATGCTATTAAAAAGAAATTTAAAAGAGTAACCAACAAGGTTAAATGCTTGAGGCAGCATGAAGATTGTTTAAAGATGCTATATTACAGTCTCAGAGAAAACGTACCTATCAAAATAAAGATATTTTAAAACATCCAAAAAGTCACCATAGTTAAAAGGCACATTAAAGGAAAATATTAAAGCAAACAGCCTTCAAAAACTGGAAGTCAGCAATTTTCCAATTATTAACCAGGGAATAACCTATCATTTAATTTGAACATAGTAGCAAGGAATGGAAAGTAGTAAATGTGAACCTTTTAAAGAGCTCCTGGAAAACTACAAACCAGCCAGTCTTATTTCCATACTGAACAAACTGGTAGAAGCAAATAGAGAGTAAAATGATTAGATGCATAAATAACTATAATCATAATGCTGAAGACTCAGCATATTTTGTGGAAGCAAGCCATGCCTCAAAAGCCTCTTGCAGTTCTTTGAAGGAGGCAGCAAGCACACAGATACATATGATCTGCTTGATGTTGGCGACTTGAATTTTCAAAGAGATTTTGACACGGACATTCAGCAAGGACTCTTAGAAAAAATAAAGTGATCATGCAGTACAAAGGAAGGTCTTCCTGAGGAGCAACAGTTGATTAAAGATGGGATACAAATGCTAGCAATATTTTTAATTTACCCACTGGAATCCCATGGGTTTTGTGCTGGGATCGCTGCTGTTCAACATATTCAGGAAAGTTCTGAAAAATGGTAAAAACAGCCCATAACAGAGCTCATGACAAAATTATTGTGGGCGGTCAGAAGGAAATGGGATAATCAGAAGTTGCAAGAGGATCTTGTGGTATGGGGTAAATACATGACAAAACGATAAACAAAATTCAATGTCAATAAATTCAAACTACTGTAAAAGCCCCGATGGTCTCTGTACATTGATGAGTTCTCAGACATTAACACTTAGGAAAGATGTCAGTGTTCCAACAGACAGTTAAAAAAAAAAATATCACTTTTATGTTTAGCACTAGTCAAAAAGGCAAAGAGCAGCCTTGGAACGGGGACAGAGGAAAAGACAGACGTCACCATTATGCTACAGTGCTAAAGTGTCATGGGTGGGAATATCCCCACCAATTCATGCAGTTCTGGTCAATTCGTCTCACAAACGACAGATGTTATGGTTAAAGGTCTGGGGAATTTTCCTGCACGAGAAATGACTGAACAGCCGAGGATGCTTCAGCTGGAGGAGAGATGATTCGCATGAGGGATTATACTGGAGGAGGACAAAATCACGGGTGCAGTCAAGAAAGTAAAGGGGAAACAGTGATTTACTGTGCCCAGGTTACGGGGCCATCAAATATAACTATCTAGCAGTGGGTCTAACGTAAATACAATGGATCATTTCTTCACACAAAACATAAATTAAACTGCAAACCCATTGCCAGAGGGTATCTGGAGCCCAACCATGGTGGGACAAAGTCTCTTATGGCAAACTGAACATAAAGAAGCACCTACAACATATAGCTCTGGAGGTTCTGAAACCTCTGATCCTTGCACACAAGACGATTGAACTGTAAAACCTGCCACTGAGCAAGAACACACCCTCTTTCCTGTGTCATCCCGAGACTCACCTGGATCTTTGGCTTTACTCAGTAACTTCTCATCCTTTGAATCTAGCTTTCCCATCTGCAGGGAGAGCAACCTAAACACCTACTACACTAGGTGTAGTACCAGGCTGCAGTACACCCAGTGGCAGACCTCTTGATTTTCTCCTGTGGAAGTGTTTCTGACCACCATTGAGCAAATTCCACAGAGAGGCTGTTTCTTTTAGTCCAAAATGTCATGTGCTTACTGGGAGAACAGAGAATCAGATAAAAGACCCTGTTCAACAGACTAATTTTCTTCCAGAACTCAAGAAGGCTTGGCTATAGAGAGATCTATAGAAAGAGAGCACATCACACACCCAGACCCCTGCCCCAGAACAGCAGAGGGAGGAAAAGAGAACTGAATCTGCGTTTTAAGCAATACCCTGACTCTGGGGAATTAAGATGTTCCTCCAGTGGTGGAGTCCCACCCAGCTGACACATACTCTGTTTTAGCCACTCAAAAATGAGTGGCCTCAGTTATCTAATCCCTGCCCCTGCAGTCAATGGAGATGGACATATGTTTTCAGGCAAGGAGCCACTCTGTTGTTCTTAGATATGTGCCTTAGGGTGGTCAAAATGCCACCAGACACTGCTCTCCATGTTGTCTATGTAGAGACTCTACATAACCAGTTTCAACCAAGTGCTCCCATTTTTCACTGCCAGAGTTCGATAAGGTGAGACCTCCACCCTTGGAGATGGTGAAGTCTGAAGCAGAAGAGAAGGTGTAGCTTGGAGCGACAGCAGTGATGAGGACACTGGTGGACTGAGGTTCCAGCATGTGCTTACTGGGAGATGGAAAAAAGAGAGAAAGGAGAGGGAGAGCAGTGTTCAAAGAGACCTGGCAGAAGGAGAATAAAGTATTGTCAGGGCACCAAATTCACAGAAATATCAAAGCAGTCTGTCCTGGGGAGTTGCACTGTTTGTGAAGGATATTATGATGTGCAACAGCGTGAAGGGAGGGACTCTTTATTAGGGACTGTAGTGATGGGATGAGGGGTAATGGTTTTAAACTGAAGGAGGGGAGATTTAGATTAGATACTAGAAAGAACTTCTTTGCTGTGAGGGTGGTGAGAGCCTGGCCCAGGTTGCCCAGAGAAGCTGT
>JAOXNO010000006.1:2486214-2503032 GCA_028565335.1 Limnodromus scolopaceus
GTTGGAACTGGGTGATCTTTAAGGTCCCTTCCAACTCTAACCATTCTATGGTTCTATGAAAATCCCATGGGAAAGATCTCTAGGTGGAAAACTCAAGAGTCTAGGTAATAAAAAACTAGTACAGGATCAGTACTCCTGATGTTCTGATCAGAAGAGTGATGGTGATCAGACAGTGTTAACTGAGATTACAGAGGCTGCAAAATTAGGGCAGGCAGTAGCAGTGGGAGATTTTGTCCACTCATACACATATTACGTTAATGCTTCACTGGGATGAGCTGTGGAGAAAAACTTTTTTGGAAGCAATAAATGATTACTTGCCAGAATTAATTAGTCTAAATTGTTTAACCCACAAGAAAAAGATGCTATTCAGGATGTGGTCTGGAATGATGCATAAGACTCGGTTCCAGAGGCAGAAGTGGTAGAGCCCAATAATGCTCACACACAATTTTAACTCTGCAGCGAGAGAGCGCAACCTAAATAAATGCAGCGCCTGCATACCCAATTTCAAGAAAGGTAATTATGTAAAAATGCAGCAATTAGTCAAAAAGAGCTGAAAAGGAGCAGTCAAAAAAATCCCAAGATGATTACGGCTTGTAGGTTGTTCAAAAATGCTGGACTGTCAGTTCAGAAATTGGTGGGCCCATTTGAGACCTACGGGTCAAAAGGGGCATTCAGTGATGGCAAGACCGTAGCAGAGAACCCCAGTGAATTTTTTGCACCCATTGCTAATGCTGGTGGCACTGAGCTGTGTTTCACTGCTGTGAGCCAGGGCCATACTGCAAAGACTGCTTTGTTGAGGGACTGAGGGGTTTCCAATGTGATGCCCCCTACAGAGAGGACTCTGGACGTAATCTTGAGGCCCACATAGCACTGGAGCTGATCTCCACCCTGGGACATGGCAGAGTGTGCTATGAGGAACAAGATCACTGATGGCACAGTCTCGTGGAAGAAGGTCCACAGGGCTACTGTAAAAGCAAGCCCTTGTCTCACAGGCCTGCTGGATTTTGGTGAGGGAGCCAGTGAGCACATGGATAAATGGACCAGTCAACTACGGATTTTGGGGTTTTCAAACTGCCTTTGACAGTTCTTTGACAAGGTTCTACACCAAATCCTTTTAAGAAATTAAGTTGCTACGGCACAAAGGTCTTGTTATGGCCCAAGAGCTGGTGAAAGCATAGGATGCAAAGTGCAAAGAGTAGGGCTTAATGGTCATTTTTGAACATGGGTAGGACACAGCAGTGAGGCCCCAGAGACTGGTCCTGGGACTGGTTTCTATCCTATGGTATGGAGGGGTGCAGTGAAATCCACAGGTTTTCAGACGATCCTCAGTTCCTTCAGGTGGTTGAGTACCACACTGAAGGTGAGGAAATCCAGAAGGACCTCACAGAACTAAACAAGTGGACAGATACGTGGCAGATGAACTTCAGTGCAGGAAAATGTGGTGTACCCAACAGGAAAAATTATCTCTATCAGGCCTGTGTGAAGCTGAACCTGGAACAGCTCAGGAAGGAGCTCAGAATCATCATCATCATCATCATCTCTCTGAAATCATCAGCTCAGTGTGCAATGGCAGCTAAAAAATTCAACAGATGTTGGCTGCTGTCAGCAAGGTGATAATAATGAAGCAGAGGACATTGTTTTGACCTTCTGTAACACCTTGGTGCAACCACATCCTGGGGGCTGCATGCAGTTCTGGTCTCTGCATCTCGAGAAGTACACGGTGAGGTTAGAGAGGATGTGGAGAAGATTATTAAAATGAGTGAGGGATGCAGCAGCTGCTGTAGGAGGAGAGACTGGAAAAGCCAAGGCCTTCACTTTAGATAAGACAAGGGCAGGGAAGGTGGATGAATGCAGGACGGCTGTTTTACCCACCTGCAGCACTAGAACTAGGAGCACTTCATCAAATTAGTAGGAGACTGGTTTAAAACAGACAATGAGTTAAGGCAAATTAACAGACAATAGGTGGTGAAGGGAATACGTGGGGCTGTATGCAATGACTGCACGTGCTGTGGGAGGACAAGGGGGACAGACCTCAGATGGCCATTTGGGCTGCTCTCACTAAACAGCATCAGCTGGAGGAAGAATCTAGGCTAGGTGGAGCATCATCTGACCTGGTAGAATATTTCTTACATTTTTAAGACCTGAAAGAGATACTCATAGGCAGACATGTCCAGGAAGCATCAATGTTGGCAGAGAAGCAGTTAATGCTATCTGAAGGCTAAAGAGCAAGGTATGAGAAAGAGGATGGAGTAGAAGAAGGTAAAGCACCAAAATAAAACCTGACATTTGTGAGAGAAAATGAAGAGGAAAAGCAGTATATAATTATCATGAAAAAAAAAAAGAACCAAAACCCAGCTACATTATTCACTCCTTTGGTAAAGAATCTTTTCTCATTGTCACCAGTCTTTGTCACAGTAGTTACTACTTTTTCTTACCTGTATGTACCAGCAAGAACTTGGTCACAATCAATCAGGATAAACTTCTCCAGAACCTGGCCTGCAAATCTCTTGCCTGCTTTGCTGTAGTAGGTGTCTCCACTCAGACATCTTATGCGCATGTTCTGAAACCAAAGGAAGCAGAGTCGGTAAGGGGACACGTGTTGAACTAAACCGAAATGTTCCCTTAGGCATCACTGATGGACTCCCTCAGGCAGGAGCTCTGCTTCCCGAGGTGGAACGCAGCAAGGCATTAAGTGTTTCTTAGCTTCTACGTACCAAATATTTTGTTACACTGTCTGCTTCTGTAAGATAAAAATACCAGCAAATATTAACAAGTTGCACTTAGGTACAAATGCTGGTTTGAAAAAAATTTGGAGAATCCTATGAGCCCACGGATCATTGCTGAAGTATGTAAGACTATGTAATTTCTTCCAGATTATCAATAATACTCAACTAGCCCCACTAGCAGATGGCTCTTCATTTAAACTGAATTTTGACCCATAACAACTAGCCAGTTTCTTATCAATTGAATGTGCTGTTCTGATTTTATACAGTGACAGCCTTCTTAAAACTAAAATATTGCTCAATAAAAAGGATTTACAGAAAGGTATGTCTACATTTTAAGAATTACCTTTTATATGTTTATTTAAAAACAAAATTAAAATTTTCAGCTGCTGTACTCCAGTGAAACAGGCCCGATCCTCCTCTGTTTTAAAGACTGCAAAGAGCTTCTCTGATACCCCTTTGGCTGTCAAACCGACTGCCCAGTACAAAATGGGAACTCTGGCTCTCAGTATCCATCAGGAGCCTTTCTCGTAATACGAGGGTTTTGCCCATAATAAAAGTTATTTGCACCTCCGCTGGGGAAGGCAGAAGAGAACAGTCACTGGAAGCAGCTCCTGGCCTGGTCTGTAGGACACAGTGCCAAAGAAAACATCTTGTGTGTAAATGAACATCGCCGAGGCTGCACCTTGGTTGTCCCACCAGGGACATCCCTGGCTGTCCCTCCGGGCCACCTCCCCAGCCACTGGAGGTGGCTTTGGCACACCAGGAGCTGTCACAAACTGTCACCGCCTGCCTGTGCCCGGCAGATCCCTCTGTGGGCAGCTGGTCCCAGCCTAGTGCCAGCCCCACAAAAGATGAAGGCCCACAGCAGTTAGGTCGGGCCTCACAGGTGGCGGGGGCCATTGTGCCCCTTGGCAGAGGCGGTGCTGCCCATGGTGGGCACCTGGTGGAGGTGGCAGCGTCCCCTCCGCCACACAGCAGACCTCAGCCCGGCTAGCCCCAGCGGTTTGTAACAGCCAGTGCGAAAGACAAGCACAGATAGTTGTGATTTGCCTACAGATGTTCTCCGCAGGGTGCAGACACCTCCATCACTGCGTGCCCTCCTCCTCCCGGGCAGGCTGAGCGTGCATGGCCTCCCCAGGCTGCCCCCACACAGCCAGAGACCGGCTCACCCGGTCCCCGGCCTCACATGGGGTTCAGGGCGCGGAAGTCATGCCTCGGGGATGAGGAGCAGGAGGCTGTCACCCTGCGGCAGGGTGACTCCATTCCTGACAGCTCTGCTCCTCTGTCAGAGCCCTGCGGGCAGGAGGTGGGCTTCCCGGAAACATCTGCCATGAGCCATGGTGGCAGGGTGGGAAAGGCTCGACTCTCACATCATGCTGAGAAAGACTCCCTGCCCACCCAAGGGGCACCATTGCCTTCAGGGTGTCAGAACAGCAGCAAATCTCCTCCAGACCAGGGTCCATCTGACCCAACAGTTTATCTCTCGCAGTGGGCAATGGCAGCTGAGGAAGAGCAGGAAGAAGGCAATCATCTGTGATGCTGCCCCCTAATATTCCTGCTGACTGTTTTATGGCCAGGGAATTTCTTGTGCCTCTTGTGGTTTGTCTTAGTGGGACCCCCCCTGGACCTCTTCTCCAAGTACTTGTCCAGTATTCTCTTCAGGTCATGGAATCTTTTAGCAGGGACAGAGCTGAAGCTTCACAATCTTTGCACTGCGGCTCTTCCTTGTTCTCTTCTGTCCCAGAACACATCCTCATCTGTCACCTGTGAGAAGGGAGAAACTTTTTCCCCATAAGGGCAGTTATGCGTTGGAACAAGTTGCCCAGAGAGGTTATGCAGTCTCCACCCTTGGAGATTTTCAAGATTAGACCAGTTAAGGCCCTGAGAACATGTCTGACCTCACAGGGGATGCTGCTTTGAGCAGTAGGTTGTTCTTGATGACTTCCTGAGGTCCCTGCTAACTTGCATTAATCTGCGATCCTCTGAAATGCCACCACAAGTTCCTGATATAGGGCAAGATACGCTGGATGTTTGGAGAGTTGTTTGCATAATCCGCTTGCCAATTAACACAGGGATCTTTTTCTTCCAGTGCTGAGGTTTTAGTAATCCTCGTTCTCACTGGGAGGAGCCTCCTTTCCCTCCCAGGGAAGTTAAAATCACTTCAAGTAAGGAATATCCCATAGATTTGTCACCACAGTATTTCTTCACTCCCTCTCTTTTTTCCAAGGCTGGGTGTGTTTCTGATATCTGGCTCATTTTTTCCATCCTCTTCTTACTCTTGGCAATGCGGGCCCTGAGTTGTCCAAACAAGATGAGAATCCTGCCGTGTTGCAGGAAAGGAGGCTGCCAGGAACCACTCTCACTCGATTTAGACAGTAGTTTTAGGTTCAGAAGGTGGCCTTTTGAAAAAATCCAACAGCACAGTCTTGTCGGTGACCGCTGCCGCTGCTCGATGCGGCACGGCGGGATTTGCGGACGCTCAGCACCAGGGTTTGACACCAGCGGGCTCACACAAACATTCTTAGAAGTAAGATGCTGGAGGGCCAATTGCCCCAAACTCCCCATTAAACCCCAAATTGTCCCCAGTTATTCCAAATGGAGATTTGCCATCGCATCCTGTCGCAACTCCGAGCCAGGAATAAAATACGTACACTCACTCCACTTAGATGTGGATATCAAGCACGTATGTTAATGTACTGCTTGAGATGCATCCGCTTAAGGGGCACTTCACATTGAGACCTGCTGCTGAGTCACTGGATGTTGGAGGCAAGTGTTAATTAGCCATTAAAGCCCAAGACATGACATCAAGTCTAACAAAGAAATGTAGACATCTCCATAGTTGTAAACTCATTCTAATTTTAATTAGAAACAACGGCCAGGCTCTTGGATAAGAAGCAAATAAAATACATTTTGGAGAGATGGAATTTATCCAGGCCCACCAGGTGACTTCAGCGATGCAGTTGCTTGTGAAAGCAAACATGCTCCAGCATGAAGCAATTTTCCCTAACAGTTGCCATCTCAAGAGGTAGGATGAAAATGGGTCTGGCTTGTGAGAAGCAAGAAAGGACAGAGCACCACCAACACGGGGAGAAAAGGAAGCCTCTCTTTGCGTAGACAGGTTAAAAATGAGGGGAAATTAAGACATTTGTAACTGCATCTATTTTGAATGCTGCAAAACGATATTTTTGCATTTTCCCCAGCCTGTTTTTAGTTAAGGATGGTTTTGAGGTAACTGGATAACTTCCAAGCATTCCCCACTAAGAGGAAGGGAGAACCCATGAAATTGGTGGCTGGAAGAGAGTCGGTCCCCCCCAGGGAATCCTGTGCACCCAGTGCAGGGGCTCAGCCAGGACTGCTGGCCTTGCAGGACTCTCAAAAGACAACAAAACCCCCAACTTTTATTGATAGGTGGTAGCCAAAAAGACTGTATGGGGAGCAGTAAGATACTGGGGTGTATTTCTGAATCTTGAAGTTCCCAAGAGAGCTTGTTTCACCCACACGTTAATTTTTATGGTTTGCCTGCTCTTGCACACCCCCCCCAGTTATTGCTGATGGGCACCCCACAGCGTGGGGAATCGGGCTCTTCACAAACCCCTCATGAACCCACAACTGAATCACAGAGCTGAAAAGCAGATCTTAATGTGCCATTTTAAACACCCGGTTTTAAACCGAGGCACGGCAGCAGGGCTGGGGGAAACGGTAGGTTTGGCATTGGGACACCCGAAGGGACTCACTGCTTCCCTTCCCCACCCAGCTACTGCCCGACACCAGCTCTGGCCAGACTCTAAACTGGGCTCAGGGATCTGAACTATGTGCAATTCTGTGTCCTAGAGCAGGGGCTGAAGGGAAAAGAAAAGGAAATGCTACAGATCCACATGAATGTAAGTTTTCAACCTCTGTCCGTCTGCCCCAGCCCAGCAAAGTGTTCTGTAACACACTGCATCTTATTGGCCTCCTCTGCACCTCCTCTGCTCCTCTTGTGTGTAAAACTGAAACAAGGCCCACAAAACATCACGATATTGGATTGGGAGGCTCTTCCAGTCCTTCCCCTGTGCTTCCAGACAGATCTCGATTTCCTAGCCCAAACAACCGTGGTCCCTTAACCTGGGGCGGTGGGAGAAGGTCCCCCGGACCAGGCAGAGGAAACAGAACAAACAGTACATGGTTTTTACCAATTTCACGACCTGTTTATGGTATCCACTGTGGGACTGAAAACTTACTGGGAAGCTGTCCTGAGTAAGAGCCATTTTATTGCACATTTCCACAAAATACTTCAAGTACTCTTCATCCAGGATCAGGTAAACGGGGACGTGCCGTCTGCTCGAGGCCTCCAGCAGGTCACACAGTATCTCCATGTCTGTGAACAGATCCATCACAATCGCTATCACCTGGGCAGGAGAAAAGAGGTGGAGGGGGGGAAAAACAACAGACTGTTAAAATCTAAGCCCAAGTGAATTGTGCATTAAACTACAAATTAAGTATTCAAACCTCCTGAGTTACTGAGTGTCTGTGGCCACATAAGTGGACGTTGCTTCTGGACCTTTGTGTTTCACAGCCTTTACCCCAGCACGGCAGAAAAAAAAATCACTTTTATTAACTATGAAGACATTCCCCACCCAGCTCCCTCCTGTCTCCTCTGTTATGCACAGAAAGCAATAGCTGAAAGGGTAACGCACGTGCAGAAACTGAATGTCACTGGTGCAACAACTATGTGTTGCCTTAAGCAAATATGCCAGAAATACAGCATATAAACAGAAGAGCCCAGACTGACCAAAATCGTTATTCAGTTGGTATGAGTGATGACTATTAATATAAAGTGGTGTCATATTTTTCAGGAAGGACACAGTGCCAGGTAAGGGAGAAGGCATCTTGATCAAGTATGTACATGTCCTCGTTCCAAGATTACATCCCAAGGGCAAGTAGACAAAATCATAGAATAATGTGTGTGGGAAGGATCCCTTCCCTTTCCCTACTGGCAGCGCTCCTGCTAATGCCGCCCAGCGTGCAAGTGATAGTTATGAAACCCAACAGTAAGGAGAAGGAATAACGCTAACATTATTTAAAAAAAAAAAAAAAAAAATCAATAAAATCTAGCTCAGAAAAATGAAGACTTGCAAGATGAGGTCTCCAAGGGAGGGAGTTTAAAAAGGAAAATAATTCTAAAGAGAACTGCCAGTTCTTTAGAGAATGAGATTGAGGGAGGCCATGGCAACCCATCCCACTGTGGAGAGGGGATGGGAGGCAGCAGACCTTCTTGGCTAAATGAATTCTCCAAAAACTGGAAGGAAACTACAGAAAATGGAAGGTTGATCATGACAAGTACCTACAAGTGAGTTGACTCAGAACTAGAAAAGCCAAAGTACAGTATGACCTGCAACCTGAACAACGAATTGGGGGAAATGCAAATGGACAAGATTTCTTGGCTCTATATGATTTGTCCCCAAAGACCATCTCTGTGATGGTGCCTTACACACTGTCATTGGTCCTCAACACCTTGCAGAAGATTCCTGGCTCAGGCCACCACAGCAGGGTTTGGGGAAAACCTTCCTGGAGGGTGATGTGATCCCAGGCATCCACGTGGGACACAAGGCAGCTGTCATCAAGAGCTAGAAGTCATTCCTACTGTCCAGGCCAAAACCACTCCACCCTCTCACCCTGGCCCTGGCCCTGGGAGATACAGACCTCAGAGTCTGACTCCTAAAGGCACCTCTTCTGTATTCTTCATGAGCGGTGTCTTCCCAGAAGCCTTATGAGACTCTTCTCCCCTCCTGAAACGTGCCCATCTGGCATAGACAGCAGAGTCAGCCCTGGAATTGCTCTGGAGGCAGCGAGAAGCATCTTTAACTTCCCAAATTCATGTTGCTGCTGGGCTATCAGCGTTAGGTACCACCAAGACCCACACAAAAAAGCAGGACTTCGCCATGTCTTTCCACATTGGCCTCTGGCCAAAAACCAAAGGCAATTCAGCCAAATGACCTTGATGGGTCACACATTCTCTAATGATGAAGCTCCAAGAAAAATCTATAGCCTGAATCTTGTGTAAGACCTCAGGCAAGTCCCTCGCAGCCACACTTGCCTCACGATATTCCTGCTCATCTCAGGCGTAGGCCTGAGGCTGCCTTGGCCCCAGAGACAATCTAAACTTGGCATGGGAAGTCAAGAGAGACTTCCCAAGTCAAGAGAGACTTCATTGATGCTCCTTTGTCCCCAGACCCCACATGCTCAGAGGCACTGCTTGTGCCGACGTGCACGGAAGGTCCACACCATCTCACTTTCCTCTACTGGTACTCACAGGCTCCGGCAGAGCTTGGAGTCATTGTTTGCCCCACAACGGCACTGCCAGTCTGCGGTGCTCGCTGTCAGAGGCTGGGCAGGCAGTAGCCAAGGCTGCGCATGGCAGGAGGTGGCACAGAGTCACCCGTGCCACCCAGTGCCCTGGGCTGGTTGCTGAGGGCTGCCAGGCAGACCTGCACCTCCTGGCAGCCTGGTGGCAGGGCTCCGGCGTCGGAGCAGGCGCCCCAGGCAGCGGGACGCCAGCTTGTGTAAGCCGGGTGGAGCCTGGTGTGAGAGTCAGACTCATGTTTTCCGAAGCGGGTCTTCGCTTGGCATCAGGAGGTGGAACAGGCTTTAGCTCTACTCGTGGCCTCCCTTGCATGCGAGCCCTTCACAGCAGGGATTTGGGTAGAGTTGCTCCCGGTGGGCAAGCACCCACAGCAGTGTCGGGCGAGAAGGCTGGCAGCCCCACAGGCACTGCAGTGGGGAGAGAGGGGAGGCTGTGCCCCCTCATGCTGGAGATGCAGGTGCCCATGGTGGGGCTGGCCATTCCTCCCACGGGTGCCACAGGACAACTGTAAGAGCCGCTCAGATCACTGTATCCTCCTGGTAAACAAAGCAGGCAGCTCTTACAATAAGATCAGCTGCACCCCAAAGCCAAGAAGTTTTGGGGGGAAAAAAGACCCTGAAAGTCTTTCCCTTGCAGCCTCCCAAGAACCTGAAGAACCAAGAATCCAAGACCACAAAAGTGAGGTCTAAATCCTCCAAGACAATTTCCAACAGCATTCCAAAGATAATTCTCCAACAGTACTATCTCCAGTTCAGGCTCCTGACAACCTGTGTCTCACATTTAAAAGCCTTGGGCATTTAAGCCAATGTGGCCCAACAAACCTAGGCAATGTATGCCCAGTGCCTCCAGCCCCTCAGCATCAGTGGTGGGAGCTGCAAGGCTGGGGCTGGCTCAGAGCATCCCCGTTCCTCGCCACGCTGATCACGGCCTCCAAGCCCATGGCACAGCCTCAGTGGGCCAGGCCACTGCAAAGACACAGCCGCCCCACAGGCTCCAGAAAGCTCCCCCCTGACCGTGGCAGGGTTAAACCATGACATTTCTAAATCCACTTCTGCAAACTCACAATTCAGCAATTACTGCAGTCATCACTTTGGGAATTACAGCACTTACCAGCACCCACTGGGGTTGCCATCTGTCTGGTTTCTAACCAGCACAGCTGGTTTTACAGGTATTTGCCAATAGCAGTGTGGTTTTGGTCATTACCGTAATGTTGCCATTTGAAGTGACACATTACTTCTCTGGGGGACCATGGGCGACCCTTCTGCCACGGCACGCAAACGCAGGCAGCGTCAGAGTCGTACGAGAGGGGTGAAAGTAGCAGCATGGGCAGCTGAAAACAGACTTGAGCTCATCCAGCAACAGTAAAATTGCAATAGTATTATCAAACGAAGGCTAAGGTGTGGCTGCGCTGCACCTCCTTATGTCTGCAAAGAGAAAAGCTCAAATCTGAAAATACATCTTCAAAGACAGCTGGTTAAACATGGCTGAAGTAGAAAGACGAACCGCGCCAGCAAAAGGTACCAATAAAGCAAAGGCACCTTTTTGCTGATTTGTCAGTACAAATAACGCTGTTGCAAAACACGTCAGCTGGTGTCGTTCTGTATGACTGTGCAGGAGAAAACAGCCAAACAGCATTTCGAGCCGCACGCCTTCCTGTCTACGGGGCCCAGGAAAAGCATTCCGGGATCTCAACACCTTTCCCACGTCCCACCAGCATCCATCCCCCGCCCGCGTTCGCTGTCAGCGTGCGGGAGGAAGGCGCTGCAGGGGGATGTACGACGAGGGCTTGAAGTCCGGTGGGGCAAACATCTGAAAGGCAGAAAGAGCAGCCGAAAAGCTAAAAAGCAAGCGGTTCCCCACACAGCTGCCACTGGCACTTCAAGAAAAGATGTTTTTACCTCTGACTGGTCTTTAGTCACTAAAAGGCGTACAGGGAACATCCTTTTGGATGGTCTGATGAGCAAAATGACTCAGTCACTACTTAAAGACGTTTAAGTGCGGTTTTGAATGAGCTCGAACTGCCGTCAGTGATAGAGTTAATCATGGGAAGCACTGGCCAGAGCTGCTAACCTGGAAGCCAGCAAAACACCAGTAATAAACCAATAAGATGGTGGAAAACTCCTTCCCACATTTCACCCAACAGTCAAAAATATGGCGTGAAAATCCCCAGCTTGACCACAATGGGCTGACCATTGTCAGCGCTTTTTCAAGCCAACCAAAAAAAAAAAAAAAAAAGCAGAAAGCTCAAAATGTACTTATAAGTCCAACAAAGCACCTACTGCCTGGGCCACCTCCCTGTGGCAACGGAGAAGCTCCTGTGAAGGTAGAAAGCAGCAAGGTGTTTGTTGTGTGGTTTAAAGGATCCTAGTATCACCAGAGATCCGGGACACGTGCTGAGTGACAAGGGGATGTTTCTTGGTAGTCATTTACATTGTGCATTCTGCCACAACTATGTCTTAATCCCCGTTGCTGAAAAGTAGTATGGACTACTTACAGTAAGTGTCACAGGACTTTCCTCATCATTTAAGATATCATAAGTCAGCTGTCTGCAGGGACAAACAAAGCTTTTTGTCACTTACTTCCTGGACAAAACTTCCCGTATTTGCCTACAAAGGTGCAAGAGAAGTTCAGGCATTAGGCAATGGGCGCTTCCAACCCAGCAGGAGCTTACGGGGCAAAATACTCTTTTTTTAGACAAAAGAAAAAAAAGATCCCCATTTACTTCATATCACACCCAAATTTCAAGGGTGTGTGGTTCTGTGATGCTGTTGTGATGCTGCAGAGCGATCTGAGCTGCCGCACGGCCCCGCTCTCTTCTGCTGGGGACAACATACCTTTGCTCAGCCCTGCAGACGGTGACAGAAGATATCACTCCAGCTCTGTCTGCCCGGAGCAGCTCGTGTTCCAGACACAGCTGAAATCAGGCTTAACCATTCGGTATCTCCCACTGTCTGCACTTGGCAGTCATGGATTTAAGGAGTGTCGATAAAGTAAACTGAGAAACTACGGGAGCGATAATAAGACTGGTTAAAAGTGAACTTTGCACTAAATGTTCACTCGATATCTCCATGCTACTACAGCAAATTAACGTGGAACAGATGGAAATAGCCATAGAGAGGACAAAGACAATAAAAGCTGAAAATGTGCCCGAGATGTAGTTGTCCGAGCTGCAGCTTTAGTACACAGCAGAGTGGCAAAGTGAAAAGAAACAAGAAGGAGCGTAACTTAGTGAGTAAATCCAGGCCAGCACTGTGCTGGGTAGGCACAACTGTAATCATCCAGTTTTTATTATATCTGGGGGTTTGCAACCTCTACCCAGCAGAAACTGTGCAATGGGACGAAATGGGCTGATCTAACTCATCCTCAGAGAGGCACAGACACCGAGTCTGGAGGATACAATGATGTGTTCCAACCCACTGCAAACCACAGCCAGGGATTTTCAGTCCGGCAAGTTTACTCAGGTCCCGCTCTCCACCCAGTGGTACCCTCTTCTCCTGCTTAATGTGATGCCCGGGGCTCGAGAGAAGCCCTGGCCACGCAGACTCCCTGGCAGAGGGCAGACAGGCCGGCTGGGGGACACTTCCCAGCTGGGGGACACAAGCCCTAATGCTGCCTGCCCCGCTCCAGGCTGCGGTACCCACAAACACAGAGCCCCTCGCAGGGCACTGCCTGGGTGACATTCTCCCAGGCAGAAAGAAAAGACAGAAAAGGAAAGGAGCAGGAACAGTTAGAGGTCTGCTAGAGAAACAGCTATCGCACCGTGACATCTAGGGAGCAGCAACAGCCTGGACCCCATGGTGAGAAGCTGTGGGACCAGCCACCAGGACCTGGGTGCTGCAGCACAAGACCCCGCTCCAGGGACGCAGCTCGATACATACCGTCCGTGCCCGGCTGATCAGAGACCGGAGCAAATCCTTAATGCTGTTGGCTTTGTTTCTTTGGAAAATCACGGTGGCTTGAGTCTGGCCAGACACCGTGAGGAGCGGTGTCCCTGGCCACCCCAGCTCCAGCTCCGGAGGGTGCACGTCAGACATGAGAGGAAAGTAGGTGCCAGATGTTAGTTCAGAGTTGAGGGAGGACCTGTCTCCAGCGTCTGCATCACCAGGGTCAGCCTCTTTGTCTCTCATGGTGCTGGGATCTGGAACGCTTTGGTTTCTCTGATGGCTGATATATTCCATGTCCAGGGTGGAAAGGAAAGGCAGCTCCCGCTCCTCAGCGATGGCACTCATGTAGCCACGTTCCCCCTGCTCGAGAAAGGCGTCGATGGCCAGCCGGGCTGTTTCACTATGCTGGAGCACCAGCGGGGTAGTCTCCCTCCACCACGGCTTCTTCAGCTGCTCCAGGCGGCTCTTCAGTGGCCCAGACACCCCTTGCTGGATCCCATAGCTGCGGTGGAACTGGGGTCTCACCTCTACTGCCAGGTAGTTGAACATGACCAGAGCTGCTGATGCCAAGAAGTGCCTCTCCAGCTGGATTAGTCCTCTGTCCGACTCCAGGTCCTTGCTGGCCCTCTTGCGCTCCTGAGCTCCTCCCAACAGGTTCCCTCAGGACTCAGCATGAGCTCCACTCCTCCGCTCTGGAGTTAATCACCAGGTACAGCCTCCCACTCCGGGGGAGGAGCTGGCTTTCCCGCACTCGGCTTCCTCGGAAACACACCTGACACTTGGGGCTTAGATTATCCCTTTTGCAAGGGGAGGAAGATTAGCTCCTCAAGCTGCTCCTTCTCTTTCCCTGTAACTGATTCACGGACTGCCCTCCCCTCCCAAGAGGTCCCCACCCTTGGCCAAGCAGGCTCTAACCTGTTTTGTCCCTCATTGTGCTCACAGTGGAAATGCAGATGCTGAAACTTGTTCCTGCTTGAAATTTGTTCCAAATCAAACACGCTTCTCAGTGTCAGTTATAATGAAATACAAATATCCCAAGTGGATAATCAGACCCGGCCAAGAAACTTATTCATCCCTGAGCCATAGCTAACGATCCTCCTTGGGAGCCCGGGCTTTGCTAGACTGGCACCTGGCAAAAAAAGCCAAAACACCATCTTTTTTGATATCCCAGGGTCACAGTGTTGTGTGAAGCACAGCAGGGATCCTAGTGCAGCTCCGATACCACAGGGATCAAGAGCAATAGCTCGTCTTTTAGCATCCCCCTGGAAATCCTCCAGGGAAGGGACATTCAAACTCACTAGCCTGGTGCTGTGTGAATGACGATACTGTCCACGTGCTGTGTGTTCTGGGCTGAGCCACCTCCAGCTTCCCCAAAGCACCACAGAGCTATTTCTGGAGAAACAATACAGGCAGATGTTAATATGTGATTTAAAGCGCCGTGTTTGGAATGCACCGCCCAGAACACACCACAGCACAGGAGAAATTGTGCAGAGGAGGCACTGGGGAGTCCCCAGCCTGCACCGCCGACCTTACCCTGGAGCTACTCAGCGCCACAGAGGCCAACCAGGGAACGAAGAACTGGCTGGAGAGTGGATCTAATCAGCCAGCCTTTTATCTGCAAGTTACAACCCCCCTGTAGATTAAATTCGTCCAGGCTAAATTAAGTAATCTCAAATCTAAATGTCTGCTCTCTAATAGTCACCGGGCGATAGTCACTGGAGAGAGACAGCCATGGCCAGGTGTGAACCGGCACATTCAGACAACAACTTCTAACTCAGCTGGGATGAGTCACGTCCCCAAGGGACTGTCCCTCTCCACAGACTACAGCTGGAGCGGGGCGATCAGTTTAGATGAGCTGTCTGGTCTTTAGATCCCTGAAGCCAGAACGAGCCCTTGCTGGGACTATGCCAACGGCAGGGACAGAAGCAAAGGCACGTTCAATCAGAAAATTCCAGTTGCCCACCAGAGCTGTGCTGCAGACACAGCTAGTGCAGAGTCAGCGGCCGTGGAGGGGAGATATGGGACAAAATCACAATAAAGCTGCTGGCACAGAAGTGTTACAGGTGTAAATACGTTAGAGCAGCGTAAAGAACAGCATTAACTTGGGATGTGAGGCGAATAGTCAAATACAACGTAAGGAAATTTGGGTAAAAAAAACAAAGGGAAGGAGCTAAAACATGATGGGCCTTTTTCTGGAGCTGCTTTGCCAGGGTGGTAACCTCACCTTGGTGATAACATAAAAGAAGGGTAGCATCACCCTACTTTTTGCCTTGCTAGAGAGCAGAAAAGAGCGTGAATTTAAAAAAAATCATCAAATGCATGTTTTCTGCCAGATAACCAACTGCTGCTGATTCTGTAAAGCAAAGGGATCTCCGCTGTCTCCAGCTGGTGTTTGGTAATGATCTACTCTCCCTCCAGTAATTTCTCATGGACCTCAGCACATGAAAGCACAAACGATGTAAACATCTCCAGCCAAGCTTGTCGGGCTGGGCCTCTCCAGCGTTGGTGCGGAGAGGCAGATTTCTAGGGAGCCAGCGGCCTCACCCTGCAGCAGCCACCTGAAATAGGTCGGATGAAATGGGCCACGAAAGGGCTTATCTCTCTCCAGGGAGCAGAAGAGCTCGGGCTGCCCCAGCCAGAGGCAGAGGTTCACCATGCAGATGTCTAAAAGGAGAGGAGAGGTATCCTGTCCCTGCTGTCTGGCAAAGAGATAAGTGTCTCTAATTGGCACCCCCCGGACAGATTGCCAGCTCAGGATGTGGGAATCGCATCAGCCGGGTTTTACCAGCAAACAGCGAGGATCTTATCTGGGAGTGTTGTCTACGCACCTTGGGCAACCAGCAGAGAAAGACAAGGGGAAAATTCCCTCTGGCTCAACACACACCCCAGGTCCCACTTCCAAGTCAGTGTCCCCAGGCAGCTGTACGCTGGCTGAGACCCCAGCTCAGGCAGGATCCAAGCCTTAGGCAATACTGCATCCCTGTGTCCCACTACAGACCTTCTTGGAGCTCACCAAACACAAATACCTTGCCTGGGCTTTCCACAAAACGTACCTGCTGCTTCCTCTTCAAGCCCAAATGGCAGGGAGCCTGCCAATGTGTTTCACCATAGCACAGTTCTTGGGGAGCACTCACCTGGGGACATGAGAAGCCAGATATGCTTCCCCTCCCCGCTCTTTATTTCACACTGAAATCCACGTCTTCCACCACAAAACATCACGCTGCTCAAACATGCTCATCTATAGGGACGTTTCTGGAAGGCACCTGCACTGTTCAGATCTCACTGCCTGGATGTAAACAGCAAGCGCAGCCAGATGGGGAAAGTCCAAATTTTAGTTACTGCGCCGAGATCTGACAGATTTTTCTGAATCAGGGCAGAGACAGCTTTGCCCCCCCCGGCAGCAGCAGGAGGGCACTGGGCACCAGTTGCCAGCTGTAGCCAAACGATCTCTCCGCTCGTGGTGGCAGGGAAGGTGGACAACCCTTCCTCCCCCGCTGGCTCCCTGCTCAGTGCCGTGCCCAGCACGTAGGTTCTTTCCAGTTGCCACTTTGAGGTGCCCACCACCCACGTGCCATGTAGGGAAGCCAAGGTGGGGTGGTTCTGGTGGCCCTTTGAGGTCCTGAGCTGCTTGGGGTGCCAGTTCACAGCCGTGAAGGACCATCGTGTTCCTCTTCCCTCAGCTGCTCCCCTGCATTGAACACATGAGAAAGCCCTTTCAGACCCTCCTTCCTTCTCTTCTTCCAAAGGAAACACATGTTCTGCCCTTCTACTCTGCACTCGTGAGACCTCACCTGGAGTACTGTGTCCAGCTTTGGAGTCCTCAACACAGGAAGGACATGGACCTGTTGGAACGGGTCCAGCGGAG
>JAOXNO010000006.1:2503132-2514481 GCA_028565335.1 Limnodromus scolopaceus
GTCCCTGCCCGTGGCGGGGGGGTTGGAACTCGATGATCTTTAAGGTCCCTTCCAACCCTAATGATTCTATGATTCTAAATACAAGTGGGCATTGTCACACCAGCGGCTCTCGTTACCAGGAGGAAGAGGGTACGAAGGAAGGATGTGGGACAATGAGCAAATCCTGCTAAGATGCCTTCTTTGGCAGGATGTGGGGCAGCCCAGGAGGCCGGCAGGTGGGATGAGGCATGAACGAGCCCAGCTCACTCTTTTAGTCACTGACACAATCGTTAATGAAGGCTTTGCATGCGCGAGACTCTTTACTCCCTAAAAAAGCGTGAGGGAGCTCTTCCCTCCCAGGAGAGCTGCAGTAACACACCGACACCAACTGGATCCAGCCTCAGCAACAGCTTGTAGGGTCCTCCTGCACAACCAGACGTACCTGCACGCGACGGTAAGAACAGGACAGTGGATATTTCTGGTTCCTGCGCTTGGGTGCAGGAAATGGTTTACCCCAGCCTGGCCCAGGCCCCTCAAGCAGATCTGTTGCCACTTGACCTGAACCCCCCGGCTGCTCCCAGCACATCCCATCTGGAGCAGCCACTGAAAGGCAGCAGCAGATGGTGGAATCATGCTTGTGTGAGCTCCTGCTCTGCTTTCCCAGTCTAAGGATGAGGCCCAAACATCTCTCCTGTCCCACAAATGAGCAGAGCAAGCTGCTAAGCAGGTTGAATGACTGCAAGCAAAACAAGTACTCCCTCAACATGTTCAGCAACTTTGGGAAGAACACACGTACGATGCGCAGGGCAGCCCCAAACACCTGAAGAAGAGGCAGTGTTAAAAAAAAGCTCACCGGGAGCCTGGGAGGGATCATGAGATTATTAATATGCGACTGCCCCGTCACAGTGCAGGATGGGGCAGCACCTGTAGGCAACACTCCCTTTGCAGGCAGAGAGGTGGGTTCCTCACAAGCACAGCACAATTGTCCCAGCAGCAGAGCCTACCTCTCACTCCTGTCGAGCCTCAGGGTCTTTCCCATGTCCTTGCCAACTTTCCCAGGCTGCTGCATAAGCTTCTGCCCTCCCCTCGACTTCTCAGACCTGCAGGAAAAAATGGAGAGCGCTGAGGGGCAGGCTGTGCAGGCACAATATGCCCAAAAGATGGAGATATCGGTCCCTAAGGCATGTGGCAGAGGTACCGTCACCCAGACTGCTGGAAGAGGTGTTAAATCTCACCGTAGGACACTGACAGTCCAGCCAAGCTTGATGTTCAGCAGAAGGAACGGGGCACAGGTTTAACGCAGTCTCTCATGGAGAAAAGAGCAAAAAAAGCCTTGATTAGCATTTTTCACACAAGAAGACAACAGAGGCCAGACAAAGTGGGGCAGATGTGAAGAAGCCAAAGGAAGGGCAGGAGCCTCTACAGGGTGGTGTCTACTAAGAAATTAACTGCCACCAGCACCAGCCAAAACACCTCCATGTGCTGGGCCAAGGCCACAACGAAACACCTGATAAGCTGAAGAAGATCACAACAGATGACCACTGTACTCGTGGCACAACTCTAACAGCAGAAGAAAGACACTCAGTAATTTCCAGGTATTAAGGTATTTGTGACTCCCAACACTGGTATTTTCATCTTCCTGGAAAGCACACTCAGTCCAGCTGTGGAGCTCAAGATGGGCAGTGAACTGCTCGACATACCTGTAGAGGGGATTAAACTCCTCCAAACCCTCAAGCAGTGCTGGAGCACACCTTGGGGACCTTTGAGAACCTTGAGAACCTTTGCTAAATGCTCAGGATCAAACTGGTCCCACGGAAATGCCACAAGTAGAGTGTACCAGGCCTATGTTGAATTTCTGAAGGAAATTCAAGAAGGAAGGCCTTCTCTGCAGGGCTTTGGAAGTAGGAGAGTGTGGAAAAATGCTGAGTGGGTGACAGGGTACAGCGTGGCTCCCACTGCTCCTCACACCGGTGGCACACAGCGTCAGACATCGCAGGGACCACGCTTGCAGAGCCAGCCCCCATCCCTTCCCATGGCCTTCCTGTTCTTTACCCACTCCACATTCATCCAATTTAAAGCCTGGGCGGGGGGGGAGTTTGCTCTTACTCCCGTCTCCAGTTTCTGCTCATCTTATTTGCCAAAGGCCGAGTGAGACAGGTCCGTGGTGAGTCCAACCGCCACGTCAGGAGCAGCAGTTCTGACCCCAGGGCTTGGTGGGGCAGAAGCGTGACCACAAACCTCACTTTGTGGAAGGTGAGGATGGGAGTCGGAAATCTGGGAAGAGGTAACCACACTTTGACAGGGCTTGGGCACCTGGACAGCACAGGGAACATGGAGATCATGGAGGATGCCTGTGCCCTCAGCACTTCAGCTGTTTAAAGAAGCAGGAGAAAACCATTAGAGATAAATACCAAAAGGTGGTGTGAACACACTGAGACAATACAGAAAAACATTTGACCACCTAAAATACAGAGCTGGCATCTAAGGGTTCCAGATGAATCCCCCCTGACTCCAACATGTCTCAGAGTATCAGTCTGAAGCAAGAGACTTCCCAAGTTTGACCCTGTGGCCACCCCCTCTCCAACCGGTGCAAAGCAGCAGAGAGGGGAGGGAAGACACCACCCTTCTCTTCTGCTCCCTGGAACAAGAAAGCCAAGATCGAGCTGAAATAGTGACAGCTTCCTACAGGCTCATGTCTCTTTGATTTTAAGGCACATGGGAAAGCTGAGGGAACAAGTCCTTTGGAATAATAAGTGATACCCAAATTCCATATATGAGAGAGGAGGGCGGGTGGGATGCTAAAGCGCTCAACATGGCTCCTTCCAGAAAAAACACACAGGTATATATTCACTTAAAACACAGTGAGTGTCCTCAAGCCAACACTCTTGAGACCACTTTCAAAAAACCCAGCAGCATAAAGAATTGTCTATAAGAAAAATAATTTCATCACTCCCTCTGCAAAGCCTCGAAAATGGGACAAGATGGGCTTTACGTTTGGCTCAAACCCCCGCGTTCTGCTGCACTGGACATGGGCATCACGTTTACCTGCTGATCCCGGCTGCTGTAACGCTCACGAGGTGCTGATTTTGTTCCTAGAAATGTAGTCTCTCTCAAGGACCCTAAATTCTGGTTGTAAAGATATTTTATACATAAGATATTAGCAAAGGCACATTTCTAGCCTATTGGCATGCAACCCTCAAGAGTAATAGGGGTCGTATTCTACACCCAAACCCCACCTCCAGGTAACTCACGGCTGGGAAGCAGAGTCTTCTCCTGTCCCGTGTAGCCTCCAGCATATTTTAACTCTCTAACACGTTACCCTTTTAATTCATAGACAGTTTCTGCCTTATTGTCTCAGCAGGCCCCCACACACTCCTGGCCAAACCCCCCCGACTGCTGGCTCAGCGGGGTGGCTGAAGGCGTTCTGTGGAAGAAGCAGAGCCACAATTATAGAGCTTTATTCTCATATTAATAAAAAGCCCAAAAGCAGATGCGAATGACCACAATCTGGCACTGTGAGTCCCGGAGTCTCCTGCCCACAAATATAGCAAAGGGTTCGATTCTGGCCACGGGGCTATCCCATACTGAGCACACCAAAGCATTGTCATCTCCAGCTTCATGATCCAGGAATCCTGGTGGCTTCACGGCATCGGCAGCACAGACACGACACGACCAGCAGCACCACGGTGGATGGTGGTGTTCTCCCAGCCCCCTGTTCCCATGGCATGGATAACACCATGGCCCAGGTTTAAATTACAGAGCAGGAAAGGGGTTAAAGTTTAAATGACTGTTTTGTATATGAATTAATGTAGGTAGCTTTGAGCCAAAATATCTACCATTAATTTTTCCACCTATTTCAGGAGCAGTAAGATACACAAAGTAAAGTTTATTTTGGTACTTGGTATACTTCACTCTCATTAAAAATAAATTAATCAGCAAATTCCTACACAGCTCAGTCTTCTTTTATGTAAATACAACCCAGCTGTAATGAATTACAAGGTGTTATTATCTCACACACACTGTATAATACTTCACACATAAGAGGTTTCTCTGCTTAGCTCAGCTTTCAACAAAAGCATCTTAAATAAACTGCAAGCAAGTTGTTTGGTCTGTAATGTTTTCACAGAGAAGGGATACACCTCACACATAGAGGGTTTCTTTACATGACTCATTTTATAACAAGTTAAACTGAGGAAGTTCGCCTTGGAAAAAAAATAACAAAATGCCTTTTTTATCCACAGAAGGCTCCCTAAGTGAAGATTTAAAAAAAAAAAATAAATAATATGCAAGGCAGTGTTTGGGAGCCGATACTCTGCATCCCACTGCTCTTCAATGTCAAATTGGGGATGTCAAATACTCCCCAAAAAACCACACAATATGAAGAAAGCAACTTCAGACGGAAGAACAGTCACAGCCAGGCACAGTCACACTTTCACCAGGTTAAGGAGTCACAAATTAAGGATTAATTTCACAAATTAAGGATTATCACCTTTGACTTCTGTTTAATAGTTTTATTAGGAATAAATCCTGATATTACAGGGCTCATTCTTATCAAAAGCACAGTGGCACAGAAAACACACACACACACACTGTTACCCAGACTGACATTTATTATGGACTGGGATTTTAGACAGGAGAGAAATGAAAACTGCTTTTGCCGCTGACCTGGAAAGAGCCTGGTGAACCATCCACCCACGTAGGGCACCTCGGCCTCTGCTGAGCTCATCAGCGGAGCTCCTGCTCCCCTAATTACTGCCCTGGCGTCACCCCCTGCCCAGCCCTAGACAGCTGCCAGGGGGGTTGACAGGTCTGGTTAAAAAGCCCTGGACCACTGCTCTGGGGGACACAGGACAACATGGTCCTGTCCCACCAAGAGCCACGGGCAGGAAACAGGGATGTTCTAGTCATAAAGAAATTCTTAGAGCACAACCCTAAAAAGAATATGGAAATATCAGCAAGGCAGACCGAAGTACCCAGTGCTCTGAGGCAGCTTTTAGTGACAGCCCAGCCACCTTTTAGACTTTATTCTCATTAAAATGGCTAGAGCCATAGGGGATTAGTGGGGACTGTGCATTACTCCTTGCATCCTCCTATCCCTGTGCAACAGAGCAGAGAGTTCCTAAAAAGGATTTTCACAGAAAACCCTTCTGTTAAAGCAATTTTTAACTACACTAAAGCAAAAATGGACCGTTCCATCTTGATAACAGGCTTTTAAAATACATTAATACATTGAATACATGAAGTTCAGATTTGCATTCACAACCCTTCAGCGAGCAGAGGAACACCGCTGGGTCTCTACACAGCAGCTCCAAACAAGGCAAAGGACAGAGATGTCTCCTCGAGATAACTCTAAGTCACAGTAAAATCTCTGGTTTCCTAAAGACAGAAGGCAGGTCTTTCAGTTTGTCAGCAAGGACCACTCAGTGCCATGAAAAGGACAGAGGTTCTCAAACCAACTAGCATTTATTTGTGGGTGAATATTCAGAAGAGTATGGCTGTCCAATTTGCTACTGAGTCACCACAGACAGGACATCTAATTAAATATTTTCTTTTCAACAGCAGATTTTTCCTTCCTGACCCCACAGCCTCAGCCCAGTTCGGTTCCAGGCACGCTCCCCAGGCTGAACTGACAAACTGATGGAGGATGTCAGGCGCCAGCGCCCTCAGAGTCCTTCGTCATTGTACACAGGGGAGCGGGGCTTGAGGATGCTGCGGGCATCGCTCTCCACCAGCGGCCGCCAGGTCACCTCGCCTGTCAGCAGCAGGTCCTCCCCACTCAGCGCGTCCAGATGCTGCACCTGCAAGGACAGGACATTAGCACAAGGGGTCCCATCGCCCATTCAAACTCCTCAAGAGCTAGTGCAAGGTGTCCCATCGCCCATTCAGGTTCCTCAAGAGCTAGTGTAAGAGGTCTCATTGCCCATTCAAGCTCTTCAAGAGCTCCACAAGCCAAAAAGCAAGCAGGGAGATTTTAGCATACTTTGCCATTTGCGTGAGGTAGACCTAAAAAGATAATTGAGGGCTCCTTAAGTGTCATGGGAAGGCTGGGAGATAAGTATCTGCCAATCCAGTGGAGTTACCTGCGTAAGGTCTTCTACTACCACCTTAGCTAATGCTTCCCCTGAAAGTTTGGCAACAGGACAAAGAAGAGCCACGCAAAGCTAACATGAGTCACTTTATCTTCCTTGCAGCTAATTCAGATGACACACTGTAGTACCATCATCCACACCAAGGGCCCTCACAGAAGTGGTTTCACATAGACCAAGGCTTTTCACTATAGAAAAAAAGCCTGACCAGCAGGGAGCATCTGAGATTTGCAATATAAAAGCACATGAGCTGGAGGAGATGAACGTGGAATGAACCCTCATTCTCGCAATGCAAGAAATATTTGGAATCAAATGAAATTGGGGAAGAGGAAGGAAAGAAGGAAAAGGTCCATCAAGGGTCAGTAAAAGACAAAAATCACCACCTCTGACTCAGGAAGTCTGTGAGCAAAGATTGCCAGGAGAGCTGACCAGGGAAATAGTACACATGCTTGCCCTGTTACTGTATTCTCCTCTGGCATCCACTAATAGCCACTGTTAAAGACAGGATCAGCAAGAAATTGTGGGAAAGACCTCGTACACAATGTTCACTGGGAATAAAAGTTAATTCGACAAGGAGTTTCTCAACAGTGGAAAGAATTCACCAGTGGCCACAGAGGGTCAGACCAAAGAGCCACCCAAGCACAGGATGCTGTTTCTGACAGTCATCAACAGGAGATCCCCCAGGAGGAGTTAAGTACAATGCATGCATATAGCGTTATTTTCCTTGTTTACTTTCCCTCCCTCTCAAAATTTGCTAGTTCAGGGATTTTGAGCCTGGTTGTGGATTTAATAGCCCTGGATGGACTTCTCTTCCACAAACCTCGCCAGTGGCTTCGGGACCCACATGTGCAATTGTAGCATCCCAAACAGCCTGTGGCAACCTTATGTCCTCATGTTTTCCCATCAGTGAACACCCTTTCCTTGCTCACCTCTCACACGCCTTTTTGATTTCCCAGAGCTGTCTCATAGTCTTTCTCAGCTGTTTTTCAGGCAGGGAATCCTACTCACTGCTAACAAAGCAGCTGTTTCATGTCACCCTTACTGCTTTTCTCTGAGTCTTCTTCAGTTCAGTTTTTATTTTTCTTGAAGGTTGGAACCCAAACCATACACGTTATTCAAGATCACAAGGGTACCATGGATTTCAAAAGTGGCACAACAACACTATTTCATTCTCTGTTCCTTCCATAGTAGTTCTGAGCATTTGTTCTACTCTTTTTTAAACACTACAGAGTGCTAAGCTGACATTTTGATAATACAATTATAATCTCAAGGACTCACTTCCTCTGTGGTAACAGACTAAGGTTAAAGCTCATCAATATACATGTAAAGTTGGGACTGTTTTTCAAGTGCAAAACCTCAGAGCTTTCTACAGGAATGACCTGACCTGGCAGAAGCTGTGCCGGTTCTTCCCTGTCGTGCCACGTTTATCGGTGTGACCACTGCTTCCTATGCAGCTGCTGATGGCTTCTGTCCTGTCCTTTGCTTGAATATACAGAAGTGCAACAAATTCCCCACTTGGCAGCAAATTGTTCCAAATCACATACTTTTTATATGTGTTTGCTCCCTGTCAATCTTCAGTTTTAAACTCTCCTGCAACCTCGCTGATGTTAAGCATTAACTGAAGTCTTTCCCTCCTGAGAAGCCCTCCAGCATTCCAAAAGCATCCTCGGTCCCTTACAAAGTTCAGCCCTTTCCTTCCCACACCATTTTCTCAGACACACACTGAAATGCTCCCTCTCCGAATCTCTCTCTGGTCCTGAACAGAGCACTGCAACCATTATAGAATGCTGTTGTGGAGGTTCTGGTCTGCAGTTCCCTGTCCAATAGCCTACGCTCCTCCTCCAGGACATCTCTTATCACTTTTTCTGCCTTTGGTCCCCACCTGGACTACATCCTACCAACAGTTCCTGGAAACCTGGTTCACAAACCTCCTAAGGGTTGGGAGGACAAACACTACTTGATATTGTTTCCTCCGGGTAATTACTGAAAGAAACAGAAATAATTCTGGAAAACAAAACCTTTTACTTCTTTCCCTCAAAGATCATCAGGAAACTTTCAGCCTCTGTGTGTTATTTCATATGAAGAGGATCTCAACTTCGCAACACCAAATATAATTACACAACAAGCCGCAGCCCATTTCTGACACATTTTGTCATGCCCCTCCATAGCACAGGTCCAGAAAAAGATGAGCAGAATTGCTTTCAATATTCCATTAATTTCTCTGCTGTCATTTTTCATCAAACTGCAATGAATATCAGCCAGTTTTTATCACCGACTATTAAAATCAGTTATATTTATGAGGAGAACTGAGGGAACTGAGCTACACAGTATGCAAGCAATAAAAATACATATTTAATATTCTAAACACGAGAATGAAGAGGAGTCGCCCTATGAGCCGCACCATACCTGTTTGCGCACATACTCCACGAGTAACTCCAGGTGCCTCGGGTCCTCACAGTTCCTGTTGAAAAGGTTTCTCCAAAGAGCTGCTGCCAGAACATGATCATCAGACAAGATTCCCTAAAGGAAGAACAGAGGGGAATTGAAAACTGCACGCGAAGAGGGTCTGAACAGGGGACAAGCAGGTTACTCTGCTCAGCAGCCACCAATATGGGCTGGCTCAAAGCCCACAGCTGCCACGGAGGGTACCTATGAAAATGCATCAACATCACTCTTTCCCAGAATGGAAAAACAACTCTGGCCTTAAATCAATTTACAGAGCAGCCTCTAACAAATATTCCGGCAAGTTAATTTGGAAAAAAAACAGGTCAGGGTACTCCTAATGCAGGAGCCGATAACTGCATTTCTACGTTATGAAATCTTTACCATAAAAATTTTAGCCTTACACAGAAGACAACACAGAATTGTGTGAAGCTCATGGCACTTGAAAAAGAAAAATTAAAGGATATTTAATACGATGCTGCAGAAATGTAATCAGGACTTTGGTATTTTGCTTTGCTTTTCTATTTTTCATTCTAAATGAGAAAGAGTGGACTCTTCATCATCAAGAATTATCTAGATTTTTCCAGTTAAATCTAATATTAAATTTGGCTTATACAAGAATCACATCTATGAACTCTTTTTGTCTAAGTTCTCTCCCACTTGTATTGCCTTTTTAGATTATGTGGTGTTATCACCACATAACTCCTGTCTTCTGCTGACATGTCTGCCAACAGCAAGAGAGGACTTTAAAATATCAGTTAAAAATAAAAAAGGACAACATTTGTCTTTAATTTAACTAGACATGTTGTTTCCAAAAAGAGTAAAGAAAAAAAGACCAGTCCCGGGCAGACACATCCTGGCTGTGCTTAAAACTAGATTAAAGACTTGCACGCGTAACACCATCCACAACTCTAAGAAGTTTACACTTACAAGATATTAATAATGCAAATCACCACGCAAAAAATAGTATCACCAGGTGAATAAGAAGAGCATCTGAACAGCAACACCCACTGGAGCAAAAAAAAAAACTACTAAAAAGAGATGATGTAATTTTATTTTCTTCTTGAAAGTCCTACAGACACTTGTGCACAGTGGTGCTTCTGCCTCCCCATAATATTAAGACACTTCCCATAAACACCCTCTCACATAGACTCCTGATAAATACCCTAATTTCAAAGTACAGCTGAATTCAATAGGATTCAGAGGGAGGAAATGACTTATTGATGGTTGGTGACGGTGAAGCAGTACAAAGAACGTCCCTCCTTCCTTGTCCCATGGTTTAACTCAATATGTTCCATGCTTTCTTTTTTCTTAAAAGCACTTTAATTCAAGGCATAAGATGATTGCAATAACGAAGAAGTCTGCTTCCGTAACATAACATTTCTCCAAAGACATGTACTGCAAATATTTTACCCATTTGAAGTATTCTGTGTTTATGAATTACATGGTCTGTTTGTTCTTGCACATTCTCTGAAAACATCCCTCTTACCTCATCGTATCCAAATAGAGCCGCATAGAAATTTTCTACCATACTTCTTAAATCTTCCTTTAGAGCAACAGAATTAATCTGAAAAATAAAGCAGAAAATCATCAGTGTAGGCTCTAAAAGAGGCGGTGATGAGAAAACACCAGCAGTTTCAGTGTGAGCAGGCGAAGAAGCAGCAGCGCCCTGGCCCACAGAGGTGAGGGTCTGGCTGCAAATAACAATGTTGAGGCAGTCAAACATTTCGGAACGACAAAGAAGATGCAATACAGCTCCTTAATTCTGTGAACAAACCGAAGTCAGGGTTACTCAGAATACACGGATGGCAGAAGAATCCCCAGTGTTGACATAGAGCTATGCGAGCGGAGAAACCACGCAGCTGGGGCAAAGAGGGACGGCACGGCCGTCCTGCCAGTGGCAGCAGAGGCCAGGGTAACGAAGACTCTGTATTTCAACTATTAAGCAGGTTTTCCAGCCCTGGGTTCATTCACACAGCTCTTTTAGAAACTCAGAGGTTTTTCAACACTTTTTCTGAAGCATGGACTCCCGGGGGGGACGTGCTGTTAAAGCACGGTAACGCTGAAGACAGAGGCACCGTGGCTCCCACTGCTCCTTCCGTACTTGTCGCTATTGACTCTCACGCAGGAATCACATCAATCCTGTCTCTACAGCATCTCACTAGAAACTCAGACTTCACTAGTTCTTGACTATGACTAGATTTCTTTCCGAGTTTGTGATGACACAGCTACTTCCCCACTGCTGTAAGAGTGACTCAGTCCGAGCCCTGCACTGACTTTTAACTAAATTTAACAGTTGCTTAAATATTTGCTGGTTTGGCCTAAGCCACCCTTTGGCTTTCAGAACTGACCCAGGTGAGGCTGAGAGGGAACCAGAAGAGACGCCAGAGCGATGGCTGAAATATCTCATGAGCTCCTCCCTCACACAAACCGCCCATTCCTTTGGCCCATACTTTTTACTTCTATCAACAAAATGATTTAATAAATGGTTCCTCTCCCGAGGGCTAAGCTCCACCCCAACTGGGGACACGCTGCTTTGGATTGACTCTCATAGAATCATAGAATTGTCCAGGTTGGAAGGGACCTTTCAGATCATCGAGTCCAACCATCAACCTAACTCTGATAAAAAACATCACTAAACCATGTCTCTAAGCACTATGTCTGCCCGGCTTTTAAATACCTCCAGGGATGGTGACTCTACCGGTTCTCTGGGCAGCCCGTTCCAATGTGCAATAACCCTTTCCATGTAAAAATTGTTCCTAATCTCCAATCTGAACCTCCCCTGGGGCAACTTGAGGCCGTTTCCTCTTGTCCCATGGCCTGTTCCTTGGGAGAAGAGACC
>JAOXNO010000006.1:2514581-2541295 GCA_028565335.1 Limnodromus scolopaceus
TGGAGAGAGCGAGAAGGTCTCCCCTCAGCCTCCTTTTCTCCAGGCTGAACACCCCCAGCTCCCTCAGCTGCTCCTCAAAAGGCTTGTGCTCTAGACCCCTCACCAGCTCTGTTGCCCTTCTCTGGACACACTCCAGCACCTCAACGTCCTTCTTGTCATGAGGGGCCCAAAACTGGACACAGAACTTGTGGTGGGGCCTCCCAGTACAGGGGGATGATCACCTCCCGAGTCCTACTCCCCACGCTGTTCCTGACACAGGCCAGGATGCTGGTGGCCTTCTTGGACACCTGGGCACACTGCTGGCTCATGTTCAGCTGACAGTTGACCAACAGCCCCAGGTCCTTTTCTGCCAGGCAGCTCCAGCCACTCTGCCCCCAGCCTGGAGCATCCATGGGATTGGTGTGACCCAAAACATCAGCTCTCTCATGATGTCATGAGAGATCTGAGATCCCAAGCATTTCTTCTCTCCAGATCTTGCACACAACCCCAGTATAAATGATGGGGATAATTCTCTCCATCCCTGCACACCAGCAGAGCGCTGAGGAGACACTGCACCTTGGAGACAGGATTTACAAAAAAGAGAGTAAAACCAGGATCAGGGGGCAAGCCCCCAGTTCTGCCAGTGACCAAGCAGGGCTGTCTCTGATGTACAGCTCATCGCAAGGCTGACAGAAAGCTGTGAAAACTCACCTACCTCAAATCTGAATACTTATGACAGTGCAAACCACGCGTCCTAAATGCTTCTTAGTATCCCTAAGAGTGCTTGCTCTTTTTTCTTCTAATTATACAACAGCTTTTCTATCACGATATGAATTAAGTTTTTGCCAGGCCAGCAAATCTCCAGTTCACATATTCTTCCATTAAACCACTATCTTTTTTCATCTGTTGATCTTTATAGAAATGCATAGAGTGCAAACACAAGGAAAATTCCTTTTATGTCAGTTACTCATATTTTTCCATTAATATAAACTATTAAAATTCATGCAGATATTTTATAGGCTATCAAGATTTGGAGACTGGTTATTACTGAATGTTTAAAAAAAGAACTAAACATAAGAAATCAGAGGGTTAAATGATGACTGCAACTTCTGTAATGACTTAATTAAATTTTTATTGAGTACATAAACTATGATGTCATTTCTACCCAACCATGCTCAAACTTTCTGTGCATGTCAGAGATTGTGGTTTTTCTCAATAGAACGTACTTCTAAATAAGCTGCACTTCTACAGCTCTAATAAGGGGGAGCAGGTCTCATGTAACACACTCAATAAATTATCCTTCCATTTTAAACAAACAAATTCCATGAGTTATTATATATTTGCCACGCACTTTTTATGACATAATAAAAATGTTACCTCAAGGATTACTTAACACATACTACAAATGTTACAGCAGGCAACTGCAAGGGGCAAAGAAAACAAATAGTCCCATTACAGAGACAAGTCCTGGACTATACATCCCTAGGGAAGCAGCTTTCTATACTGAAAACAAAGAGCAGCAGCTTTAAGTTTGCAAGAAACAGATTGATGAAGGAGATAACCAAGTTAAACAAACAGGGCAATAAATACATCTTAAAAGACAAACAGTTTAAAATATAAAATATTACTTTGGGGATGGACCGGTATCTTAGGCAATAAAATTACATTTAAAGGAATATTGCCGTTTCTGAAGAATATAACCAGCATTGGTTAAGTACAAACACTGTAGGAAAAAATCCTTAGTAAAACAAGAAAAATGAGTAAATCCAAATCAGCATTTGTTGGAAACGCTTCCTCTTTTTAAGCTTGTAGGTGTTCTTACCACTGGCAAGTTTCATGACCTGCTTGGTCAAGATTCTGCTGCCTCTTCCACAGTTTGTTACTGATGAGAAAAACTGCCAGACAATTCCAAGCAATTGCTGATAATGAGAAAAAAAAATCAGTAACATCTGGAGCTCTTCTAGGGACTTAGCTCCTTTGCCTTCTTTGGAACAACCCATTGCAGAGCTGTCACCAGAATAAATTTATATCCCATCGCCTGAAGTGACAGATAGAACTATCTTAGTTCAAAACATGGAATACATTTCTGGCACATCTCTCACATTGGCAAGACCTTTTAAAAAAGGAACTGTACAGCCAACGCACCTTCCTACCACGTCACAACTTTTCATTGAAACACTCCATGATCCCACATTGCACCTGCAAGAAAACTACAGCGTTCCGCTACTGCATCTGCCTTATTTAATTGCAGAAACCTCATCTTCAGCCTCAACGAGTTCAATATGCACCGTTCAATAGCTCCCTGGTGAGGCTTACTGCTGTATCAGACAATTTACAACATCAAATCATAGAACCACAGAATGGTTAGCGTTGGAAGGGACCTTAAAGACCATCTTGTTCCAACCCCCTGCCCTGGGCAGGGACACCTCCCACCAGACCAGGCTAATCTTGGTGAAGGTTTTGTATTCTAACAAAATTTCTAGGAAAGAAAGAGCCCGGTGTTTTATTTCTATGCTGGACATGTATGAAGACATCTTATGTATGGGCACTGCTTTTAAAGTGAAAGCTGTTATAGGATTAGTCCAAATTAACATCTTTTGTTGGATCAAGAGCATTCTTTTGTAACTAATCCCTCCTCCTCCCGACTCACCCTGCTGTGGGTTAGGCTGCAGAGGAGTCTCAAGGTGCACAGACCAGGGAAGGTGCTGCGGTGTCCATGGGCTATGCTATTTGAAAGCACTTTTAACTGGAGTTTCTTTCTGTTACAGCTTTTGCCAGCATGTGTTGCACCCTTAAGCTACTTTAACACATTAATCCATCCATAGACTATAAAGCCAGAAGGGACACTTCCAACTGCACCTTGTACAAGCGCTAGTCATTGAGTTTCATGCAGCAATTCCTCTCTTTAGGCCATAAGTTATGGTTGAAGTAGATTTTTTTATGAAGATATTTCAGCCAGAAGAAATGATTAGATCATAGAACCTGACCCTCTGCATATCACAGACCATTACATTTCCCTGGGTTCCCTCTGTACTAAGCTCAGTAAGTTGTGTTTGGCTAAAGCATATCACCCGCACAATCGAACATGTGTATCTCATTTCATATTTGAATTTTCTGGCTTAAGTTTCCACCCCCTCGTTCTCGTTATACCATTCCTGTTAGAATAAAAACCCTCGCCTGTCGAATGCCTTTGCTTCTGTCCCCGTAACCCAGTCAATGTGTCAGCGCAGTCATCTCCCCGAGCCCAGATCAGGCTCTTGAAGGGCAGGTTTCCATCGGGTGTGCTGATACACCACATCACCAGCACGCTCCTGGAGTGCTCACAGCCGTAACAGCAAAGCAGTGGTTTATGCCCATACAGTAAAAATTAATTCATCTCTTGTGCAAAACAAGTTATGCAGGTGTGAGCACACGCGCGTCGTTATGAGTGAGCCCACTCTGGGGACTCGTGTCAGCCACGCTGAGCAACCATCGGCCCACTCCCAGGGACTCCTGATGGCTGGGGCAGCCCACAGCGGCAGAACTTCCTGAGGGAGATACAGGACAAACCTGTCATGATAAAAAAAAAAGGTCTCTCCTCAAACATTTAGGCTTTTTTATGCACCTTCTCTCAAGTTGCATTTGGAAAGAATGACTTAGAATATACAGTTTCTATTAGTTATAAATAATATATAACCACATATAGTTATATATTGGCTTTTAAAGTGTTTGCTGCCCTTTTAATAAACACACATGCCATTAAATTGGAAAACCTGCATACAGCCCTTTTTATTTCCTCCAATAACATAACTATTACTTCTAGGACAGTAATTTTGAAAATGACTGAGGCTGTAGCTAGGATCAAAAAGATTAAATTAATAAACCAGATTAAAAATATCTCTGTAGTGAGGGGCCAAAAAGGCCAGGTCCTTCAGGCAATTTCACATAGTTGTGAAATGACAAAGATATTGCAGAAACTATTTTTCCAATCTTCATTTTTTGAGTCTTTTATTAACCACTCTGTTACTTTGTCTGCAAACGAGCTTACTGGCTTGTAATTAGCTACAGCTGCGAGTCCCAATATACTTTAAAATATTAACTTTTCTGATAAATTCTCTAATTTTCTAATTAAAAGTAAGTAATTTTGTAATGCGCCTCAGTACATAATTAACTTCAGAGAATAGTCTTTAAAGCCTTCTTCAATGTTCAGTGACAACCTACTTCAATATTGTATTAACCCAGGCAAAAGCCCAATGTCAGATTGTATCAGAACCAGTTCCTGCCAAAATCGCCAATCCATAAAAACAAGATGTTAATGGAGAAAGACTTTTGCCTGCTCTGCTCCCTTCCTAACAACTGCCCAGTCATCAGTAACACTCCTTACAGCACGCTCATTTCTAGCAGACACAGAAAAGCAAGTTATACAACATTATCTACATATTTCAGCAAAACCAGGTGTCACCCTCAGCTGCCCAGTGCCAGGGAAAGGAGGTACATTTCTGTCTTGCAGCCTGGCCAGGTCACAGCTAAAGATGCAGAGCAGTTCACGGTACAATCTTAACTGTATTCAATATATGGGGTTTTATTCCAAACTCCTTCGTCTCTGTAGGAGACAGCTGGCAGAGCTCACTGACAACCTCTCAAGAGGAAGATGAGGAAGAAGAGGTGAAACCGCTGGGCTCTGGCTGGTTGTGCTGGTTCTCTTGAAGGGCGAGCAGCTGTAGAGGGTTTCTCCTGTAATGCCTCTTAAAAACCTTCTTGCTAAAAGCCTAAAACTGATCATGAACATGTTTCTGAACGCACCAGAATCAAGAATTCAGTCTGATAAACTGAAAGGAAGTTACATGACCAAGTTTAAGGGAGGCACTTGGAGAAGACAGTAGCGAAGGGAAATAAATGAAGGTAGATACTCACCGTGAGCACTTACAGAGATACTGTAAAACTCCATCTCTTTACAGAGACAAACCTAAGGAAGAGTCCCACACAAGAAACGCTCTACTGGGTCAGAGCAAGGGTCCACCTAACACAGGATCTTGCCTTCAACAGCAGCCAGACACTGAGAAAAGTAAGATGACTACAAGCTGATAATACACTTCCTCCAAGTGTTCTCCCACCCAACTTCAGCTCAGGACAACTCTCAACCCTTGGTAAGTGTTTATATAGTAACCTTCAAAAGGCCTCTATGTCAAGCAACTTGTCCAGCAAACTCTCTGCATCCACACCGTGCTTCAGCAAGAAGAACCCTGGTCTCCTGCCTGTGAGGAGAGCCACAGCTGGTGACTCCCTGCCAGTTTCAACTGGTGGCCCAGTTTCTTCACTGGATGAGATAACGAATACACATTGCTCCACCACCTTCTCATGGCACTCAGGATTCTGAAAGTCCATCGTGTGCCCTGTGATGGAATCTGCCCATAAAAAAAAGACTTAAGATAACTTAGTAAGTCAAGAGCAACAAAATCACTGGGATCATAAAGTACTAAACTAAATGAAATGTATTGGACAACATTTAATAGGGCTGCAGAGCATGAAAGGTGGCATCCATTCTGAAAAGTACTGCAGCAGAACCAGGTAAGTAGAAATTAGTAGAAAATACAATAATAAATGAAAATAACAATCACAGATAATTATAACCAGTAATACTCAGTACTGAGAAAGGTACTAGTAGTAGGTGTTTAAAAAAAAAATTATAAAATTTCTATAACAATGTGCACATGTTCAGAAGTTACAATTCCAGAAATGGATCTGAAAGAGATCTTGTGGAGAAGTCTCAAAAAAAATTCAGTTCAATAATTCAATAGTGAAGAAAAAGACAAAGAAATTTTAGGAATTATTATGAAAGCATCGCAGAACAGAAGAGGAACTGCATCTGCCATAAATCCGTAGTGTGCCCACATATCAAATGCTGCACTGATTTATTACCTTTTCATCTCAGAACAGATCTAAAAGAAGTAGAAAACACACAGAAAAGACCAAGGTGATTAGACATATGAGGAAACACTAGTTATATTCAGGACGAAATGAGGAGGAAGGTGATGGAGAGGTAAAATCATGAGTGATATCGGGCAGGTAAACAAGGAATTACTATTCATTGTTTCTCATAAAAAAAAAGATGTAGAAAAGAAACCAATGAAATGACCAAATAATACTTTAAAAATAAACTAAAAGTACTTTCTCATGCAACACAATTAAGTGGCAGAAGTCACGGCCACAGGACATTAAAGAGCAAAAACTGTGAAAGGGGTAAAAAAGGGACAACACATTCCCAGAGATTTTGTTAGCAGAGACTGAACCTGATGGTTCCCTGGTAGTGAACGCTGAGAGAATAGACCAGAAAAAATATACAGTTCTGTTTCTTATACTTTTTCCCAAGTATCTCTGGCCATTACTAGCCATAGTACACCAGATCTTCATCTGCCATTAGAAAAGTGACTTCTGAGTAGGTTTGTTTAGTTCATTTTTTGATATCTCTGCAGACACCAAGTGGTATCTCTTCTGTCCATGTGTCCCTGCCCGCCCTGGCCTGCAGCGAGACAGACAGACAGACACAGCTCAGGAGATCATCCTGGATACAGCCCCCAGGTCACTTGCTGACTTGGTAGGAATTTCACCTGAAGTAGGCTCGTGCAATTAAAAAAATTTGCTACCTTTACCATAGCCTTTAGTAACCTCATGGAAAGAGGTTACATTTTATGTAGAAATAAGAGCAAGAATGATCCTGCTCATACCAAACAGATCATCCTCCTCTAAGGGGGGGAAAATAATAAAAAGACATTCTTTCCTCCAAGAATTTGGGACCAGAACAAGTTTCTATTGGATAGGAACAGCAAGTCACCCATCTCCTCTCCAAAAAAGCAAGCCACGTCTCCTCCCCTAAAAAACTCTCCACAAAAAAAAAAAGTTTATTTCGTGTCAAAGGGGAGTGACAATTGCTAGGGTCCACACAATTGCTAGAGTCCGCACAATTAGTAAACCATTAATAAGCCAAACCCTCGATACTAACACCTAGTACTGCTACAACCCATACTCAGTGATCGAGGCTCTTACTATCTCACTTTAAATTCCTTTTGTAGTGCCCAGCAGACTGGCTTGTTTGTGCTTTTTCCATCAGACTTCCCGCTATTTCCTCGCACAGCCCTGTTCATACGTGACCTGTTTGACAATCTCCCATCAGCTCCACATTCGGGTACAATTCTAATTTGAAGTCACATTGCTTTCACCTTCTACCAATATTCTGCACCTTCTGGTTTCAATCATAAGCTGAGAAAAACCCGATTTCCCCAAGCACTCCTCCTCCCCAGGGCTTCAAACACACGCACGCCACAGAATAGTTAACAGTTAAATATTTTCTTGCCAATATTTTAAGAGTGCAGAAGGTTCCAAATTGCTGGTAAAATAAACAATGCCAGACTGTGAAAACTCCTGCCTGCCATATACTCTGATGTTAACAAGAGTTTCTTTATTACTGTAACCTTTCAGAAGCGAACAAAAATTATTTCTCTACCCTAGTTCTGCCCTCAAGTAAAAGGCAAAGGAGGAAAGCGAACCATGAAAAAGCTGCACGGTAAGATACTGCGAGTTTTCCATCCTACTTCTGTATTTCATTCAGACTTGATGCTGTTCTGAATAAATAAACTTCCCAAAGATCCTAAGAGTGTGAGCAAGGATTTTAAGAAGCCAAAAATTTCCTTACACACTGTTTCCCGCCTAACAGAGATTAAACCTACGTATGGGCCATCTTCCCTCTTGCAAGTACATAATAAAACAGGAACCTCAAAAGGACAAGTTTAGGATGCTCTCAAAGAGACACATAATTTTCAAGCTCCTCCGTACATCACTCTGTCCTCTGGGGCTTTAGCCACAGACCTCCATCAACTACGGGGGCTCTGCCATTTCCTCACTTTGAAAAAAAATTAATGAAGTCTTCAAATAGCATCTACAAAGAGAAGGAATTGCTAGTGCTTTTAGCACAAACAAGTCAAATTGCTATATAGTTCAGGTGACACCCCCTAAAACTACTGGTCCTTGACAGGCCAGCCTTCTGCTGCCTCCCAAATCCATGCCCAGGCCATCTGAAAACCAGTTCAGACCAGTGTTGCTCATTTCACATACACCAAGACTGTGCTGACCCCATTTTCCACCCACGGTATCCTACCACGAGCTGAATCTCCTTTCTATGCACAGTCACTCCTGTGGCCCCAAGGCCACCTGACTAACTTGAAATCCAACAAGAGGTGTGTTTTGGTAGCAACAAATAAAGATTTTTAAGATAATACACGCTGGTATTTTGGTCAAATCTTTTAACCTTTTGCATTATTTCCTGCCCTTTGAATATGGAAACCACAACATTCAAGTTCTTACAGAAGTGTAATGATAATTAAGTAGTTAATATCAACAGAGATGCAGTGAGAGCTGTGTATAGCTAGAAACAGAAGAGGAAAACACAACACAGACAGTGGAACAGAAAGAATCTATTGAGATTCCCAAACCATAATGGGAAACAGAAAAACACACCAGTTTGCTTAGACGTGAACAAAAGTGCCGTATGCCGTTGCTTATACTAAGTAGTAAAAGCAATCAAAGAAGGAAGCAAGCATGAAAGTGAGCATTGGAATTATTAAATGTATTACATTTGTACTTCCTGATCATTACCATTTATTCTACTGTGGGAATTTTTAGCAAAAGCAGTCAAAAGTAAGGGCTTCACAGAGCTGCTGGTTTTATAAATGGATAAAATGGGCCAGAGAAGTCAGAAAATGAAGAAACAAAATAAACTTGAGCTCTAACAGGAAAATACAACCATTTTTGCCAGGCTCCAGGGCACTGCAGCGTGCGCACTGTAAACATGAAGACATTGTGTCTCCGCCAGAATTTAAGACTGGTCTTTGAGGGATTTTGACAATCAGGTGGCCCAGAGCTGGTTGCTGGAGGAGCCCATCCAGACGACCAGCGCCGGCAGATTGTCCACCCACTGCCCAGCACAGACTATAGCATATTGAATAAAAAAAACCCCCAAAAAACTAATGAAGACAGTGAGATGTAATGTCCTAGTGAGCAACAAGCCAGGGAGATGATCTTTGCATCATATGAGTGATGTCTAGGTCAGGAGAGAAAAAGATGAGACATAGGGACACCAGCAGAGGAAAGCATCAACGATGGCAAACATGCAGCTGGGATTTAGGAATTGAAGAAGAAAAGGAAGATCTGGAGTTGAGAGAGGCAAAGTCATGAAGAGGCTTCAACTCACAAGGGTGGGTTTGAAGCCAGTAAACAAGAGGACAGATCCTGAGCTTCCATCGTGGAGCTCTGAAATAGAAGGCTGCTGGATGAGCACATTGGATAAAGGCAGCCAGTGGCCACTGGACCAGGGAAGCAGCACATGAGGGATTGAGAGAGGGACGACGGGCACTGATGGTTGTGAAAGGATCAGTTGAACACGAGGGAACACAAGGGAAGGGAGAAAGGTGGTGGTGCCAGTCTGAGATACAGAAAGGGTCCTGCAAGGAAACAAAGGGAATTAACAAAAGAGTGACAGGACAAGAGGTAATGGGCACAAACTTGCACTTAAGAAGTTCCATCTAAACATGAGGTAAGAAAAGGCAGAGAGAGAAACTAGTGTCTCCATAAGATTGGGAAGGGAAAAGTACGTGCCACACTGATGGAGGGGAAATGTGAAACCAGGTGCACATCCTGAAAAGGGAATCAGATCCAAGCTCAGCGATGCCTATGGTTCTATCCAAGACAGGGCAGGCACCAAAAACATAAGGAAAAGTGAAGTTATTAATTCCTGAAGAGGAAGCAGCAGATACGAGTGACATTCTACCAGCAGCGAAAAGCACAGGCAACAATAATTAAAATTAAAATGTATTGGGAACAACACAGAACCTCTCAATGGCTCGTTTGATTACTCTGATTTAGAAGAGACGCTGGTCTTGGTATATCTCTGTATTTACGAAGGAGCTTGAAAGCACATTTGTATTTCACCACAGCAGCTTAGAGCTGTTAAAAAAGAATTACAACGGCAACAGGAGTTACCTTGCTCCCAGGATGCTCAAAAGGCTTGGCCAAGCAGACCAGGAATTGAGGAATTCTGGGGGAAAATCCAAAAGAATAGGAAAGTGATAATGGAAATGTCCAAAACACGTAGCATAACAACATAACAGTATAACCCTGTGCTGACCGCAGGCAAATCACAGCCTGGATGATGAGTGACAGCCAAAGCTCTGGCAGTCACTGCTGGCCGTCCTGCAGAGCCTGGAGACGGCGGCAGGATCCATAAGGATAGTTTTCCCCTTTCCACCACCTTCTCTACACCATCAACATAAAAATTATGCAGCTGTGGTGAGTGGTCATTTCATTGCTCAACGTTTGAATTTTGGCAACTACACCGTGTTCTGGAGAGTCTGAGGAACACGGGGCAGCACTTAACACCTAAAAGCACTGGGTGGTAAAGCGGGTTTTGGCATCTGAGTCCCAGCGGTGCAGAGCGTAGGGAACAATGAGAAAGGTTATTTCGAGAAAAGGTGCTGTAAGGCAGCTTCCAGTGAACTTCTTGCAGGCACCAGCAGGAGGCACAAAACAGACCGAGGACACTACCTTGCAGTAATAGGATCCAACACAGCTGGGAAATTTAAATTGATTTTTTTATGCCAGACTCTACAGAAAAGAACCCAAGTTGAAAGGAACCCAAGCATATATTATACCTTGACTTCAACATCAGGTATCCTTGGCATGCCCCAAACACGCCTGTATTTCAGCCAGCCAGGTGGGGTAGCTCCACGGGCGCTGGTTCTAGAACAACTACATTAAAAACAACATGTGAAAGAGACCCCTATTTCAAAACTCTGTAACCCAGTAAAGCTAAATTTGCATCACCACGTGTACTGTTTGCTCCAGACTTCATCACAGTTGAGATATTTTCAAGGTAATACTCCATATACATGCATTTTCCTGCATATTTAAGTTATTATAATTTTGAGAATCAAATTTACTGAATTTACCCTGGAACAGTACATGATACTATTATTCATTTATGAAATGACAAAATACTGGAAACTTGTGAACTTTTGAGCTCTTTGAGAAAGGATCTTTGAGAAAGTTGGTGAACTATTTCTTTTGTGATGGTCTTAAAACACTAAGTCCATTTAAAATATAGCATCAATGCCTGCTACCCTATAAAACAGCAAAGCACAAGAACTCCCACACAGCAAGTTTGCATCTCACTACTTTGGCAAGTTTGGGTTTTGTTTTCTGGGGTGGCTTTTTTTTTTTTTAATTTAAAAATGAAAACTAGAAATTGGTAAGATTTTATATATTATGTTTTCTACATAGTCATTTAAAAACTCATAACATTTTTCTCCTTAAAATGTCCTAGGAAAGTTATACATTTCAAAATATACATAGACCATTTGAAACTAAAACTGTTCCTCTTTAGTTTTACAGCTTTTTAAAAGCCATTTTCAACTGTACTCCACACTATCTTCTACCTCCTACCCCAATCCAGTTCCTCAAACAAAACCACTATAATATTTGCTTCCCTACACTTCCTCCATCTCATCCCCCTGCCCAAACCTCCCCTGTCCCCCCACGATAACGCAGTTTCTGTTCCACGCATCCCAAACCGACTCCCTGATTTCCCATCGGATGTCAGACCCAGCCCTGAGAAGCCCCCCCGAGCACTCAAGCGCAGCAGCTTCCCACTGGAGTGAAGCAACTGCAATAGTTCAATTCATAAAAAGATCAAGTTCTATTTTAAAAATGAATGTTGTCCTCTCCTCTCCTAAAGCCATTCTGGAATCTTACTTGTCTCACTCTGACCGTGATTTCGGAGTCTTTAGAAGGGCCAGACTTTTTGTGCTCCACAGAAAGAATAACTTAAACTGAATTGTATTAAGTTTAGGAAGGTTTGTAGCTACTGTAAGGCAAAATGGCATTTTCAATCATCTCAAGTCTTCTAATTGTGAAAGAATCAAGACAGAAAATGGTGTTCAAGCTCACAAAGCTGAACTCTGCTCCGTTACACTGACATGAACCACGTTACTGATTCTGATGGTGTTACTTCAGATGTACAGCAATGTAACCGAGAGCAAATCAGGGGTCGCTGGATATAAACAGCTCGAGCTAAACCTGTAACAAAGCCTGTATTGTGCTAGGCACAGCAGAGCCAATAAACGAATTCAAAAGACACCTAGATGTGTTCCTGGAGAAAAAGGGGGCAGGGGTCTAAGTGGCCTGGTGGAAAAACAGGAAAGTGAGATTAAGATAAATTAAACCAGGTTTGGCACACTGGGCTTGCCAGCCCCTCCTATGCTTATCTCTTCTGAGCCTTTAGACACCTATGGTTTTATAAAATCAATTGTTATTTTGCACTGAAAAAAAAAAGATGATTAATTTTAGAAGCAGAGTGTTACCACAAGACTAACACTGTTAGAATGAGCCTACAACAATGTACAGGTGTTTGAATAAAGCCTCAGGGGTATTTTGAAGGCAGGATATGATCCGCACCCAGAAGCACAGTGGGGTGCAGACGGGGTGTTCGATTTTTTTGGGGTTTGTTTTTTTGGGTTTCTTTTTCTTTGTTTTTTTTTTTTTTTTTTTTTTTTTTAACCTCATGTCTATTGTCCAACTCTCAGGTGAAATCCCGTTCCAGGGAACTCCAGCACCTACCAGTCCTTCTGATTGACTCTGCCGCTTCATCCAAGGGTACTAAAATGCACTTAAACTTATAAAAACTGCTTCTATATACACAGAGTTGCTAAAACACAGTACCCCTGTAAGTAAGGTTAATATTCAGGTTGCTAAAGGACTCTTCCCCTCACAAAGGGATGGGGGCAGTTGGCCCTTTGCAGGGTATAAATCTGTTCACTGAAGCCACAAGGTGGAGATCTCTGGCAAAGCAGGAGCCCGAGGAAGTCTCTTACCCAGCCTAACGGTACTATTAACACTTGGAGCCATTGCATCAAGCCAATTTTTCTGTTTGTTTTTAAAGTTTGATAGAAATGTCACTAGTGGAAAAATGAAGTAAAGAGCACTGGTTAGCCACAGAACAGGGCACACCTGGGTGCAAACCCACCAAAAGAAACTGAGTTCATTAGCAGTAGGGACAGCAGAGTAAAATTTATATCTGAAATCTGCCTGCACCAGTAGAATTTGCTGAGGCCACAGGCTCTCCGTGTGTTTTTACAGCTGTGTCAAGTTTTGGTTTCTGACTCTTGCCGACATTCAGGAGTGCTGAAGGAGCTCAGGCTAACAGGTCCCAAAACTTTGTAGCTGAGATTTAGATCTCAGCAATTTTAACAACCAGGTTTTGAAATAATACAAACTCCATTTGGAGTTGGAGCTGATGTAAATTAGTAGTTAAAATGCCTTACATTCTATCACTTTCGGCTCCAATGAAGTTGTATATTTAAGAGCAGATGGCATATTTTAATAAACCATCAGTATCAATTCAGGACTAGAGTATCCATTTTCTGCATCAAGCTGGAATTGGTGCTCGATAGGGAAACGAGGTGAAGAACTGCAGCTTTGTCTGTCAACGAGTTAAACTAATTGCATCCAAGCAGCGATTTCATACAGGTGCTCTGTCACTTATACCCCAATACGGGAATGTACCAACCGGAGTTAAATACCCACCTTTGATACCCTGCACGAGAGAAAAAGCAGGGAACGGAATTTCCTAACCTCCTCGGAGCTATGCAGATGATAACTTAGTGCCCTAAAAATATTCAGTAAAGTTTCTTTTCATTTCACTTACTTTTGAGAAAGGCTCAGATTCTGAAATTTGAACACATCAACAGAGGAACATTAACATCGTATTTTTTCATCTACTATTCTTGTCATGAGATATTCAACTCTCTTCTTTTGGAGGTAGACTATATACTGATTGCAGGACTAAATTATTGAAAATAAATAGCTGTTACACATATTCCTCAATCAGCTCACAAGCCCTTTGTCATTACCTCAGCTTCGTTTTAAAAGAACTATTAGGGAGAAATACGTCAAGATTAATAAGTAGGACGTAACACCTGGGTAGCTGCCCTTTGCTTCTGTGTCACTGAAAACTCCTTGCAGTTGCTGGAGGTGTGAGGAAGAGTTCGATCAGAGTCCATCCACGTGCCAGGGAGAAAAATAAGTGCAGAAGAAGAGTGAGCAAGCACGGAAGAGGCAGGAACTGCCCACGCAGGGGCTCAGGAAGTGGGGTATGAAGCACGGGTCACTAGCACCGACGAAGGAAAATAAAGCAAAGATAAGGAGCAGAGGAACAGCTAAGCTCTTCAAACATCAATGCATAAACTATTTTCATCTAACATACAATAAATACTACCAGAAGAGACTAAAAAGGTCATTCATCTTGACAAAATAACATCTGAAAGATTAGGAGTAATTAAAAGATGAAAGAAAAAAACCTCACTAAAAGCTGATGAAAGCCCTACGCCTTCACACACACTACGGGGGAGAGAACAGCCCTAATTTCCCCGTTTACAGCCCAGGAGAGCTCACGATGATTTCTTACACACCCTGAGTGCTCGGTCTAGTCAGCTCTTACCTCAAGAGTTCACGTTCTCTAACAAGGAGTCTCATTAAAATCAATGGGCCTCTGTGCAGCTAAACTATATTAAATATACACACAGATGTAACTGTTTTTGAGATCAAGCCTTTAAATGTGTACTTACTCCCTTTAAGCATCAGCTATTGCCACATAAAAGCTACGTTAACACTAGGTTATAGTCAAAAGTATATTATAGGAATCATATTATTGCAAACTAAGCATGTTCGTTATTGCATCGCATGATCTTTATTACAAACAAAGATTGCGAAATGTAAATTCAAGGATAAGCTGACAAGGTGCCCAGCCTGCCAAGGCAGAGAGCAAATGTCCTTCAAACCACTTAAGATCTCCTCACAGTTGCATCATACAGCAACTGTACCAGTGTAATACGCATCTATTAACATTTGAGGCTTTAGACTGGATGAAAACATAAGGTGCGTTGGGTTGTTTTTTTTTTTTCACACTTTGGGGAATTTTGGGAAGCAATGGAATAGTTTAGTTTGCAGAAATGGAAACCCTGTGCTTGCCTTTACAAAGAACTGACTGCAAGCACTATCTTCCCGCCCCCCCCCCTTAAAGTTTACTGAAAAAAAAAAAAAAAAATCTCGATACAGGTCTAACTTAGACCATGCTTCACTTTTGGGTTCTGGGTGTCTGTAAGGGTAGCAAACAGCTGCCTTTGCTTCTCTTTGCTGCTGCTTCAAACCCTGCAAGGAAAACTACGATATAGCATTTGAGGTTAGTTCATATAAGGGAAAATGAGGGTCAAAAGGAACAGAGAAATAATTTTCTGTTTCCAAGCAGCATTCTCTCTGTGCATAGATGGAATCTAAAGATCTCAGAAGAGATTTTGCGTGGCTACGGGAGGTGGGGCGTTTGGCTGGGGTTTGGGGTTGTGGGGCTTTTTTTTTTGCTATTCAAGAAGAGCAGCCTTAAATTTGCACCCGGAATGATGACCTGAGCTGTCTCCAGTCCCTACAGAAAGCAGAATCGACCACTGAGATGACATGGGAGGCACTGGTAAAGGACAAAAACACATAACCTATTTCATTCAATCTTTTTCTCTGGTATGATAATCTAATTTGTCCAGGCTCACTCATGCTGCCTTATGGCATCTGACCAGGAAAGTGGAGATTCCCATATTGGAATTTATGTAAGTCCACTAATGTAGCAAGAAATTCTAAGATGCCTGAATTTAGATTTAATCCAAAGGAAACTTAAGAGCATGACTTGACTGTAAAAGCAAGCTGAAACATAGTAAAGCTACGAAATTCCCAACAACTAGGGAAAAAAGCCATTGCTGATGGAATAACTGAAGTTACACCAGAATCAACACTTTCTAAAACCACATACAAAATAAAAGATCAGAGAGAAACTTCTTGAATTACGAGTGATCACACACCAAATCCTAACTTCGTGGTTAATTCCCTTGTTTGTCACCAGTAAGAATAGCAGCCTCTCCCTTGTTTATGTGTCTGACAATACACCATTATTGCTATATAAGAACTGCCACTTCTCTAACAGTCCAATTGATTTTAATCACAGACAAACCTCTATTTAATCACTGAACTATTATTTTCTTTTTTCACAACACAGGAGATCTTTCCCAGCCCTATTCTCCCACTACAAGTGCCCTGAACACAGGCATCCTCAATTCTATCAGGTCTCTTATTGCCACTGTGATACTGGGGATATGAAAATGATCTCCTACTTCTTCTGCTCTGGCATCTCTGAAGACTACACCAACACAAGGCTGGAGAATACCCTTACAGAGTTTAAGGCCAGAAATGACCATTATAAGTAACCAGAATAACCTCTCAGAACAGGCCAAAAAGATCCAACTGTGTTCTTCCTTCAAACTTGCCAATGAACTAACCTTGGAGCTGCTCCCTCCTTACAACATTTCTTTTGTGATAAAGACTTAGAATCCAAAATGAAAAATAAACTAATGATTAGTTATTAGTCATGTACAGGAACTTAACACAAAAACCTGTCTCTTAACTTTCCTTTTACTCACCATCCTAGATACAGAGAAAACTCAAAGCTCTACTGGAATTACTTAAGCTGCCGTTACACATTTGGCACCAGTCATGTCTCTCCCTACCTCGGCTGCTCATTCCTATCCACAAATGCCCATTCTGTTAGAGCAGCATCCGTTTCTGCTAACACATGGAAAATTAACTGCTTCCAGGCACATCAATATCGTCATCCAGGCCCTAGTGCAGTTTCAGACACAAGGTGAGTGGCTCAATACAAGGGCAGTACAGCCGTGGGAACGAACCGTCAGGAGGAAGCTAAAGCTAATAAAGAAAGAAACAAGCACCTGCAGGTTGATTCTTAGGCATTCTTTTAAGATATGCAAAGTTACAAAAGCATCAAAAGATGGGAATCATCACCATTATCAAAACCAAAGATGACTTACCCCCATCACCTTACCGCGCTGCTCAACATCCTCCCACATGCAGTGAACTATATAGCGACACATGTATTTTCCCGTGCGTCCCTCCTGCTTCATTCGGACCAGACACATCCTGCAAGAACATAAACACCAAATTCATAGCTTCGAGTTCTTCTTCAAATGTCAAAAGTAAATTAAATATATTTCAGCCCATTTAAGACTCTCACACACAGTTTGTGGTTTTGCGATCAGAAAAAAAGCACACATACAAAGACTTTATTTATTTTTTTTTTTAAATAAACGATCACAAACTTTTCTATTCTGTACTCAAGAGCTGCATCTGCTGGATTTTGGCCAATCCAGCTACAGAAGAGTGTCAGCTGACTCTATTCTGGCTGACAGTACTGTAATCTAATTAAATAGTACTGCAACCTAAATTCCTCCACCTTAAGAACATCTCACCCTTTGGAGCAGGAACAAATGTCTTGTCTAATCCTAGGCCACGAGCCAGCTGTAATTCAGCTTGGTTGTACCGAAGTGCTGTACGAGTCCCAACCAGCCAAGCTGTGAAAGCTTAAGCAAGTTACAGACTTCACCTAAATTCACATTAGCAATGTCCTAAATTATTTCAACTACAGGGGCCTTTGGATATATGTCCAACCACTTGGCAAAACCCCCACAGGCAGCACACGCTGGAAGGACTCACAAGTTTGTAAGTGCATTGTGAGACCCTAATGAGAATACCAGCTTGAGTTGTTTGACTTTTTTTTTTTTTTTTTAAGCATTAAAGCCACATGAACTTCATTGCTGCTGTTATGTCTCAAAAACAAATCAACAGAACTATTTTGCCTCTTTTACAACATCTGTAAACACCATGAACTGAAATACAGGCTAATCCCTCAGTAAGCTAAGAGACCAGTCCCATCACCAGTCCCACCTTCTCTGCCCCACTAACCAGCTCTGCTCCTGGTTACGGGTCAGAAGTGCCTGTGCAGGGACCGAGAGACTGTAGACGAGGTGATGCTTGAACCCCGGAGCTGAAAGAAGTCACTGCTTTGCACAGAGACACGCTACAACTGCTCACAGCTAATGTGAAAGCAGCAGAGAGAGCTGCGGGAGGGGTTCTGAAGCTGTTGCATATTAACAATAGTGAATGTGCCACAAGAATTAATAGCTAATAATGATGATTGGTTTTTTATCTGTTCATTTCTTCAGTGGACATGAGATCTGTGCCTCCCTACAGGCACTAGAAGTATTTGGTGCTCTGTGAATGCCAGCTCCACAGGGAGAACCACAAACACTCCAAGCTCATCTGTTGAGCCGACCTGCAGAAGGACAGATGCCCATCTTTGTGATGGGTTCTAGCTTGTCTACTGATTAGTAAAGGCAAGGTATTTTTTTAACCTGCAAAGGAAGCAAAACTGTCAGCAATGAGTCACAGAGACAAAACAAACTGAAGATAACAAACACTGCATTAGTCCTGTGTTCTTTCTTCTGATTAGAACCACACATTAAGTCCCACACAAGGGCCATTCAATTGAGACAACAAAAATTGCAAGAAGAAAAGCCCATGGACCAGAATCTGATTTCTAGATGGAGACCTCTGAAAACAACACTGGCCATAGAAGAAACAGCTCCAACACAAGCCAGGTGGAATGAGGTGAAAAGACAGGAGAGAGGGATCGGGGCATGACAAGGAGAGCAATGATCCAAGGGTGGACTGACCAGAGAGTCTGGGTGGAGAAGGGAAAGGGCAGCAGCCGGGGAAGGGAGCATCGTGAAGCCTGTGGCCATTTCTGTCTCAGGAAGGAGCTGTGGAAGGATTCTCAAGGTTTATACTGTGGCAAGTGAGAACTCAGGGTCTGTCCAACAGCACCACTCTCCCAGCAAATAAATGCAATTAAAATGGTATCAAGAGATGAAACCTCTTCTTCTCACAGAAAAATGACAAAGTTTTCTGAAGTTCCTCAGAACTCGGAGAACGGCCGTCCAGGTACCTGTCCTTCCACAGAACAAATGCACAAAGAAGCTTAACATTTTTGTGTCTTAATTCCACCGGTTTCAAAACCTTTGACCTCTTGTGCATTTATATAATGGAGCTGTATGAAAAAGTTAATTAGTTACTGTGTCTCAAATTTTTACCCACTTTTAACAAGGCAAAAAGATTCAGTTTAAATTTTGGGCTAAGAAAAGTATTTTTATACTTCTCTTGCTGAGTACACAAGCTTGGGAGGGGGAACAAAAAAAAAAAAAGTAAGAGCAGCTTGGCAAGAAAACCTCCTGAGCAAAAGTACTGGTTCATTCCCAGTCTGCCGGGAGCGGCGGTGGGGCAGGAGCGGAGAGCAGAGCACAGCCCGGCATCGGTCACTGCCCAGCAGGGCTGGAGCCGTGCTCGGAGCAAAACCTGCTCCCCAGGGAGCCTAAAAGGCAGCTCTGTGTTTGGATGCATAGTGCTGTCACAGAGCTGCTCTGCAGCACCACCAGTGAGATCATGGAATTCTGCAGTTTATTTGAAAATTTGGTCGTTTGTTACTACACCTGCCATCTGAGGTTTGAAAGACACAGGCTCTTTAAAGACTGTAAACCTTCTAACTAGATCAACACAGGGTGAAACGTTCTATCGTTTCACTACAAAATCTGTTCTGTAGTTTAGTCAAATACTGACTAATCTTCCTCAAACCACGAAAGCAAAATTATTCCAAACTATCTTTAGAAAACTGTCTGCCTGATATTGGTTGGGTTGGATAATTTATGCTGTATTTCAGAGTACGTTAGAAGAAAATAGTATGAAAATTGGATGACATTGGTTGCGCTGGGTAATTTACGCTGTATTTAAGATTATTTTAGAAGATTGTATGAAAGGATGCCTGGAAAGGAACAGGAGCGCCTACAAGTCGACCCATCTTAGATGAGATGTAGCAGTTTCCCACAACAGTCTCAGCTACAACCGCTTCTGTCAGTGTTCCCAAAGTGCCAACAGACTGGCTCAAACACCAGAAGCGGGAGCTGACATTACCCCGTCAACTGTTGTGAGGTGGCTCAGTGCCATCAAGTTATGATGGACACTGCTAAGGGCAAAGCCCACCCAGAGCTTCCCGCTGTCCACTGGTCCTGCCCCCTCATTCCTGCTTCCCCAGTTGCTCCAGAGCAACTATTTCTGGGGCTATTTTACACTGGCTCAACACCACCAGTACCAACAGCAACTTGGGGAACAGGAGAAGGAAGCTCCTGAATGGACTTTGTCATCGTGTCTGTGTTGTGATATACACTTCTATCACTAGTGGTAACGAGCAGAATCCCGAACTCTTCCTAATTAGGTGTGGATGTTATCCTGTGCCCCAGCCTAGCAAATTCACCAACTACTGTATTTACGGCCAGGTACAGGCCTTTGGTGGGACACACACTAACAGAACCCAGCCTGGCTCCTCAGTCTTCCTCTCCCCAGTGCTTAGACCACGTAGCCCATTCCCTCATGGTAACGCAGGATCAAATAAACCCCTAAGACATCCCAGATAAGCTTGTTCTTAAAAACTCTTTCAAGCAAGACTCCTCTGATGTAATTTATACCCCTTTCTCCCTGCCCTCTCTGCCACGAAACACAGTTTATTCCCTTTCTTCTGAAACAGCACATGTCGAAATGGCACAGTGTCCTCAGACTTCTCTGTGCCAATCCGAGAAATCCTTGCCTGCAGGAACTATTTCCTACTTCCTTGGTGGTTCTTGTTCTCCTCCGCATCCTCCTCCTCCTCTCTCAGACTGATCAACACTTTCTCAAGTGTGAAAAACAATGCTCAGATGAATTCTTGCAACAGATCTTTGCGTCTTTCAGAGCAGGAACTGTAGCAACACTCCTTTTTGATCCTAAGCACCTTAGAAATGTCAGCATGCTTGGTGTGGTGAAGACACAAAGGGAGCTCTGGGTGACACATCCTGCACCAAGACATTTCTTAGTACAGTCAAGGTCACCTCTTTGGCAGTTTCAGAACAGCTCCGGACACCCCCAATGCTCCAGTTAGACAGGCACGGCATGGGAAAAGGCAAACCCAGCACTGGAGATGAAAAGCTGGAGATTTTCTAAAAGGTCTGCACTTCTAAACATAGAGTCCTCCTGACATCAAAGGTCTGGAGTAACTGAAACTGTCTATAAAAACATGACATTCAGGAAAAAATACTGATAGGTTGATTTTCTAAAGTATAATTTTAGCACTGCACTGGAAGGGGCTGGAGTGTATCTAAAGGAACATTATCTTGAAAGAAGTCAGCAGGAGCAGGGGCTAAACACGAGAGCCTCAACTTCCCCCCTTTCTGACCGGAGGTAAGTAGGAAAACTCTATTTGCAGACAAGAAGAAATAAGAGGCAGAGATTCAAGCAGGAGACCCACCAGAATCTGTAAGGCAAGAACAAATGCTCTGACAAGCACTTTAAGGCTATAAAAGGTGGGATTTAAAAAGCACAGAAAGGCAATTAGAGCTTGATGGGCAATGACAACAGCAAGAAAGGAGACAGGATTTACCAAACTAGGAAAAATTCTCATCTTCTCCAGCTCCAGAAGAGCCTCTGAATCAGTTGAAATTAAAACTCTGAAGAAGGAGAAGGAAGTAAATACACCAGAAAGGGATCTATTCTGCAATGCAAGGGGGAACAGGAACGCTTTAACAAATGGTGATCAGAATCTACACAGTCAGGTCGTTGGCCACCAGATCGGGAAGGTTTCTAGCCTCTGTGGCAAAAGGTCCAGCAGGAAAGACAGAGCTATCACAGCCTTCAGACAGGGGTAGGACATCCTTGACCTTGCCAGAGCAGGCAAAATCAACAATGTTCTGCTCTCACTTCATTGGGGTCAAACTGATTAAAGAAAGACAAACGCAGATAACACAGCAATGAACCCGGCTGTGAAAGCAAAATTATGTCATGGCAGGATGCTGGTCACCGAGCTCAGCACAAGCAAAGCCTGCAGTGTTTCCCAGTGATGCAGGTGGTGAGCAAGGCCTGTCACGGGCTTCTCTGTATCCTGGAACATCAAATTGGATCTCTCATTTGTGGTCCAGAAAGACAGCGCTCTTTAGGTGAAACTGCAAGGAACACGGAGGAGCCAGGCATATAAACCTTGGGAAAATTAACCTCTAGTGCCAACCTCCCCACTCAAATTTTCACTGCCATCATAGGAAGCAGAGGGATTTGGTTCCTTCCTGCCTTAGTACAGTGCTGTCAACCTGCCCCCTGTGTCTTAAACATAAGAGTAATTCAATTTCCCTCATTCAATGTCTCCTCAACATCACTGGCTCAAATGTGGCATCTCTTGGCCTTCCCCAATGTAGCTTTGATCTTAGAATTTCTGAGTCTATCCCATACTAGCCTCATCTCTATCATAGTCCCCTTGCTTATTTTTATGCCTGTCATGAAAGAAGATTACGTATCTTGAATGTGATGCTGTGTATCACAGGGTACATTTTCCTGTCAACGAGAAATCAAGATGATGTGAAAGAAGCGTGTTCTTTGCAGATTCACGTTATCCCTCTTTGTTTTTCCCTAGATACTTACAACAAGTTTAGTTTTGAATATTTATTTCAGTAGTTTTCCAAATATCGATATAAATTATTAGCTCATCAATTAATTTTTTACAGCCTTTTTTCCACAGTAAGAAATAAATAAACCGCAAACCCCAAGGGCCTTCTTCACTGGATTCCACTGATTTCATTAACTGATTATAATTTCAATGGTTCTTCTAATTTATTCAATTCTTTAGTGAAATGAGCTGCCCCATCTTTCAATATATTGAGGAGACAGAAATTAAAAGGAAGGAAGGGAAAAAAGAGGAGGCAAGAAAAAAAAGGGTCCTGTGCAGCTATTTCAGTACAAACTTCCCCTCAGCCTTCGCAGCAGAGCCTCAGTCTATGGATTTCAGTTTTCCTGAAAGATCTGGCACTTCACAAAAATTACTGTACTCCCTTGTGCATCCCTCTGACCTTTACAAGTATGTAATGCTAGATGAAAACCTGATTTTTTTGGCTACTATTTTCACAAATGAAAAAAAGGAAAAAACTTAAATGTTTAAGGTGTTAAATATTTTCACATGCAGCCAAGCTGGCATTCACCAACTCGCCCGTACGCCTCAGAGGTGCGAGAACAAATGCCAATGCTATAATTTGTTAAATGCTTCTGACGAGCAGCAACTTCAATCACCACAAATTCTCCCAATTTAAACCCCTTTTACATAAATTTAAACTTTTCCTAAAACACCCAAGTAAGATTTTTCCACACAGGCTGAGCAAGGCTTTTAGAAAACTCATGGCCAAGATCATTCCACTACTGAGGAATTCAGAGATGTAAAAGATGTCAGCTTCTCTGTGGGACTTCTCGTGCTTTAGTAGGAAACTGCTAAAATTCAGTAATGAGTAAGTTGAGTATAAACACTATTATCAATAACCGTGGAGCCAACTTTTTCTGACGTTAAGGTATGTATCACTGGTTTTCCTGAAAATAGTTCTATTACTTTTCTTTTCACTTACCAGACATGAAGCTGGGCCACTAGAAACCATGAATTCAAAGTGTCAGGCATTTGGCACCCTTGTTGGAAGAGGGGAAAAAAACACAAAAACAAAACTATTAACAAAACATGTTAATATGAGTTTCATCACATTTTGCGCCTAACAGAAATTCACTGCACCAAAATCTAAATACGTTTTAATAATTTAATTTCTGGCCCTAAACAGTACCTACACAACAGAAGCAAACATAATTTACTGTCACACTTGTGCTTGAACTCTAGAACATGCAGCCACGGGACACTGTGGATTCTGAAAGATTTCATGTGTTTAGAACTCAAATAACATTTATGAGGGAAAAAAATCCCAAAATGGGGAATCAGGCAAACATGTGGCTTCTAGCTCTGGAAGTCCCAAACCAGTAGAGAATAAAAGGGAAGTATCAGCGGATGCTGTTGCCTCTTGCTGGGGACAGGATACTGGGTGCTACTGGGGTCTTTGCTGCTTTGATTGACCACACGGCTGTAGAACCCCAGCACTCTGAGAGTTCCCAGTCTCCAGCCATTCCACATTAGCATTAGAACCACCAACCAACCATAGAAACAATTTCTGTTTTCAGATTTAGCACTACACCTGTAGCCATTGGGCTTCCCACAGATGGTTTGTCCATACACACGTTCACACTATCGATGAGTGCACAGGGCCATGGATGGGGATGGGGCCAGTCTTTTTTCAGTGGTGCCCAGTGACAGGACAAGAGGGAACGGGCACAAACTCGAACATAGGAAGTTCCACCTAAACATGAGGAGGAACTTCCTTCCTGTGAGGGTGGCAGAGCCATGGAATAGGCTGCCCAAAGAGGTAGTGAAGTCTCCTTCTCTGGAGACATTCAAACCTGCCTGTACACGTTCCTGTGGGACCCGCTCTGGGTCGCCCTGCTTTGGCAGGGAGGCTGAACTGGATGATCTCCAGAGGTCCCTTCCAACCCCATATCACTCTGTGATTCTGTGATCTATGTGTGCCATTAGGATGTGAGGCCAGAGATTTAGGCTGTGTGGCACAGATACCGTAATTCTCTCCCTCACGCTTGAAAAACATGGAGGTGTTGGTTATGCACACATTAAGTCCTTCAATTCCCGACAATCTGGAACCCTTCTCCTAAAAAGTCACCTCTATATCTGTTTCCTGGAGAAGCTTTTAAGAGGAGTACCTAGTGAGAAGGTCTGACAGTCACCTTGGCCAACCCAGCACTGGGTCTTGTCTCTGGGACTGTCCAAACCTAGTGCTAAGAAGGTCAGAGAGTATTGAGAAATGGACTCTCCAGTCAGATGTGCCCCAAGGGAGTCAACCTTATCTTTTCCGTGTTGAATATATTTCTTCCTGACTCCTATATTTCTTGGCTCTCAAGTATTACCAAGGAGATCACCTGGATCATGAAGCAATACTCAATACTTCTCACAGCCTCTTTCCTTTTTTTTTCCAGCTATGGTCAGGCAAACACCAGAAGAACCAAGCAAATCATCACTGTTCCTCCCTCCCCAGAGAGATGACTCCATCAGTGCCTGGGAGCTGCCAAGCTGCAGCATCAGTGCCCATCCATCACCTATGCCACCTCTAAGACGCCAACAGTCTATGTTTGGAGATTAAACACAAGTTTCCCTCACCCTTCTCCCCTTTTGGCTCTCTCATTCCTATTAGAAATAGTTCATGTGACTACTTTAACCTAAAGGCACACCAAGGCACCTCCAACCAGGGCAAGAGTACACAATGCTTGTATTTATCAAACCATTTCATTAAATCTTTCCACAGGCAAGATTCGGTGTAAAACACTTAGTTGAACAGACAGAGGTTTCTGAAGTAGAAGCTACCATGTATCAGCCTCCCACCACAGAAATCACTCCTCAGTGGAAAGCAAAGCTCACACCTCTACTACTGGAAATATGGAAAGTTTTTAAAGACCTATTCAGTACCCAGGAGGGAAGAATTTTTTCTCTAACTTTCCATGTGTTGTGCTTCTATTTTTATAATTCATTTTTTCACTTCTATATTAGGACTGTCTACATCACGAATTTAAAGGAGGGATGGCTCCTTTAAAGCCACACACTTGCCCTCAGGTATCAGCTTTTTACAAAGAATGCAATTCAAAAATTTGGGGATTTGAAACACCTTGTTCTGGGAAACTAACTGGGGAGAATAATCAAAGAGAAAATTACTCCCTTCAGAAAAGAGTTAGATACAGAGAAAATGTCTGATGGTAAAGCTACCTATGAAATTACTGTGGTTATTATCTGCTGGGGAATAACTATATTCTGCACATCCTGTTCACGTGCCTGTATACAATAAGAGACATGAACACTCAGGATGATGAAGACATACCTCTTCCTCCAGTCATATTCTGCACTTAAAATTTATCAGGTAAAGGATGCAAAACTTGAATGCAGACTTTCACTCATGATAGATCGTCTTTGCCACTACCACAGTTTTAGGAAGGACACAATGGGATAATATCCCCACATCCTGCAAAAAAACAGGTGCACTATGTCCATGTTCCCCTGAGTATGACAGACAGTGGGAAGCGTCTGTAACGCACCTGATGGGCTATGGGAGACAGAAAAATCTAGAGTCCTGTAGGTAAACTCCAGCTCTTTCAAGCTCCCTGGTAGCTCCACTAGGAGCCAGCTGAAAAGCTGTTTTGATAGAGCCAGATCTTTACCCCAGCAGCTCCATGAGAGTGGAGCAATTAACAGTATTAACAACTCGAGACAATTCAAGGTAACACAAATTCAAGGGAACCCTACACTCATGTTCATCTGACAAGCTTCAGCTAGCTCTTGGTACCACCCACCTGATTCTAAAAGCTCTTTTGACCTTTCGAGAATAAGGTTAGGCATGAAACTCCCTCCATATTTTGGAAAATACTGTTTTAAGGCATAATAGAGAGAAAGGCCGTTCACAGGGCTCATACCGCCTAACAGAATGTCTCACAGATTCCACTAGGTATCAGCAGAAACGCACAGAGGTAGCAAGACAGCATTTCAAGACATGAAACGCTATCACTGTCCTAGTCACAAAATCATAGAATTGTCCAGGTTGGAAGGGACCTTTCAGATAATTAAGTCCAACCATTAAGCAAACACTGACAAAAACCACCACTAACCCACGTCCCTCAGGCACCACTTCTGCCTGGCTTTTAAATTCCTCCAGGGACAGGGAATCCACCACTGCCCTGGGCAGCCCATTCCAATGCTCGATAACCCTTTCTGTGAAGAAATTTTTCCTAATATCCATCTAAACCTCCCCTGGTGCAACTTGAGGCCACTTCCTCTT
>JAOXNO010000006.1:2569623-2582040 GCA_028565335.1 Limnodromus scolopaceus
ATCCCTGGAGGGGTTCAAGGGCAGGTTGGAGGGGGCTTGGAGCAACCTGGTGTGGTGGGAGGTGTCCCTGCCCAGGGTGGGGGGCTAGAACTAGTGGTCTTTAAGGTCCCTTCCAACTCCAACCATTCTATGATTATGATTCCCACCAGCAGTGCAGCCACCCAACCCATCTCATGGCCCATTTGGGTGTATGTTCACACTACCATCGCCCCCTCATTCAGTCCATCTTATTATTCAATCTTTCCCCCCGTTCTCAGCCCCCGCCATCCTCAGCCACTGTGGGATGCCCCCCCCCAGCCCCGCTACCCCCCGAGTCCTTCTCCCAGGCCACGTTCCCTCCCGGGTTTCTTCAGAGCACCACATGGGCTGCTCCCCGCGCTGCCATTAGCCTTTTATCCTCTCTAGCCGGGTTCCTGTAATCTGATCACTAGCCCTGTGAGTTAATGACTTCTTCGCCATCTAAAGTTTATGAGTCTTATTGCACCTTTGCAGAAAAGAGAGTTCCCCGCAAAGATATACAACCCCTTCTCTAAGCCCATGGAGGACCCACGTTGTGTTTCTCTTTCAATGTTTCTGGAGAAAGATTAATGTTTTGAAGCCATTTGCACGAGCAAAATGGAATGCGTCTGGTTTTATCAATAAAAGGCTTATTTCTGACTTTGTGCCATGATAAATGGCATCTTGTAAAAGCCAGGCAAATGGTAACTGAACGTGCAGAAGCAATATCCTCATTTTAATGGCGGTTTTTTGGCAGTACAATGGGCAGAGTCTGCTCAGCCTGGATCCCTGGCTGGCAAAGCCTGGCACAAGATATTATAGAAAAGAGAGTCTTACAGAAAAACCAGTGAAAGGAGCATTTTCTGTCCCCTAACACAGGGTCAGCCAATTAATCACTATTATTATTAACGGAGTCATTTTTTTCTTGACAGCTGTGCCCTTCAAAATGACATCAGGGAAAACTGAATCCATTTGCATTACTTCAGCTCGTCAAATCATTGCAGAAAGTTGAAACTGGTTCTGAAAAAAAAGCCCCAGCAAAATAAGGACATCAGTGAACTCAGAATGACAGAATAAACGGGCTATTCTGAGCACTCAGCAAAGTGCATTTACTGCACTGTATTTAATATTTTTCAAAAAATGTTAAGATTTCCTTATTTATTAAATTTGTTGAGAAGCAATGAAATCTCATGCAATTTTATTTCTAAATATCATTTTACTACCCAACAGCAACAGTAAATTCATAAAATAACACATGATTGACCAGGACTATGGAGTAAAAAAAAAAAAATTGTTTGCTTTGTACATTCTTATTAGTCTTGGCTAAGATGTTATAAAAGCAGTATCTTTTAACACCTTTTATTATACAAGGGTCAAGGGGTTTTTATGTTTCTTAAAGAAAGCTTCAAATAGCCCACATAGCGGGTTACTGCATCTTTCATATGGCTGCTGTATAAACAAGCACATTTTACACAGGAAATGACATAACCATGTAAAAGTGTACATGGAGTTTAGGCACATATTCAAACACTAATGGGAATGCATTGTTTTAAATGGCATACTTTTATGTTTACCTATTGAGCTTAGTCCCCGTATTTTAGCCAAATACAACAAAAATTATCCACACATACCTGTCTTATAGTGTACTGTTTATTTGAAATTTGGACCTTCACAAAGACTCTCGGGGGACAGATAATGACCCTAAAAAGTAAATACAAATGAGGCATTCTCAGTGAGGGAGTGAAACCTGCCATCATAAAGGTGGAAAGCTGAACTTTTAACCTGGATTGCTTTACAGCTCAGGTTTCTGCGCGTTTCTACCGTCCCGTTGCTCACACCAGTTGGCCCATGGGAAGAAAGCCGTAACAATCAGCGAGGGTGTCTCTCTTTGCACGTTCTATAATGACCAGGCTAAAGAAAGTAGTGCCAAACGTCTGCCATTTCAAGGGCCTCTATTTCTTTCCAGTTTCTTTGCTGTGGGTCAGCCCTAACCCTAAACCTTTGTTTTCGGGGGTGAATGAGGGTTGAGTCAAGTCCACTTGGGTCATGCTTTTGTGGTTATCGGGGATAATGAACGTTTGTAACGGCCACAATTCATGTATTTTGGGATGTTTCGATACGCGTTTTTGTTCTCACGCTGGATAACTGAAACTGCACGTTTCCGTGTGAAGTCTCGACAAGATTTGCAGTGGTTTGTGAGGAGGAATCCAGTGGAGATGTGCTCCCTGTGGCAGCACCTTCTTGTTGCTATTGGAATTTTTGTTGCTATTGGAATTTTAGGTGGATTAAAAATAACAGAAACTGCTTTGCGAAGAGCAGTGAAAGAGGTCACTGCCTTCAACACTGTAGATTTAAGTGATCATAACCATTCAGTAAGTATCTCGTAATTAATTACAGAGACAGAAGTCTGTGCCAGGTGATCCCAATGGCTCAAACGATACACCAGTAAAGCACCTATAGGATAATATGCATTTACACCATGGTCAAAGTCAGTAGACCACTCTGGAATAAAATAGAGTTGAACTGGAATTCCCAGAGCTATTAAACAATTTCCCTGACATAAATGCAAAAGGACACTCTAGACGTCGCAGCACTGCTTTGTAACCAGTGTTAGAAACCAAGGATGTTCAATTTGAGAATAAAAGTGAAAAAAACTACCTTAATCCTGCCACCTACTATGCCCACCATTATAAACTCCTCACTTTGAGCTGGACTAAACTTGAGCAGTGCCAGGACCGTCCCTTCTGGATGTCACTGCAACTGCACTACCTACTAAGCAAAACGGATGTCATGTTACCTCCTAACCTCAACATTTGGGCTGAAATTGCTTCTGTTTAGGCCAAACCCAGTATTCAGAAATTTTGATGTGTTAATAAGCCATTATAGTTCTAGCATTTTAGTGTTCGTCGTTTCAAATTTGTTTAAACTGATATAAAAGACTTACTAGTGGGTGGTGTTTTTTTTTCTTTTCCCTTCAAGTTATATCTACTACCTAGCAGAATTTTACATTTTGAACCATTAGTAAAGTGTATTTTTTAAGTACTTTAGTATGTAAGTATTTCTTCTAGTTTTTCCTGAGTTTATGCTCTTTGCTTTGGGCTAATTGCATTTTTTTTTTCCATTCAGATGCTGATACATACTCAATTTAATCAAAATTTACCTGAATCTTGCTTTATTCATGTATTGAGAAATCCATGCAAGGACAAGAAGCAAGAACCTCAGAGAGACAAGAACTAGGGTTTTAAAACTTTTTATGATGACCAGCCTCACCAGGATGCGTGGGCTGATCGACAGCTCTGCAGTGTGAAGTGAGCAGTGATTTTCCTCCTCAGATTGCCAAGCCATCACGCACTCGTTGCCTCTAACACCAGTGCTACCTTCCTCCAAAGATGCTGCAGCATCATATGAATCCATTGGAAGCACTGGGGTGGAAGCAATGAATGGAAGCAAACTGCCCTTTGCTGGCAGTTATGATCCCAGGAGGTAACTTGTCTGTTAAGGCAACTTGGATTTGCTTCATGTGAACTTAAATGGACAGTATTTGCTATTTTAGACTGGTCATCCTGAGCTGCTAAGGACTGTGTGGTTAGTAAATGGCGTGGTGTAGCTCTGCCTGTCCTACCTGAGAATGGAGGTTTCTCTGGGAATGTGCAGACAGGGACATGGCTGGGGATGTGGAGCAGCAGGGCTTTCACGCAGGGGGAGAAAGGAGACAACCCTGTCTCATGGTGATCAAGCCAACCCCTCCAGAAGGCAGCTGTGGTCACTGCTAGAGAAAGGATCCTTATAAGCTGCAAAACCAGTCTCCTAGAAAACAGCTGGGAACAAGAAGGGCTTGAGCAGGATGGGCAAAAAATGTCTGAGATGCCCTCATGCCATGGACTTGGCAGGAGAATGTTTTCTCTCCTACTGGAGCAATGGTAAATCATATCTAAATAAGCTTGTAGTAAAACTTAAAATTAAAAACTCCTTGTTGTTTGGAAAATCATATGAGCCTGGCTGGTGACAGAAACTGTTGGTCCCGGCCTTAGACTCCACCATGATGAAGAAGAGCAGGACCTGGGAACTGCAGACACTGAGAGCCCAGAAGGGAGACAGAGGAGCACTGAGGACAACCCTGCCCCACAAAACGTATCCATAAGATGCCAGAATTTCTTGTGCACGTGTTATGAAATAGCTTCAAGTGCTGGTCATTCTACCTGCCTGCTAACCTGCTAGTCAGTGATTCGCCCTCCTGTCAAATAAAGCATTCTGATCCACCTCGTGCTGTGTTATCTCGTGGCCTGCACCAAGCGGTGTCAGTTCCCGCAGGTAGAAATCACAGCACTAAGCTGTGACAAAGAGATCAGACACAGGAAAGCTCCCTGCAGGGCTTTGTCTGTATCACCGTGCTGTAGGTCGTGGTACGCGACTGCTCTCCTGCACAGGGGAACCCCGTGTGTCTGGCAGCAAGGCTGCTTAACCGGGTATTTTAAGCTGGTTAAAGGCTCAGACACCTAGAGAGTGCAGGAGGACAGGGCAGAGCTTTTCCTCAGTCTTTCTCTGTGGCTGTTGACCAGGAATTTTGGATGGTTTGCCAGTCGTGTGAGCTAGAGCACGTCCAGTCTGAGGAGGTGACCAGGAGGACCTCGGGGGCCACGTTCAACTCCCTGCCACGACCCACAGCCGGGATGCTGCGCAGCTGGGAGTCCGGATCCGGGAAATCGTGTGACTTGATGGTTTAAACTGATGAAACAACATCAAACCTTAGTATTTATAGTTTATACTACCAATAAACTACTTCAACTACTTCAATTTCTGATGGTTTTTATGGGCTTTCTGATCCATGTACAGTTGAACATCTGGTACCCAGTTTCGTGGGTGGAAACACACAGAGAGTAATTCCACAATAAATGTATAATTCATCTCTAGAATAGATAAAGGGGATGTGCAAACTCACAGCCTGTGGAGGATGGAATAAAAGGATCCCAGCTCCCTTTTGCAATCATCTGCATAACTCGTTTTTGCCCCGGATACATCAAGTGATCGTGTCATTCCCCACTGGATTGGACCATGCCATGCTTTCAGGTCTTTCTTCCAATGTTTCCACAGTTTCTCTCTGAGGCAGCAGAGTTACAGGCAAGCAAAATGCCTGGATGTGTTTTGCATCCCACTGGCATTCTGCTGCACTGAAAAGTATCTTTCACTTGTATTTATTGTACAAAAACAATATTGTACAAAAACGAATTCTTAATAGCATTATAATTATGCAGAGTTGGACAGCTAGACACAATGTAGCACTGTGTCAATAATTTATTACATCTTATGCCATAATTGAACACTTTTACTATGAGCATTTGAGAACAACTTGGACCTTATACAGAGTAATATATCTTGCTACATAATAATGGGAAGGTGGGTACTTAAGAAAGATATGTAGCTGGGAGGAAAACATGCACGGAAGCAAATACCTCCTCCATCACCTATCTCCATGTAAAACTTAAAACTAAATCAACATATTATATTTAATTACTCCTTTTTTATATATGCATAGTTTCAAGAGCTAATCAGAAAGAAATCATATTACAGTGTAAGTATTTACACCAAGATGGGAGTACACCAGAACACAACCTTCTCTTCTAGACATCAGGTCTCTTTTCTTACATTTGTTCGTGGACAAAGCTCATGGGACTCAGACATAAATTCAGTCTCAGGAACATTGTTCAAAGGATCAAACAGGTCATATCCACAGCTCGCTGATACCGTCTGTATCCACTGTCCCGAGGCTAAAAGCAGGCAATCTGGAGGTGTGGAGGTATAATCTTCTCTGTCAAGGACTTCAGTCAGAGCCAGTCTCGTGTCACCGACACGAGGCCTTACATCAGGATCTGTGACAGCATCCAAATGCTACTGAAATATGCTCAGAGTGGAGAGACAGATAGAAGCACTGGATTTATTGCTACATCCTTGTAAACATACTTACCCTAGAGGTAAGAAATCTAGTTAACCTTGTTTGAGGAGAGGTTATGGTCAATGTGTCATGTTACCTCTCGTAACTGTCCATATGAGCAACTGCTCTGCTACCTACAACCACACGATTCCACCACCATGTCCTCGTACTGCTTGTAGACCACATTGTTTGCAGAGTCAATGAAAAGAATGCTAATAGGACTCAGCCTGGTCGGGACACAGCAAGTTGGGGGGGTCGATTCTGGGTCCATCGAGTTCATTAGTGTTTGGATAACTGCGTGATTGGTGGGCTCCAGATGGGATCGAAGGGGGAATTCGCAAAGCCCTTCACAGTGATACGCTTCGTACTCTAGAGGGGCTATTATCCAGTCATCCCAGCCCATATCCTTAAAATTCACATGGAGAGCTTTCCTGCTGCACCTTGCTTTCAGATTCTTAGTGGGCCTCTTCCCTTGCCGCGTTGCTAGAGGAGCTCTTCTCTTCCGCCTCTGATTGAATAAGTACTCATAAACAGTTTTGTCATCTTGGCCGGATCTAGCCTTGATTTCATTGAAGAATAAGTCTCTTTTTTTTGTCCTCCCAAATACCAAGAAGAGAGCCTTTTCATTGACCTGTCTTCCCGTTCTATTAAATCCCACGCTCCTGAGATCAACAGCTCTCCCCCTGTCAAAAGTTTCCAGTTCAAAACACAAGTTAACCAAGTTTTTAAAGTTCCTGAAAAGTTTCCAGATGTCAAACACCTCCCACTTTGGTGTGTCTGTGATACTGACTGTACGAGAGTCCAGGAGAGTTGCTGCTTGTCTGTTCGTAGAGCAACTAAATAATTTCACTTGGGAAGTTTTTCCAGAAGAAAGAGACTTCCATGTATCAGAAGGCTTTTTCCTCAATATCCGAAGCTCTGCTCCCAGCAAACCATCTTTTTCTAATGCGCTGATATCAAAAATGTATTTTTGTTTTCTTATAGTTGGCGCACGCTCGTCTGAAAAAAGCACACACATTTTAAAATGTGTATCAAGTACAGATCAATACCAGTTATTCAGTTCTTAATGGTTTTCCTGAAGTTTGCTCATAAGCCTAGAAGTTTCCTTAATTAACCCACCAAACAGAAAGAGGAATTTTTGTCCAAGAGATCAGCTCTGTGCAGGGACCCAGAAGAACTCAGTGACTCAACAGGGAAATAAGTTTCTGAGTTCGCCTTGTTGAAATATCCTTTCTTTCATGGGCGGGTATTTTCTAGCTTCAAAGTGGCCATGAACCAACTGAAAAATAGTCCTTTTTCAGGGCTGAGCACTCACAGGGCCTATTCACCACTTATATCCTACTTAAACTACCGAAACAGAGCTTCAGCAGTGCCTGGGCCTCATGCTGGCTCCAAACATGAGCAAATTTACCCTTAGATGATACAGTAGTGAATTAGTCCTTTAAAAGCAACATCCCCCAGGAACTGCCAGACACAAGGATAATTGCCTTATTAACTTAACTCGACGGGATTCACAACTTTTCAAATTGGGCAGAAAACCATACCTCTTTTGACCTGATTTTACATTTGTTTGGTTACGCTCATGGGCAGCACTAACAAGGACTATGGCTGAGCCAACGTTTTAATGACCTCACATTAACAATATCTTTCAGTGGCGAGCTATCAACATCAACCCATTCGTAATTAAATGGCAAACAAATCCAGTTCTGGCTGAGCCTTTCCATCACCATTACTTTACCAGTTGTAGCCTGTGTCGCTTCCTTAAGTACATTACAAAACTCCTACTAATGTCACTGGAAGCAACTTGGGGCTCTCCAGCCAGAGGGGTAAGGTGAACGTCAGCGTTTGGGAGCCTGGTTATTTCTGGTGTGAAAGCAAAGACTAGTCCAAATTTCCAAAAAATTTTGGAACCAGAATGTTGAACCACAAGTTCTGGAGTCCCAGGGGTTATTTACTCTTTTTAGCCTGTGTGTAGATGTGGGCTTCTGTGGATAGAAGGTTGGTGGTACCTGAAAGCATGAGCTTTGAGCTAGTGCAGATACACCCATCCCATGCTATAAGGACTCCTGGGTCTACGGTGTAGTTCCTCATAATTCTACCTTGAACAAATCTGGCTGACCCCTTTGAGACTGAAACTTGTGGGTTTTTTGACAGAATACCCCTGTTCTTAGCATATCATGTGTTTTTAGACTTACTTTATAATAAAATCTAATGTTAGCAGTTTCCAGGAGCTAATTATGGAAAGAAAATAAGAGCAAAATTTAAAAGGTTTTTAAACACCTAAGCATGCAAAGACTGATTGATTTTCAACAATATGCATCTAAAATATTTTCTACATGTTTTGTTTGGCTGCCACACAACCATCTAGCTCTGCCTCTAAATGAGTTTTCCAAGATAAGGCAGGACAAAATCTGCAGCAAAGTTGTACAATTTCTTTTACATTAAAAAGAGCAATTTGACTTTAACAAAGTATGATTATTTTCCAATGCTCTCTACATGTAAAAACACACTCAGGCATTTCTCTGTGTCCACACACACATGAGCTCTTTTCTTACCTTGTCCTTTGTCTATAAAGCTGGTTATTGTATTGGCAAGTCCAGCCTCCAGTTTTACACTTCCATTAACACCTTTTCTTTCTGCATCTGAGAGAGTCCTGTACAAAGAGAGCATGTATTCATGTGGCGTTATAGGGGGATGTCGGAAAGTTTCCTTAGTTTCCCTCTGGGTGACAGGCTCTTTAGTCTTTTTGGTTTTGAAAGAATCAGTGTCAGTACTGCTTGTGCCAGTTTTTTTCAAAGCCACCTTGCTGCTAAGATTTTGAACCTTTGGAGTCACTGTCCTTACTCCAGAAGGTCTGCTGGGGAGATGTCCTACCTTGCCCTCCGTGGCTGCTGTTCTTGAGAGAACCTTCTTTGATTCATCGTTCTTGGCCAGCAGAGCTCCAGCCTGAACAGCACTGCTTTTAGTCCTAGCCTTTGAGGTCGCAGCACTAAATCCATGGCTTGCAGTCCTCAGTGTACCTGCCCGTGCTGAGGGATTCCTCTCTTTTCCTTCTGCTTTTAAAAAACCTAGTTTAGATCCCGGATTACTCTGGCCTGCTTCAGAATTACTCAGCGCTCCAGGAACTAGATCCAGAGACAGCCAAGTCAAATGCCAAAGCAGTAAAGTGAGAAAATGCAGGATTTTCATCCTCTGGTCTTCCTCTGAATGCCACTAAAGAAAAAATCAGAAAAGGTTCCTCCAGTTTGGCAGAAGAAAACATGAAAGAAATCAAAAACCAAAGTCAGCAAAAATGGTTTTCGTTTGAGATTAAAACATTTCAAATCTCGTTGTCCAATACTTGTATCCAGTCCCATAGTGGAAATGCTCATGTACTCAGATGGAATCTCCCCTGACTTCAGTTAGCAGCTATAAAGAACTTGTTCTTGAAAAGAGAAAGTTTACCACCTCGTTTTCTTCTGTAAAACTGACTGAAAACTTGAAGGAGTCCTGTTTAAATCCAAGGGTTTTTTTTTCCAAGAAGGAAGAATGGCGTAATGCTGCCTCTGTGTTAAAAGGTTTTTTTAAAGTTTTGAATCCTTTCCAGTGAAAATATTTCACACACAGAGACCTGCAGGTGCTCAGAAATCTTTTACAAACCTGAACTCAGGAATTGGAAACGGAATTCCAACAAACCTATTTAATTACTCTCTGATGTCATGCTGTCTAAACTAATTTAACTGCAATATATTTCTTTAAAAAAATCTTCTTTACCCTTTTCATTAGCATGAGTCATACTCTGCCTCATGTGAAACAGCTCCACAGGCTCAAAGCTCCAGAGGATGCCTTTTCAAGTGGCAATACGACCTCTACCTTAGCCTTCCATGAACTTCACCTTTAAATGGGACAAACTGCAAGACCAACAACTGAGCCCTGTCGTACAGTCCACTGGACACAGACATTAAAATAGCTAAGTATAATTTGTTGAGCTTTTTTTTTTTTTTTCCAGAGAACTGTAACAGCAGCTTCACTTTGTCCCTCGGTGAGTGAAGGGCCGGTAACGCACGCGCTTTAACAGGGCTAAAGTTTGACTTTTCACAAACGCTACATGGCCATGCCCGCAGTCGGTGTGTTTTGGTGTATTTTGGCGTATTTATGGCTATGCTTTATAAACAAACCCGTGTCAGCCCCGTTGGAGCAGCAGCTGGTGCGGGTGGGATGCCCTGCGGGATGGGTGACGGCGCAGAGCGGGGCAGCAGTGCACCCTGCAGGCAGAGCCTCCTCCTCCATCCATCGGGGAGCTGCGGACGCCCCGAAACCCTCGGCTTCCCTCCACAGGCTGCTGGACGCCAGCCTTTCTTTTAACATTAGATGCAAAATGTTCAAGATCCATCCAGGCCACGGCCACCGAAGGCTAGCAGTTGGAAACCCGCGTTACTTACGTGCCAGGGCTGTCCTGCTGCTTTCAGCCGTACAGAAGGGAACGTGGAGTAAGTGTGTCTTTCATAAGCTGCAAAAAACCAAACTGTTGTTCTAAATGAGCCTTCGGGAAATGAGGCACCGGGCTGGATTGAACGGGGATTAATGAGACCCTTCTCTCATCTTGCACCGAGGCTGGGCACAGTCCTCCTCCCTCAGTTGTTTTTATTTCTGAGGGAAGAAGAAAGGGAAAAGGTACAACACTTTTTAGCTCCATTTGTGCGTGCTGTAGCATTCCCCACCCCGACCAGCCTCAGAAACACCAAACTGCTTTCATAGATAACAACCTGTCGCCCTTTCTACATGAGGAGCTCTGAACGCTTTACCTTGTTTTGATGAAGGACAGAAGAGTTCGGTGATTTCACAGATGTCACAAATGAGGTAGATCCAAAATCCACCCTCCTGGTTTTGACCTAATGGCCCTTCCCCTGATGTCAGTTGTAGTTTTTATATTCCCCATCAAAATAAAGCAGCTTTTTGCTGAGGTAATTCTGAGAAAACAATCCCCCAGCAGTCACCCCATGCCGTCCCCATGGCCCTCCCACCCATGCCAGCCTCTTATCCTTCCCGTATTGCCCACCTTCCTGCTGGGCAGGAGGCAACGTGCTGTGCTGGTTCTGCACTATGGGGTATTGATTATTGATTAGTAGGCCACAAAACCAGCTAAATGTTCAGTTCCTACTTTTAATCTATCCAGTTTCCAGTTTCCACACCACTTGTAAGAATTTAACATCTTTAAGAGCTCTGTTGCTCCATCAAACTTGGCTGAGATTTACAAACAGACTTACAAATGGTTTAAGAGATGGACACGAAAGAGCAGGAGGTAAGACAGTGCGATCACATGCACCTTGTCTCTCAGTAAATCAGATTAAAAGCACAATCAATCACACGTTCAAACAATATTTACATGTCTGAGATTACTATATTTTAGTGCACTGGACAGGGCTAGAAAGGTAAAAAAGAAAAGAGCAAAAGCAAGCAAAGAAAGCTGTGCAAACTATTCTCTGTCTTTAACAGAGGCTCTCCTGATGCACTCTCCATCCAAGTGCTTGGAACCAGGGGAGTACGGTCACTGCATGAGTGCACTGACCCCAGAGTGGAACGTTGGCCTTGAATAAGACCCACAGATGAGACTGTTATGGCCCTACACTAATGTGGAGTTATTCCAGCTGGCTAAGCTCACACTCAACTGGTATCTTCAATACATAGACGGAAACCCTCACTCCGGTGCAGGCTGTGGATCATATATAGGACACAGTGGAAGAGATGTTCAAGGCCTATTACTTCTCACCTCTGGCCAAGTCTACGTGTTTCACTTGAGTGGCTTGGTTCATACAGCCCACTTGTCCTTCTTGGTCCATTCTGCAAAGACAGCTCCTTACAGAGTGTGTGTGGATTTGAGAAGGGAGGACTGTCTGGGTCCCTGCTCCTTGGAAGTATGTTGCCTCCTGTTCTCCAGATCCTAAGATTACGTCTACATGACCTGTGCCACCTTCTCCAACAGGGACTTTCAGTGACTCCCTCTGGACATCCAGGGTGGGCTAGAGAAAGGGATGACTCTGGGGAGCCAAAGGAACATTTCACAGTTTTGAAAAAGCTGCCATTCCCTGAGGATAAATGGTCCTACCCAGGTCAATGTATGTACATGTTCCACGTAACAATGAGGAGCATAAATCATACCAACTTATAATGCTAAGAAATTTATTTGACTTAAAACATGCTTATTTATGCTAAACAATTAGCAGTCCTCAACATCATCCTTACAGGAATGGCTATTGGCACTTGTCCTGCCCCTGGGGGAAAGGCGGGTGTGTGGGGACCCTGGTGCTCTGAGGAGTCACAGAATAACACACAATTCAGGCGTTTCCCCTCATGCCCAGCAGAAGCCAGTGGACAAAAAGCTCAACATGAGTCAGCAACGTGCAATGGCAGCCCAGAAAGCCAACCATGTCCTGGGCTGCATCCCCAGCAGCGTGGCCAGCAGGGTGAGAGGGGGGATTCTGCCCCTCTGCTCCACTCTGGGGAGACCCCCC
>JAOXNO010000006.1:2585650-2596229 GCA_028565335.1 Limnodromus scolopaceus
GGGGAGGCGCGGGGGCGCCTGTCTCGGGGGGAGCTGCGCGGGGCCGGGCCGCGGTGGCGGCGGGGCCCTCTGCGGGCGGAACGGCGCCGAGCCCGGAGCTCGGGGGAGGGAGGCCCCGGGGGCCACCCCGCTCCGCCCGGCCCGGCCGCGGTCACTCCCGAGGTGCTGGGCCGGGCTCGGGGGAAGATGCCGGGCTCCAAAGGCCTGCGCTGGGCCCCGCGAGCAGGCGCTGTCCCCAGGCAGCAGTCGGGCCGGCGGGGGTGGCCCGGGGCACAGGAGTGCTGGCAGCGAGGAGGGTGCCCGAGCTGGGCCAGGGTCCGGGCAGGCTGTGGCCTTCCCCATCCCGGTGCCCGGCGGTGGTCACGGTGCTGCTGTACCGTCACCCTGCTCATCTTGGCCCCACTCGTCCTCTGCAGCTGGGCAGAAATCCCCATTCTGCAGTGGCTGAGGAGGACTGTGGTCAGAACTAACTCTACTTGCTGAATATCGACCAGCAATGCTGAAAGCCCGTTTCTCTAACTTCAAGGACCCCCTGGACTTTTAGCCTGTTGGAGAATACATGGTGGCCACAGGCCAGGTATGGCTGTCAAAGCCTGTCTCATCATTCTACTTGCCATCCTGGGATCAGCAAAGAGCCCTATGTGTAAAAGAAACCCGGTCTCACATTCTTTAGTACAACAAAAAGTGACGCTTCCCTAAATTGTAATGATTTCTTGTTGCCTGGAAAGTGCTGAACTTGGGCTGCAGAGAGCCCAAGAGAAGCCGGTGCCGGAGGAGCCAGCTCCATCCCCAGGGGCACTTGCTCATCTCTATCCCGTGTCTCCCCCAGGTCCTGCAGTACCGGACTCACTGCCGAGAGCTGGAGCAGCAGCTGGAAGCAGGAGGGGTGAGTGTGTGGGGCTCTGGCTGGAGAGAGCGGCCGTAGCGCTCAGGAGCCCAAAAGCTCTCCCAGCTGTGACAGAGGCAGACACCATTCTGCTGCCTGAGGGTTCCAAGAAGCACTCCAAGTTTGCCTGCCAGCGTTTTGCCCAGTTCCCGCTCTTAGAGCAGTGCCCGAAATGCCAGTTCAGAAAGCCCCGTGAGGAAGGGTTTGAGTTCTGGGAAGGAGCTTTCTTGCTGGGGAGCGTTTTGTGCTGGGCCTCAGGAGAGGGCTGTGCTTCCATTCTAGGGCTGGCTCTGGGAAAGAATCGGCTGAAACATAGTGCTTTGGAAGGCAAGAATGCTGGTGTCCAACACAGAGAGCTGGCTCTGTGCTTCTCCTTCCGCTTCAGGGCTAAAGCAGACCTGGGAAAGGAAGGGTGGGAGAGTAGGAGAGCATTCCTGGGGCTCAGGTGGGAGGGAGCACCTTGTGGTCATGAGCTGAGCTGAGAGAGAGCAACAGTGGGAGACTGAGGGGAGCTGCTGGCAGGAGCGACACCTTCCCCTCCCTTCCTCTCTGTAGTCACCACACTGTTAAGCCTGGAAGAAGCCACCAGCTCCTGAGATACCCAAAGAATGGAGGGGAAAACGATGGATGCGAGTAGCGGTGAAGGGAACACAAGAATTGGACTAAACATTCACTTTCTTCTTCAGGGATCCTTCCCAGGCAGGTGGGAAGCCACAGAAGACCACAGCCTGGAGAAAGCCTTGCTTCAGGTGGAAGAGGAGCAACAAAGGTAGAAGGAAGAAGCGTTTCCTCCTACTGGGTGTCCTGGATGCTCCTGGAAGGGAGGGAAGAGCTGTCAGTGCTCCCCAGTGTCCCCAAGGGAAGCAGTGGGGCAAGCCCTTTTGAAAGAGAAAGGTCCACAACCTGTTGTGTGGGGCAGTAGTAAGGGTGTGTGCTGAACGGCTCTGTTTTGAGCGGAGGTTCCTCCGGGTGAGCTCTAAGGGTCCCCTCCCAGCCTAAGTTATGCCCTGGAGCAGTAGGTGAGGGAGTGGGGACAAGGCCAGAGAAAGGTGATACATCCAGTGATGAGGCAGCTGTTACCTGTGGGCATTGTCCAAGTTGAAGAGGAGGGGAAACCAAAACTGCAGATGGACATTGAAGGCTAAAGGAGAAGCACGTGAGTTTGCCACCCCTGAGAGATCTTAGTTCATGCGAGAAAGTGCTTTTCCTGCCTCTCAGTTTGACACCAAAATCAGTGTTGGGGGAGCTGGGAAATCCCAGGGCTGCTGCTTGTGGACAGGGGTTGTTCAGTGACCTCCTGGCTGTTCCTCCCTTCCCAAGGTGTGAGGATCTGGCTGAAGTGAACACTCTCCTGCGGGAGCACCTTGAGAAAGCCAATGAGGTGAATTCAGCCCTCAAAGAAGATGTTGGAAAACTGACAGCAGATTGGATGAGGGCGCGGGAGGAGCTGGAAGCAAAGGAGAGAGAATGGCGCCGGGAACGTGAGGTGAGGACGGGCCACGGGAATGTCAGAGGTGATGCCAGCGTGGCACAAGAATGTGTTTTACTTCTGGCGTAGAGACCTCGCTGTGAGAAGGCTGTGGCTCTGTTGAGGATGCGTTGGGTATTGAGGAGCAGAAGACAGGGCTGGGAGATGGAGGGGTGTCAGCAAATGGTGATGATGAAAGAGCCCCCCTGCTGTGGCCATGCTGCTTGGTCCTAAAAGCCAGTGCTGCTGCTGTTGGGAGCTGTAGGGCAGTGACACAGGAGCGCTCGTCTCTTTGGTGGTTCTTCAATCTCCGGCTGGAACAGTGAGAGCAGAGAGGTCTGTGTGTTTTCAGATTCCGAGCAGTCAAGGGAAGACCAAGAGGGGCCTCCCTCACCGACAGCAAATGTGACAGTGGCTGTGGAGGGGCTTGTCTTTGTCGTCCTCCCCCAAGACTGTGAGACACCTCTGCAAGGCGAGATGCTGAAGGGGGGTCACTTGCTTTGCTGATGTCCTTCCTGCAGGAGAAGGGTGGATGTTCCCTCCTGTGCAGTCGGGTGGTAGCTCTGCTGAGGCTGCTCCTGTGGTGCCTCTTTAGTCCCTGATGCCCTGTTGGAGTAGTTATTGAAGGAGGCCTGGCCATGGTGGTGTGACCCTCTCCCAGCTGAAAGACTTGTGCAGTGATGGCGAAGGCTGAGCTGGCATTTCTTTTTGTCTTTGCATCTGTAGCTTTATGACAACTATGTAAGGGGTGAACGTGACCGTCTGCTTGGGTTGTGGCATCAGGTGGTCACCTTCCGCCGTTGTTTCCTGGAAATGAAGACTGCCACGGACCGGTGAGTAGAAGATCTTTTGCAGAAAAACATCGCTTCCATTCATAGCTGCCTTTTGAGCCTTGATGTTACGTTAGTTGTGGCTAAAGATATGATTTCTCCTTTGACAGTCTGAAGCAGTGCCATTCAGCATGCTTTGGGCTGTTTTCAGAATCGTTTGATGCTGATTTTCAGATAAAACCGAGGGGCTCAGGCTGTCAGCAGTGCTGAGGCCCTGAGCAAATCGTGATGTTTGGGCACATTAACACAGACACAGGAGTATATGGACACATTGCAAGAGCCTCACCAAAGCGATGCGTGTAGAGCAGTCCCTTTTCTAGAATGATGAAAATCTGCCTCAAATCTCACTGAGTTTCTTTTCCCACTTCTCTGATGGAAGGATCATCCATGAATATTTTTTTTTTCCTTCTAGTTTCCAGCTTACATTTATTCTGGTCAGTTTGTATCTGCTTATTCCTCTATCAGCATTGTTGGGAGAAAGAAGGGCTTCTCTACCCTGTTACTGCATTTATTCAATTTCTTTTGCTTGGATTGATACCTCTTTTTATGATTGTTTTCTTGTTCTTGGGCTCTCTGAGGTTCCTCTCTCACAGTTGTCTTCTACACAATCAGAAGTAGCACAGCCATCACGGTACCTGCTTCTGGTATCAGGATGCAATTTCAAACTCTGGGTTACTTTCAGCCATTTATCTTATAAACCTTCCTTAATGTGTTGTGTGTGCCTGACCTACTATTTAATTCTTGTGTTCTTTGTGCTTTTTTGTTGCAATATTTTAGGCTTTTTCTTACACCACCTTCCTGAAATGTTTATTATGTAGGTATTGTCGTGAGCCTCTGAGCAGTCCATGTGTTGATAATAATAGGCTGCTTAAGGCTGATCCCCCAGGTTTAAAAGCTGGGGACCTTGTTAAAATTTCTTATGTCTATTAAAGATAATTAGGGTATGTTAATAAGATAGAGAAAGAGCAACAATTAATAAGAGTAATTAGAGGTCCTTGAAGCCTTCTGGCTGTGCCATACATTTCTTCTTATCGCTGGGGAGAAAATGGACTCATTCCTCAGCTACGGAGTAGACTCTTTGCTCACTTGCCAGGGTGTGTTCTGATCCCAGAGTGTCAGAGGAATGATTTGTCCCCAACAAAGATGTCATGTTTGCTGCTCAAGTATGCGCTTCAGCAGCGAGTCAGCTGATAGAGGTGGTGGTGTGAACGTTGGCTCTTCCTTTATTCTTTTTTCTTCAGAGATTTGTCTGAGCTGAAGGCAGAGCAAATGAGGATTTCTGGATGTGTCATTGTCAACTGCTCCCGTCTAAACTCCGGCGTACAGCTCTGGGAGTCCATCACTTTGGGCAGACCTGTCCTAAAGGATCAGGTGCAGCAGGAAGCTGGAGAGGACATTAACCAGAAGACTCAGGAAGTGATGACCTTACAAGCCAAAGGGGACCTGGAGAAGAAGGAGCTTCAGGACAGGTAAAAGTGTTTTCAACTTTGCTGTTTCCGACATTCTCTTCTGTGCCTGCCTCTTGTGTTCCTAGATGGGCTGTGTTCACCTTTAAACACACCCGTTCTGCATGGCCTTGTTTCTTTCCCAAGTCAAACTAGTGCCTTCAACAGAAAGGAGGGAAAACAATGTCTGACTGCCAGAAGCTCTCCTGGGTAAGAGAAGACTGGAAAAGAGGTTGCATATTACAAGGCTCTTGCTGTGAACTGATTCTTGGTGCGGAAGCAAGAGCAGCATAAAGAGAGCTCTGTCTCCAGTACAGCCCATTTGCTCCCCAGGGCTGTGTTAAAGGAGTCAGGAGAAATTTGCCTCAGCCCTGCCATAAGCGCTGTAGCTCCTCTGTACTGACAGTTGCTTGCAAGTTTGAATGCAGAAGGCCTTTGGGGGTTGGAAGTCGATGATCTTTAAGGTCCCTTCCGACTCTAACCATTCTATGATGCTATGATAACACCACACACATTAACCTGTAGAGATGAACGCTGCCTTTGCTGTATTTTCTGGGTTGACTTTCTTTGCTGTGCTTCTGGGAGCTGCTTAGCTCTTTAACAGGTGATGGTGTGCAATGCTTTTGGAGTGGCACATGGACCTTCTCTTCTCAGGGTGATGGAGCTCTCAGCCTTGCTTGTACAGTCTCAGAAGCAGAATGAGGAGAAGGAGAAGACCATGAAAACACTTAACGACACTGTGGAGATTCTAGTATGTTTTTCCTTTATCTGGGAGATAGCCCAGCGTTTGCTCTTCAGCCTTAGCACACAAAGAGGTTTGACTTCCTCAAGAGAAAGAGTGGTAGAGATGATAACTGTGTGGGAACATCAGGCACATTGCCAAAATATTCCTTTTGGTTTTGGCACGTGTGGAGTGAGTCCAGGGGCAGGCAGTGGCAAGGGAGCTGCAGACAGTTCAGGTGTCTTCCTCAGGACGGCTGCACCAATTCTGCCTGTGCCTTGAAGTCTCTAGGGATCCAGGTTCCTTGGCATTGGCAACTTAATAGCAGTCTATAAAACTCAGCTGTTGGTCTTTCTCATCTTAGTTTTAGCAAAGAAGAAGTTGAATAGATATGGGAAGGAGTATCCTGGAGTCACCAGAGCTGAGGCTTGTCAGGAACACAATGCTGCTGAGGATGGGAATGCTACAGAGCAGAGCAGCTCTTCCCTGCCAACCCTTTCCTTATTCTGTTCTCAGGAAGCAAGTCAGTTAGAGAGAGAATATGAAGCTTCGTTGAGTAAAAGTGCCAAAGAAGAGAATCTTTCCCTGCAAAAGCTGATAAAAGATATAACTGAGGTGAGTACAGAATTGGGACCGCATCCCTATGAATTTGATTTAAAAGTACTTGAGGAAGGCAAGCGACTAGCCCAGGGAGTAGATACAGATGTTATATACTGTCTGTGGTAACTACTACTGGCTGTTTAATTTTTATACGACTCTTCTGACCTAAAGCCTGTTATAACTCCCGTGTTGGCTGACCTGTGGCACTTCAGCTGGGTTGCTAGAAGTTTCAGAACCTTTGCCTTCACCATCTGGATGAGATCTCTCTAGGACTGTGCTTTCTGAGTTGGCTACTTGACGCTTGTATTCCAGGGTTTCTTGGAGGCTCCCCCCACCCTCCCTGAGCAGTGGAACTGCTCTTCAGACTTGTATAAAAGGTCAATCGATGCACTTACCAACTCTGCTCCTGCGCTCTACATTCCCTGACCATTATTGTCTCCCCAGAATTACAGCTGATATAATGGCTGAGGGGTAACTTTAACTCACTCCTAAACTTCACTCTATGGAGGTGAGTTTAATCATTAGATCTCTTACACAGTCTCTCGCAAAGTCACTTCTTTCGCCTTATGTAGCCATTTTTATCCTCTTCTGCTACTGCTCAGAGTAATTATAAACATTAGCTTTTTCATTGCTGTTTTCCGGTATTCCTCAGCTTCCTTCTTCCCCGGGCAGTGTTAATGTTTCCTTTCATTGCTATTTCCTGTGTTATTCTCGTGCTCATGTATGTGGCTCTAAGAAGCTGAAGGAGTCCAAAATCTTTCCTGAGAGCCTCAAGAAACTGAGGGTTCAGGCAGCCTCCAGCCACTTCACGCTTGTTTATAGGATCTGTAGTAAGAAACCCCTGGAGTACTCGTGGCTACACGGACAAAACTTCTTTGTTGACTGAAGAAATGGGATAATTGAGTTTTTAATGACTCCAGCATGAAGTGGGGAGGAAAAAAAGTAGACATAGATAAAGAAAATGAAGTAGAACTAGTAAAGAGTAACAGGTTGATGTGGGCTTTCAGGTGGTGTTAGACGACAGCGACAGCACGGTCAGCGTTATTTGCACTGATGGTTCCCAGCATGCAGAGTGCAGCAACGTCCTCTCTTGTCTGAGCTCTGCTCATACAGAGCATGCCTTTGTGTTGGTTCAGGAAGCACTGGCGAGGAGGCGAAGAGCAACACAGGTGAGAATTTCTCCTTGCCTTCACCCTGGCCACAGACTTGGCTGCTAATGCCTCACCTTTCCATTCACTCAGACACTTTCTTTCTAGCCATCCCTCTCTTGCCAGTCTCCTCAGCTCTATGTTCTACTTCTTTTCTTTCCTTGATCTTCATCCCCTCATCACTGTTTTTGCCTTCAGGTGAGCTATCTCTCTGCTTGCTGATTCTCCCAGCCATGTGGAGACATCTTTCCTGCTCCTCATTGCGTGTTTGTACTCTTTCCCTGCCCACTCCTTGCAGGCCCTAAAGGAAGAGCTTTCTGCCAGGCAGGACTCTATCAGTTTGCTGCAGCACCAGCACAGGCAGCAGGAGGAGAAGTGCAGGAAGCTGCAGAAAAGGCTTGAGCAACTGGAAGAGGAACGCAAGACGTCCAGCAGCCACCAGCAGCACCTCCAGTCTCTGGTAGAAGCACTCAGAAGGTGAGTGTTTTTCCCTTTTCCTTCATTCTAGATGCCATTTGCTTCCAGTTCTGGGAGTTCAGAGGTGTTAAGGGCAAAGAACTTGCCTGTTCACCACGTGTGTGCCTCTGGCACTCTTAGCGTCCTTCTGTCACTGCTTTTCGTGCTCTACTGTGAATCCTAAGGCTGTCTTGGACATTCAGAGCAATGTTGGAAGACAAGATGCCTCCCTCTTGACACGCTGTGTCTCTGCGGTCTGTTCCTTGGGTGCCCTTTCCTAGCCACTGCTTCTCACCAAACAAAGGCAAAAGCCTGCCTTCCTCTTTACTTCATGAGGGGAAGAGCATGTTCTTCCTTACCGTGCTCCCCACAACTCCATCCTGGAATGGTGAAAATGGTGACTCTTCAGGCCTCTTAATTCTTCTGACTGACTCTTGTCTCTGCAGTGACTGTGCAAACCTCGAGAAAACCAGGGAAGAGCTACAGCACCAGCTTGAAGCAGCAGAGCATGAAACCTCGTGTCTGCGTCGAACTAACACTGAACTGCAGCTGAAGGAAGATTCAGCCCAGGGGGAAAAGGTGGAGCAGCAAGAGAGGATGGAGAGAGTGCGTCGTGACCAGGAGCTCCTGTGAGCGTTAAAGCTTTCTCTGGGCAGGGGTGGGTGTTGCTGGGCTTTAGGAGACCCAGCATAAACGAGTTATTTTTACATGCTTGTCATTTGTAGCATAGAATAGTGAAGGGAGCACGTGGGCAGGTCTGGCTGCCTCCTTGTATGTTCGTTATCGCCCGTTTAAAAAAATCAACTCCAAACCTGACCAGAGGAGTTGATGACAAGCATAAGCTGAAACAAGAGACGTTCTGACTGGATTTAAGGAGAACAAAAAGTCATGCAGCAGAACAGGTTGCTCAGAGAGGTTATGTAGATTCCATCCGTGGAAATTTTGAAGACCCAGCTGGATAGAGCCTTGAGCAACCTGGACTGATCCCATGGCTGACTCCAGCTGCTTTGAGTTGAAAATTGGGTTAGAGGCCTCCTGGGGTCCCTGCCAGCCTGAATCATCCTGTCATCCTATTATTATTTGATTGGAAATTCATATGCATCTCCTCCCCAAATAGATATCAGGCTCTTTCGTCATTTCACTGCTGAAGGCAAGAGTAATTGTGGCAGTATTAATATGGACTTAAAAAGTCTGTCTTACCCCAAGAACTTGTATCCCATGTATCAAAAAGGAGAGAGAGAGGACTAAGATGCAGGAAGCTGTTGAGAGCGCCTGAACTTTTTGGAAAGGTTCTGTGATTTCTGGAAGCTTGTTCTACTTTCTCAGTGCCGAATGTTTTCGCCTCCATCAAGGACAAAGAGTGAGGGAGCTCTGGTCAGGAAATGCCAGCGTTCTTGAGATGTAAATAGAAAGCTATTGCAAATCATCCCAACTGCCATTTCTGGGATATAGGATGTACTCTTGGGTTTGGAAATGAGAATGTTTTTACATTCAAAATTATTTCTCTCTCCCCGTCCCATAGACTGAAGGACTTGGAGGCACTTGAAGAAAAACAGTCCTTATTACAGTGTGAGTTCGTGGTTGCGAGAGAGACGCTGGAGGAATCGCATCTTCAGAGGGATCTGCTGAAGCAAGAGAACCATGAGCTTGCCATGGCCCTGGAGAAGGTATGGTCACCTTGTGATAGCAAGGCCAGCACAGATGCTGTTTCTGGCAATAGATGACAGGGAACATGCTGTTCTCCTTCTTGGAAAATGGTGATGAGACCAGGCAGGTCTTTGGGGCAGTCAGTCCTCATGTGCTGATTGGGAGTGCTGAACTGGCAGTATGTGAGAGACACGCAGGGGATGTGGAGTTGCTGCTCGAAGGCAGGGATTTCCTGCCTTTGTTGTGTTTTCTTTGTGCCTTTGTTGTCACGTTGTTCTTTTGTCTCTTCAGGCAGAGCAGTCTGTGGCAGAGCTGACAGGGGCTCAGAACAAGCTGAGGGCTGAAATAGCTGATCTACGTGTTGCAGCAGCAAACATGAGCAGTATCAATGAGGCTCTTGCATTGGATAAAGTGGAACTGAACAAACTTGTGTTGCAGGTGAGCAGAGTTGCCAAAGATCTTGGCAGGTGTTTGTCTCCAGCTGCTGCTGCTTCCCAGACTTCTTGCCTCCCAACAGTGTGACTGACTGAGTATGGAAATGTTCTCTTTTCTGTCCAAGCCAAACCTCCTTCACTGTAAATCTTAATGTATTTTATTTCCTCTGTGCTTCCGTGATGGCAGCTGGAGCAAGAGAATGAAGCTCTGTCAGGTAAAGTGGAGGAGATGGAGAGAGCAAAAGTCTCTGCCCAGGAGAGGCTGAACTTGTGTGAAAGAACAAATGAAGAGCTCTGCGCAGAGAAAGCCCACCTGGAGCAGCTGCTGAAGGAAGCAGAGGAGCAACAAGAGGGGCTGCGGGAAGAGCTGAGGATCCTGGCAGAGGAAAAGGAAGAAACCCAAGAGAAACTTGTCCAGGTAAGAACAAAAACTTGGTGCTTCTGGGTGGGCATTTGGCTGCTTGGCTCAGTGAATCTGTGTCTGTGTTGGCATCATTTTTGGCTTTGATAAGCTGCTGAGCGAGGATTGTGTTGTTCATGAATCTGAGTAGGGCTACTACTCTCACATGTGGCAAAAGAAACAAACTGTGTAGCTCTGAATCGTTTTTCTGATGCAAAAATCAGGGCTGCATGTTTCTATTTGTGCTTTTTGTTGTGAAGTCTGCAACTTTCAAAACTCCATTTGTTTGAGCTTAGAGAGTGGGACAAAGCTGCAAGTCAATGTCTGTTGTCTTGTGTGGCTAAGAATGGGAATGACATCTTCAAATTGTTGAAATTGTATTTTAAGATGTACATGCAACTTTCACTGGAGAGCTGTCTGGCAGAAAAGGACCTGGGGGCATTGGTCAACAACAGCTGAACATGAGGCAGCAGTGTGCCCAGGTGGCCAAGAAGGCCAACAGCATCCTGGCCTGTGTCAGGAACAGTGTGGCCAGCAGGACTGG
>JAOXNO010000006.1:2599721-2615283 GCA_028565335.1 Limnodromus scolopaceus
CCCCCCCCAACTCTCTCAGCCTGTCCTCCCAGCAGAGGGGCTCCAGCCCTCCCAGCATCTCCGTGGCCTCCTCTGGCTCCGCTCCAACAGGTTCATGTCCCTCTGATGTTGAGGGCTCCAGAGCTGGATGGATTTCGGGGGGGGGTGTTTCTGATCTCTCCAGAGCAGATCAGAGCAGAGAGGCAGGATTCCTTGCCTCACCCTGCTGGCCACGCTGCTGGTGATGCAGCCCAAGATGCAGGGGGCTTTTGGGGCTGCAAGCTTGATCTTGAAATCTTTTTCTCCACTCATCAGGCAAGCGAGCGGGAAGGGCACCATTCAGAGCTGCAGGTGATGCTGGAGCAATGGGAAAAAGAGAAGGCAGAGACAGAAGGTGAGCACGAGAAGAAACTGCTTGATATGAAGCAGGAAGTTGCTACCATGCAAGCTGAACAAGAAGAGGAACGAACGAGAATCGAAAATGCCAAGCAAGAGGTAAAGACTGTGAAAGAAGAATTTATGTGTTTTTTTGCAAGGCTAGAGCTGTGGGAGATGGCTGGACATGGGGCTGTGTGGAGCACCGCCTACATGTTTTCTACGTTGAATTTGGTGAGGTAAAAGGGGAGCAGGGCTATCTCTGGGAGTAGGAATGAGACCTCTCATAGGAAGCCAGGGAGAAACGTCACCTTTCGGTTGAGATTCTTCTGCTGCTGTTGTGTGTGTTGTTTTTTTAAGACTTGCCTCAGAGTATCTTCACAGTTCTGTTAATGGCCCTCCTTTGACATTTACTGATAAGTGCTTATAGCCTTAACTAATTTTTAAGTCCAAACTGAGTTTTTGGGGCTGAATCCCCACAAGGATGGGTTTTTTGCGTGAAGGGGACAGAGGATTGCGTCAGGAGTGTTGAGGAAAAATAAAAAAAGGCTCTTCTGAAATATTTCTGAGTGGTAAATCAGAGGTGTCTTCTGAGCTGTGTTTTAAGTCACTTGCTGGTAAGCTATTTTGTGCCCAGATCTCCTGTGTCAAAGCAACCCTGTTGTACACTGAGAGACCTTCTGTCCTAGCCAAAGTTCTCTTTGTGCAGACTGCTGAGGGACAGCAGTACCCCCAACTGTTCCACAGGCATCAAAATGACAGGGCAGCGCTCAGAGATGACAGTGCGTCCCTGTAACGTCAGTACCCAACTTAACTGAATACCTTAAAACAGAAGTAATTTTCACCAAACCCCACTTAGAACACATGAGTTTTCTGAAGGAGCTGTTAGCCTCAGCCCTCTGGCAGCCTTGCGTTTTCTCAACGGCTGAAGATGCAAAAGTTACTGTTGAAAGACAAAACAGGACCCAGCAGAAGCCGGGGGATACCCTCACCAGCAAGGCGAGACCCTGGAGCAACGCTACGCGTTTTCCTGTTAGAAGACTAAGTTTGTTGGGGATTCAATCACAAATGAACCATGGCTGGACTGTGTTTCCACTGCCAGTCTCACTTAGGAAGCGGGTAGATGATGACCGAGGAGACCAGCAGCATGGTGCTCTGAGAACACGTGAGCCCATCCGTCTTTGAGTCTTGTCACACAAATTTTGTATGGGAAGTTTAAACCCATCTTCTCTGTATGTCTGTGCAGGTCCTGCTAGAAAAGGAGCGTGAGAAGAATGCTTTGTTAGAAACACTACTGCAAACCCAGGGAGAGCTAAGAGACACCTACCAGCAGGTCGAGCAGCTCAGGCAGGAGGTGAAAGAACAGCAAGAGAACGGGCAGGTGAGTCTGACATGTAGGGTAGGCTGAAAGAACAGGCAGTTGGCAGCTGGACGTAAGCTGAGAGGCTGGGAGAGCCAGATAACAGCGTGAAGGGCAGTAACCAGGTCATAAAACACAAGTCCTGGGACTGAGGAGGTGAGGCCTACTGCAGGCATGGAAAGCACAGAGCCTGGTAAGCTCCAGAGATCAGCAACTGGAAAGAAGGGTTACGGTGGAAGCAGAGGTGGGTGGTAAAGCAGAAAAGCAGTGACTGAAGGTATGTGATTTTGAGACAGAAAGAGGAAAAAGCTGAACCTGACAGCAGGTCCCAGTAACATGCTCTCCATTTGTGTTTACAGAACATCACAGAAAAGCTGCAGGAAACTCAGAGTGAGATCAAGGCAGTGGAGAAGAGGCACAAGGAAGAAATCAAAACCATCAAAGAGGAAATGAATGTCCTTCTTCAGCAGAGGGATGCTCTACAAAAACAGGTGACTTAAAGTGCAGTAGCTACTCCAGTCATCAAATAGGTGCTCTCTCACCTTCTCGCCTTTTCATTGCAGAGCAGGACGAGGGGATAGTCCCTCTGAGTGGCATCCTACTGTCCTCTCCATCCCAGCTGGTCTGAAGGAGACTTACTGGTCAGCTGAATCTCAGCTGCTGCCCTGGACAGATGTGCTTTTGCTTGTTTGCCAGCAACCATCAGAGTGGATTTCTGCTGGCCTGTTACTGCTAGTCTTGTTTTTTAAGGTGGTTTTTTCGGGTGAACATGGGGAACCACTTATTTAAAAATCTAAGTCAGCTGCATTCGTTGTGAGTGTGGTAGTATCTCATAGAATGAAATATAAAGCTGCTGTTTCCCTTTCCTCATAGTATATGATATGGCAGACAGTGAGAAGCTGTAGTCTTTGAATGCTTTGTTGTGTCTTACTTGAGGTGGAAGAGTTGACATCTCAGCTAGCAGCCTCCGAGAAGTCCCAGCAAGAGGCTGGCCGCAAAGCTCGGCAAGATCTGAGTGAGGCACAAGAGCTGTCAAGGCAGAAAGTGCTGGAGGTGGCGCACCTCCAGAAGATGCTGGAGGAGAAGAGGAGTCAATGGGAGGAGGTGGAACGTCAGAACAAGGAGCTGCAAGTGTGTCTGCAGGCCTTGGAGGAGGAAAGAAGTCGATGGGAAGAAGTGAAGCATCACAACACAGAATTTCAGGCTTCGTTGAAGGTCCTAGAGAGTGAAAATGCCAGGTAAATGAAGGCCTGTGAGACTCTTGGCCCTGTTTAATGGGTTATCTCTTGCAGATCTTTGCATATATGAGTGGCTGTGGCAGCATTTCCTAAAAAGCAGAGTTCTGAACTATCCGTGTTTCATTTTCTTGATGTTGTGGTTCATTTTCTCTTAATCCTTCAATTGCAGTTTTTCTGAAGACAATGGCTTTTGGAGAGTAGTCCTTTCCTTAAAAGGAGGTGTTCTTTTGTTAGGTTGGCATGTTAATATTGTTCAATGAAACTTTCAGGAACACACCAAAGGAGGCAGGTGGAGCTGCAGCATAATGAGCTTAGGTAGATCCATCAGCTCTGCCTTGGCTCCAATAAATTTTAAACATTTGGGATTTGTGTCGGTCTTCCACGCTGATACCTTTGGTTGGTGGAAGCCATCTTGTAAACCATGATTTTGAGCTCAGCCAGATTCCCCTATGAGGCACCCAAGAAACAAGAGTGTTTCTTATTGCCATCTGTTTCCTCGTTCCTCCAAAATGTTCCTTGAGTCTGGAGAGGCTCGAGCAGGGTCCCTGCGAGCCCCAGCAGTTATGGGTGTTAGTGACTGCCGAAAGAGTACAAGAGAGGAGTGGAAGGGTAGGTAGGCTACTTCAGCTGGTAAAGTCCTGCCAATCTGCAACACGTATCTTTATTGAAGAGGAGAAATAAAAGGCAGTGCACTCTTGCTTCCCCTGTGAGGGATACCCAGTAGGGTATTTAGCCCATAATTCACCTTTCTTTTGTGGAAGCGAGCATAGTGGGCACGTGCTTGGGTGTGATGGGCCAGCCTGGCTTAGGACTGAACCAGCAGCCTAGTTGTTCAGACAGACACCAGGAGACAAAGCCATTCTCCCCTTGGTGCTGGAAGTCCTAAGAGTTTATTAAATGTTATAGCATGTAGTAATGAGTTGCGTGCTCTCTTTCAGGCTGACTCTATCTCTGGAAGAGAAGGAACTGAGCCTCAGGACCCTGGAAGAAAACAATCTTGCCCAGCACAACGAGGTGTCTCAGCTTCTTTCTGCTATTCCCCAGGCCCAGCAGCTCCATTCAGAGTGCAGAAGAGAGATACCTCTCTCCCTCTCACACACATACACAGCTTCACTTCTGAGGTTGGAAAGCATGAAAGCCTGACAGTTCAACCTTTCCTTTGGGCATGGGGAAACTTCCCTTTGGCCCCTGAGCCTCCAGATACTCATTTCTAGCTTATTTTGCTCAGTTTGAATCCTTGGCTTTGTGCCTTTTGTTTCCAGTGTGGTTTTTTTGCTTGAAGTAACTTCTCCTTCATTCCTTTCTCTACTTCCTGCTCCACTGTCTCAGTAGTGGCACTGTCCCTGAGGCTCTGTGCGTCTCTTCTAGATCCAGTCGCTGCAGGAGGTGGTGCTGGAGAAGGAGGCCAGCCTGGCAACGCGAGAGGAGCAGCTGCTGCGGGATCTGGAGGGGTCCCGAGCAGGCCAGCGGTGCCTGAGGGACTCTTTGCACATGCTGGAGGTCGAGATGTCTGAACTGCGTCTGAGGCTCTGTAGCACAGAGAACAGAGCAAAGGCGTTGGCTACCGAGTGTCAGCAGGCCAGCAGTGCCCACTGGGAAGCCCAGTCCCAGCTGGATGAACTGCGGTTGGTTCTGCACCGCCTGATCTGTGACAGCAGAGACTTTTTCACTTGGAGTTCAGGCAAGTGTGGGGTGCTGGGTTAATGATGCTGGAGAGCACGTATAGGAGAGCAGATGGAGGGAGGAGTGGTTCTTTGTAATCCTGATGTGATAGACTCATCCTTTCAGTTGAGGCTGACTCAAGACTTGGGAAGTCTTGAAAGCCTGACCTCCCTGTAGAGAGACAAGCGCATGTCTGTACGAGGAGAAATGACCAGCACCAAAATGAAATAGGGCCCGAGTTATGTCAAGTCAATAGGGCATGTGCCTTCTTCCCTGGGGCAGTGCTGACATTAGTGGTTATTGAAGTAACGTTAGCCTGTGGCACATGTCTTGCTGTCCCGTGTGCTCTAGGATGTCAAAGGCACTGCCACCTTCTGGGTATAAAGAGGCCTTGTTTGTTAGAGACCCTTCATAGAATCATAGAATTGCCTGGGTTGAAAGGTACCTTTCAGATCTCTTCCTAATTCAACCATCAACCAGACACTGCCCCAGCCATCACTAAACTATATCTCTAAGCACTACATCTACCTGTGTTTTAAATACTTGCAGGGATGACGATTCCACCACTTCCCTGGGCAGCCTGTTCCAGTGCTTGAGAGCCCTTTCGGTGTAGTTAAAGCTTGAAACAGAATGGCTTCTCTCCTCAGAACAGGGTAATGTCTGTGACCCGACTGTTTCTCAGGCCAAGGACCTCTCTGCAGAGCTCACAGTGGACAGGGTGACAGCAGCCCTACAAGACCTGCGCCAGCACCTGAAGCAGACTCAGCAAGATCAGGTACCGTGTGCCCAGCACATCCAGAATCCTGTGCCTCTGCCAGACTGAGCTGACGAGAGAGCGCCAAAGCCAGAATAGGTGTAAGCTCTTGTAGGCCAGGTTGGCTTGCTGCCGTGGTGAGCAGGAGAGTCATGATCCCGTCTGCTGTTACTGTCCAGTGGCCTCTCCTGCCTTGGCTCTTTCTGCCTTAGCGTTTGTACCTCCTTGTCTCCTGCCAGCAGTGGCTCTGTGAGGTTATTCGTTGTCTTCTTACCTCTTCCAGAATGATGCAAGGAAGAAGATACAGGACTTGGAGCTGGAGCTGAGTGAGAGGCAAGCTGAGAGGGACCGTTTCAGTGCCCACAATCAAGAGCTGCAGAAACAGTTGGCTCAAAGCCAGGAAGGTACAGCTTCTCCTTTCCACCCCACCAGTGGGGATCTCTGATACCACACAGAGGAAAAGTGCAGTGTCCAGAGGTGGGAAGAGGAGCGAAAACAAGCAGCATTAGATTCAGTGACAGAAATACCAGGGAAAGCTTTTGATAGGAGGAAGATCCAGTGCATCTGGCTGTGCTACTGGTGATGCCTTTCAGGTCACATGTCGCTGCTGAGTAGGTGTTGCTTGATGCCCCACAGCATCCTTCTCCCTGTGCTCTTTATTGATTTCCTTTTCTTTTTACATGGTAGATTCCCAGAGCGTTAGTTCAGTGTTAAGCTCTTGTGTTATTGCATTCTTTCTTCTACTGCTTTTCCTCCTCCTCTGGTACCTAGTGCTTCTGCATTCTTCTTACCTGCTTTCTTACTGCAGACACTGATTTGGTGTCTGAGCTCACAGCCATAGCAAACACCATTTCTAACTTCCCTGGTCACTTCTTACTTAGGCCTTTGGTAATACGTTCACATAGGGTTTATCTGTAAACTGTTTTTTATGTGTAACTGGGCACCGCTTCCTCGAAGCTCCAGGCCATCCCAGCGCCTCCAGGGCTATTAGCCTCCCTGTATCACAGCTGGACAGGCATCTCTGCTCCTGTCTCTGTCATTGCTTTCCCGCTCTCCGCTTCAGAATTGTTTTTTCATCTCATTGTCTCGTTTTCCTTGTCTCAGACTACAGGAAGAGCAGAGCGTGGGCACTGCTCACTGCCTCCCCCACGGGCACAGGCAGTGCCTTTACCTGTTCAGTATTTCTTCGTGTTCCCTCTCTGAGATGGAATGGCTCATCGATTTTCAGACTCTTTACAGAAGAGTTTTCCAGGCCTTAGATCATCACTTTTTCTGGAACATTCATAGTTTTTACTACATGTGTCACATGATAACAGCTTATATACTTTACATTCTGCCACTGGATGGATCCTGCTTGTCCCACTAGTCTGTTCTTTCTGTCTCTAGTTTCTGTCTACAAGTTCAGTCTCTTAATTTAATTTTAGATAGCAGAAGAACAAACATATTTTCATATTCTTCTGAACCTCGCTGCTTTCATTCTTTTTTTTATTCTACCTGGAAGTTACCTTTATTTATGTCTGATTTGAAAGCCCTTGTGGGTTTAGGGCCTGGGAAACACAGACAGGCAGATGAGAGAATGTTTCCTCTGTAGGACGCAAATTCCTTTGGTTTTGCTTCGCTTTTAACTTTCACCTCCTCTTCCTCCTTTTCTGCTGCAGAGATCCAGGTGGCAGAACACAAGAGGAACTCTCAACAAGCTGCCCTGCAGGAAGAGGCCAGTGCTCTAAAGGAGGAGGCTGTGGCTCTACGTCAAGAGGTGGCGTCTTTGGAACAGAAGCTTGAGAGCACTGAGAAGCAAAGGAGGGATGTCCTGGTGAGGCTGGCAGATGCCAGGAAGGGCCATTTCTTTCATATTTTTCAGCCTTCTGCAAATAATTCTAAGGAGCAACTTTTTCTGGCGGAGAGCTGATTTGGGGTGATCTTGTACAGGTTCAGTCCAAGTCTGAGAAGATTGAGTGTACACAAATGCTGATCAAGCTTCTCTTATTTTCCCCTTCCTTCCACTCATCATTCCTTGTTTCCCAGACTTCCACTTTCCTGCCAGGCCCTGTAGCTGAATGAGCAGGGTCACCACCTTGAGTAAGAGAAGACAGTTCAGAAAGGAAACATCATGAAGATGACCAGTAGCACAGACTGTGGGGAGACCACAGACTGCTACAACAGTAGAAGAAAATTGCTTATACCAGTGGTGTAATGTTTTATATATATATATATAAAAAAACAGTGGCATAACCTTTTTATTTACCTTATAAAAAGGTAAACAAAGTGTTCTCTCTCTTCCTTTCCTCCCTAACAGAGAGAACATCATCACACCACTGCCTTAATTGTACTTAGTCTGGACTTTAAATCCTGGCTGCAGTTCTGGTGGCTCCTCCCCAAAACAACACCCTAGAGCTAGAAGAGGTTCAGAGAAGGGCAAAAAGGAAGATGGCACTGGCTGAGAAATCTGGGAAAGATGCATCCTAAAGGGTGGTGCAGGAAAGGTCTATACCATCCCGATAGGCAGGGTGAGAGGGGGCAGCCATCATTCCCGCTCCTTTCTAAGAGCTGACCCAGACCCAGATGAAGGCAGCGAGAGCCACGCTGCAAGCAGATGCCAGGAGGTGGAACGCTTCCAGCAGAGCAGACCTGGGGAACTCCTTGAGAAAGGGTGTTGTAAATACAGCAGGTCTGGGTGGGCTCAGGAGGAGAGTGAAGGTTCTCACAAGCTGGAAGAGCGCTGGGCTTGGGGAGGTTATCATCTTAGTCTGCCCCGCTCTTGGGCTTTCTTCCCCGGGTGTGTGCTTACAGGCACCGTGACATACAGGAGACCAGCACAGACATTTGAGGCAGTGCAGCTGGTTTTACATGATCAATACTTCCCCACTTCCCCATTTACAGTGACTCCAAAAATCAGTTACAGACAGAGGTTGATAAATACAGTACAGTTCCCAAATCTTTAGTGAGAGACAGGAGAAAATTTACATTTTTCAGAGAAGTAAAAGAGAGCATCTATGGTTCATTTCAGTGGCCAGTCCAGCCCAAACAACAACAACATCCAACAGGGAAGACAACTGAATAACTCCAATTTTCTCCTAAAAGCTCAAACTTCAGCCCTTGCCTGCTACTGGAGCAGGAGCTCAAATTTAGCATGAAACCCAGACACACACACATATATATATGGAATTAATTAATCTTTTCCTCCCTGTTTTGCAGCATGAACGGGACAGACTACAAGCAGCTAAAGAAAAACTGGTATGGGAGATAAAACTTCTTCAGGAATCGGTCACAGCCTCTGAAACCCAAGCAAACACAGCAACAGATATGAATCACTCCCTCGCACAAGAACTCCAAACTACACTGTCCATCTTAAAAACGAAAAATGAGGAAGTGGAAATACAGTGGGAGAAAATCCAGATGCTCCAGAAAGAGGCAGCAGAGGTGAAAGCTTTGCAGGAGAATCTCACTCATGTGACTGCCATCCTGTCAGAGCGGGAGGGGGAAATGAAGTTGTACCAGGAAAAGATGAGAATGATGGAAAAGCAGAAAGAAATGCATAAAACTACTCTTGATGAGATTATGAAGGAAATAACAGAGAAAAAAGAGAAGACAGAATGCCAGCAAGAACAGATACAGGAGCTGGAGAAGCAGCAAGAAAAACAAAGGATTGCTGTAAGCAAGATGAACAAAGAGCTGGAGGAGAGGGACCAGGAGGTCAGATCCCAGCAAGAACTCATAAGGGAGCTGGAGAAGCAGCAGGAGATGCAGAGGACCATGGTAAGCAAGATGAGCAAGGAGCTGGAGGAGAGAGACCAGGAGGTCAGATCCCAGCAAGAACTCATAAGGGAGCTGGAGAAGCAGCAGGAGATGCAGAGGACCATGGTGAGCAAGATGAGGACAGAGCTGGAAGAGAGAGACCAGGAGATCAGATCCCAGCAAGAAGAGATACGGGAACTGGAGAATCAGCGAGAGATGCAGAAGACAGCAGTGAGCAAGATGAACAAAGAGCTGGAGAAGAGAGACCAGGAGGTCAGATCTCAGCAAGAACAGATACAGGAGCTGGAGAAGCAGCAAGAAAAACAAAGGACTGCTGTAAGCAAGATGAACGACAAGGTGGAGGAGAGAGATGAGAAGCTCAGATCCCAGCAAGAACTGATAGGGGAGCTGGAGAAACAGAAGGAATTGCAGATGGCTGCTGTCAACAAGATGAGCAAGGAGCTGGAGGAGAGAGACCAGCAGGTCAGATCCCAGCAGGAACTCATACAGGAGCTGGAGAAGCAGCGAGAGATGCAGAGGACTGCGGTGAGCAAGATGAACAAAGAGCTGGAGGAGAAAGACCAGGAGATCAAATTCCAGGAGGGGAAAATAATGATTCTAGAACAACATGGTACATCACAAGTCAGAAATCTGCTCATGGATCTTGATGACATGAAAGGAAACTTGAAGGAGCAACATTTAGAGCTTATGTCTCTGACTCAGCAGATCCAAGAACTGGAAAAGGAGAGAGAAGAGGCAAAATCCCTGCAGGCAAGCCTGGAACACCTGAGGGCAGCTCTGAAGGACAGAGAGAGTGAGTGTGATTCTCAAAGGGAGCAGTTAAGACTCTTGCAGCAGTCCAGGGAACAGCAAGAGGGGTACCTGCAAGAGCTTCGTGGTAAAGTAGAAAAGATGACACTTTCTTTAACTAAAAAAGACGAAGAACTTGAATCACAAAAGCAGCAAATCCAGGAAGCTGAAGAAGTCATGGAGATGCAGTTAAGGACTGTTCATGACCAACTGGAGCAAGCCTTAGAAACCTTAAAAGAAAAGGACAGGCTCATAGACATCCAAAAGCAACAAACACAGAACTATAAGGAAAAAACAGAAGAACAGGTGAATGTCCTATGCAGAGACTTAGACTACACTAAGGCCATACTGAAGGAAAAGGAATTCATGATTGAATCTCAGAAGGAAATGATTGAGACCTTCCAAAAACAAGAACAAGACTCTGAACAGCAGAAGGAAATTCTGCAGCAGCTTCAAGTGGCACTGAAGGAACGAGAGCAAGAAATTGTATCCCTTAGAAAGCAATGTGAGGCATGCAAAGAAAAGGAGGAAAAGCATGAAGCTGAGCAGACAAATCTTCAAGCAATAAAACTGACTCTGAAAGAAAGAGAAGAAAAGGTAGGTGTTCTGGAGGAGGCTATCTCCAAGCTTCAACAGCAAAAGGAGGAGGCAGAGATGCAGACTAAAGTCGTCCTGCGAAAACTAGAACACGCCAAATCTTCTCTAGAAGCGAGAGACCAAGAGATAGTGTCTTTGCAAGAGCATGTCCAGGAGCTTCGAGAGCAGAAGGAGTTGGAAGGCAAGCAGGCCAAGTGTCTGCAGCAGGATCTGGACAAAATGAGCCAAATAGTGAAGGAGAACCGTTTGGAGTTCCTCAGGCAGACAGAGCAAATGGACATGTTCCGGCTTCGTGACGAAGACATGAAAGTAGAACTAACGTTGTGCCAGAAACAAGTGAATCTGCTCGAGGAAGAGGTGAGGAAGAGAGATGAAGACAATGAAACTCTTCTGCAAAAACTCCAGCACCAAGAAGAAGAACTGAAGACCTTGCAGAACCTCCAGCTTAGGCTAACAGAGAAGAAAGAAGAGGTTAGCCACCACAGAGAGCAAGAGAAGCTCCTGGAAGAAGCCTTCCCTGAGAGGGAACAGGAGACCAAAGCTCAAGGTGAGCAAAAAGAGATAGAAGAGGAGATAAGAGGTCTCCGGGAAGATCTCCAGCATGTTCAGCAGACTCTGACAAAGAAGGATGAAGAGATCAGGTCTCAGAGAGACAGAGTCAGCTCTTTAGAGGAGACTCTGAGAGGGAGAGAACAAGAGCTCAGGAAGCAAAGTGAGCTCCTCAAACGATTAACATCAGCTTTGCGATGGAAAGATGATACAGAGACTCTCAAGAAACAAATCCAGAAACTCCAAAAATGGGAGGAAGAGGAGGAGGAGAAGAGGAATGTTCTCCAGGAGAGAGACCGTCTCTTGCAAAGGCAGAAGGAGCTGACCCAACAACTGGAAGATGAGCGGAAAGCAAAGAGGGAAGAAGTGGAGCATGTGGTTGCTATTTTGAAGCAGACTGAAAGCGGAGAAATCGAATGGAAACAGAAGGCACAAACACTGACTCTTGCCCTCACCAAGAGTGAAATGGCCAATGGGACTCTGAAGGAAGAAATCGCCATCCTGCAGAGTATGGTTTCAGAGAGGGACAAGGACCGGTTCCATCTTCAGGTAGGCACTGTGACCAATCACCTGCCAACTAAAATGAACTCCAGTCCAAAAATTGGGGTGGGTGGGTGGTTGGTTCTCTCCTATCCAGGTAAGGCTAACCAACGTGTCGTGGTTAGGATTTGGCGTGGAAAGGAAAGGGCACAGTTCACTAAACTGATGTTCTAAACACAGTAGGGTTTTGTAAGGACAGCTGAAGAGCAATGACACTGATGGTGCTTAGAGGATGCTTTCAGAGATGGAGATTTCTGAGGCCCAGCTTTTCCAGGGAATTAAAGAGAATGGAATTGGTACCATTGTCTGGTTGGGTTGAAGGCTTTACTGTGCATTCAGGATGTTCTTGTGCCGTAGGGCAAAAAGCCTGCAGGCAAATATGTGTGGATTTCTCCAGGGTGATCTGGAGGAGGGCCCCTGGGAAGGCAGAGTGTTGTTTGGGCCTGTGGAGCAGGAGGAGAAGGAGGGATGTAGCACTGTCAGTTCCTCAGCCCGTTGCTCTCCCCAAGGTGTGGATTCTGGCCCTTCTTCCCTTTCTGTGGCCCCAGCTCACATCATCTCCTCTCTGAATCCCCTGCAGGCCGTTGCAGACGGGCAGCAGCTGTCCTGGCTCTCGGAGAAGAGACTTCTGTGCCAGCGGCTGGAACGTCTGCAGCAAGCAGTGGCAAGGCTGGACCAGGAGAAGACGGAGCTGAAGCAATACAATGCTGAGCTCAGGATGACTCTTGAGGAGGTAAAACAGGCTTTGGCTGCCTCTGCACAGCCTCACGGCCTCTGGAAGATGAGGCATTTCCACAGACAGCCCTTTGGAGTCCTCACCTTGTTTCCTTCCCTCTCCCACTGGCCCCCGTGGACACACACTTTTGTCTTTTCTCTGTCTTCTAGCACCTTCACAAATGCACATTCCCTGCAGTGTCACCCTTCTTGCCCCGGTGTCCCCAGACGTGGGACACTCTTGTTTCAGGAACTCTTTCCTCTCGCTCGCTCTCTTCCATCAGCTCCTCCCAGGGCTTTTAGCCCCCAGCAACCTCTGGTGCAGTTCCCAGTCTCTGAGCAGCCACCTCCTTGCCATGATGTCCAGAGGTCTTGTTGCTCCTTGTTTGGTGGCAGGTTTCTGTGACCCTTTCTCCTGTCCAATGTGTAGGTGGAAGGTGAACGGAGGCGGCTGAGAAGATCTTGCCAAGGTCGGGCACTGCCAGATGCCTGCGGATTTTCTCTCTCCCAGTCTGAGCAGCACAAGATGCTAGCTTCTCGACAGGTGAGAGCAGAGTCTGACTGGGTGGGAGGAGGCTCTGGCCATACGGAGGAACGGTGGCAGCAGCCCCCAGGACAGACCTCATGGAAGGTGAATGTTGACCGTGGCTCTGACCAGACTGGATACCAAAGGGAAATCCTTGCCTTTCCTTCCCAGGAGGAGTCTCCCGTGTGCTGCCATCGTCGCCTGGCTGAGTTGCAGACCCAGGTGAGGAGCTCTTATCAGAAGGTCCTGGGGCTGCGCTGGGGCACAGCTTTGCCTGACGCTACGGCCCCAGTTGTGTATGTCTGTGGGGAAGGGAGAGCACCAGGCAGTGGGAACACCCAGTCAGACCCTTCCCTTGGCCATGGCCAAACAGCATCATTCACCCAGGTCTAGTTTCAGTTGTGCTGACAGGTCAGACAGGGTGGGAGAGGGACTGGAGGAAGCTCAGAAAACTGGAACTTGCCGGGAAATAGACAATAGTCTAAGGGTGTTTCCCTTGAGTCTTACTCATCTTGTTGACCCTTCCCATTTTCCCTTTCCATGCGCTGTCGTGTTTTTAAGTGGGATGAAACCAGAGCAGTGGTTCAGTGCCTTGTGTGACCAGTAGCCTCCTGCTGAGGAAAAAGCCTGTGGAACTGAGGTGGCAGTAGCCCCAGTCTTTCTCTGGAGAAAAGAGTTGGGCCACTAAATCCTGTCAACAACTCTCTCTCCCATCTCCATGGAATGTCTGGGTGTTGTATGTGTGAGGCAGCCAGAAAGAAACTCCATGTGTTGATAATCTGAGCTGAGGGGAGGGTGACTCTAGGAATCTGTGACTTCCATCCCACGAGGACCAAGTGTCTGTTGGGACTGGTGTTGGAGGGAGCAGCTTCCCCGACAGCTGGTTCCTCGGAGCTATGGCTGGTCCTACCAGCGTGGGCTTGTCTGAGCTTGGCCTTTGGACTCTTGCAGGTGTCCCTTCTGCAAACGCAGCTGGCACAGGAGCGAAAATACAAGCAGGACTACGTTGAGTGCTGTGCAAAGACCAGCCAGGAGCTTCAAGACCTTCACCAAGAGTTGTCTGACTCCTTGGCAGCTGTGGTCCGGGACCCCAAAGCGGCTGTTCTGGAGGCAGAAACCCAGAAGCTCGATCGCTCTCTGAACCTTAACTTGGCACAAGTATCTCCAGACCATCATGCTTCTGAGAGACAGCCCTTGCATTCAACAGCCAGATTCACCAGGGGTGATGACCTGAGGTGACAGGACCAGTGCACGGCAAAGGGCCTCAGCAGAAGCCAACTCGGGGACCTGCTGTGGCTGGTGAACTGTGCAGAGGCTTGGTTCAAGGCCCAAGTCCTGAAGTAGAAGTTCCGAGCACAGCGTTGGCTGCAGGTTCCCCAGCAGAAGCAGTGGTGGGACAAAGCTGGTGCTGGCTGGTGTGGATGGGGTCAGGCGTGGGCCTGGAAAAGCAGGATGAACCCAATGAGCAGGTAAAATGTCTCCTTTACCAAAGCACTCCACAACAGCATGCATCCTCAGTCCACACACAGCCCTCCACAGGAGACTGTTCATCTCAGTTTCTGCACTGGATACAAAGACGTTTTGTCTCCTTTTATTTTTTCAAATAAATTCTTCTTATTGAATTTTTTTTTCTGCTTTTATTTCTCCAAAATGCTGCACAGGTTCTGAGCAGAAATCTCCTCGCAGTGATGTCCTGTTGCTCCCCTGTTTTCTTCAGCAGCTACTCCTGGGGACTACTTGTGGTCACCCTCCCCCTCACTGATGGAAGGCAGGGGCAGCGTTGGCTCAGACAGTGACCCAAGGGAGGGAAGGTGGCCTCAGAAAGGCACCATCCAGCTCTTTTCTCCTGCCGAGTGTCTGAGACAAGAACTCTTTTGGCTTCTCAGTCTCTTACACTGCCCCGTGGCTCAAACAGTCGGTGGAGTCTCGATCGTCTTCTCCTCTGATGGTGATCCATCCATAGCAAATAGAGGGTGAAAGGAGAGGGGAAGCTGAAGAAAATAAACGATTAATCATACATTGTGATTATCACAATCATCAAAAATAAAAATCCACTTGACAGCGTTAGCCCCATATTCAGTAGCTGCTTTCCCCCGTCCTGTGAGTCGTAATGATCTTGGGGTTGATCCTGCCCAAGAACTGGGACTCCATCCCTCGAACCAGTCCTTGGGCTGCAAAGTGTAGGATAGTTCCCCGGTCTGGGCAGCAGTTTCCTTCATTTGAGAGTGAGCTCCTTCACTCGAGGGAGTGGGGTGTGAACTGTAACACAGCGTTCTTCTTCAGCGTGACTTAATGGACCACAAACTCCACAGTCTTTTCAGAACAGCATCTCTAAGGACAACCTATTTTGTCACATCATTCTAGAGACCTGTTGTAACTGAGTGTTTTTTTCCCCAAAGGCATACTGGGTCTGGTTTCTCAAAATATGTATTTGCCGTGTAATATTTTCGAAGACAAATGGGTCTTTCAAGGGTCACGTCCCCAGCAGCGTGACCAGCAGGGAGAGAGCTGGGATTCTGCCCCTATGCTCTGGGGAGACACCCCCTCCTGAAGTCCTTCATCCAGCTCTGGAGCCCTCAGCATCAGAAGGACATGGAGCTGCTGGAGTGGGGCCAGAGGAGGCCACGGAGATGCTGGGAGGGCTGGAGCTCCTCTGCTGGGAGGACAGGCTGAGAGAGTTGGGGGGGTTCAGCCTGGAGAAGAGAAGGCTCCGGGGAGACCTT
>JAOXNO010000006.1:2621473-2632888 GCA_028565335.1 Limnodromus scolopaceus
GAAAAAGAAAACAGATCCTGGGTATCTTCCCTGGAGGAGTCTGGGGCAGCTACCTGGGATTGCAGGTCCCAACACTACAGGACAGAAGACTCTGGGAGATGCCTGGGAGGAGTCTCGGGTAGATCCTGGAGGACAGAGATTTCCTCCAGAACAGAGGAAACATCCCGGGTACCTTCCTTGGAGGAGTCTGGGGCTGGTACCCCTGATCTCAGGTCCCTACAGGAAGGTCCCAGAAGACTCCAGGACATGCTCGGGAGGATTTTCATTTGGATCCCAAAGGAAAGATCTTCACTGAAAAAGGAAAAATATCCTGGGTATCTTCCCTGGAGGAGTCTGGGGCAGCTACCTGGGATTTTAGATCCAGAAACTACAGGACAGAAGACTCTGGGAGATGCCTGGGAGGAGTCTTGGGTAGATCCTGGAGGACAGCGATTTCCTCCAAAGCCGAGGAAACATCCTGGGTACCTTCCTTCGAGGAGTCTGGGGCTGCTACCTGGGATTGCAGGTCCCAAAACTACAGGATCGGACAATCTGGGAGATGTCCGGGAGGAGTCTTGGGTATGTCCTGGAGAATAGATCTTTCCTTCACAGGAGAAAAAACGTCCTGTTCATATCTCTTGAGAAGTCTGGGGCTGCTACTCGGCATCTCAGGTCACTAAAGGAAGGTCCCAGAAGACAGCAGGAGATGCTTGGGAAGAGTTTTGTTTGGTTCCCATAGGAAAGACATTTACCTAAAAAGAAAAAACTTCCTGGGTATCCTTCTTGCAGGAGTCTGGGGCTGCTACCTGGGTTTCTAAGTCGCAAAACCACCGGAGAAAAGATGCTGGGAAATGCCCAGGAGTCTCGAGTGGATGCCAGGTAAGAGACAATTCCGTAAAGAGACCAATCTTCTCGGGTACCTTTCCTGGAAGAGTCCAGGGTCAGTACCAAGTATATTAGGTACCAGAACTACAGGACAGAAGACTCTGGGAGATGCCTGCGAGGAGTCTTGGGTAGATCCTGGAGGACAGGGCTTTCCACCAAAGGAGAAAAATCATCCTGAGCTTTTCTCTGGAGGAGTCTGGGGCTGCTACTCAGCATCTCAGGCCTCTCTAGAAGGCCCCAGAAGACTCCAGCAGATGCTTGGGAAGAGTGTCTTTTTGGTCCCTAAGGACCAAAAAGATCTTCACTGAAAAAGAGAAAATGTATCTTCCTTGGAGGAATCTGGGGCTGCTATCCGGGATCTCAGGTCCCTAAAAAACATGTCAAAAGATGCTGGGAGATGCCTGGGTGGAATCTTGGGTGGATCCCAGAGGAAAGATCTTTACGCAAAAAGAAAAAAAATTCTGGGTATCTTTCTTGGAGAAATCTGGGGTTTCTATACGGAATCTCTGGTCCCTAAAGCACAGGTCAGAAGACTCTGGGATATGCCTGGGATGGATCTAGGACAAGAGGACTCTCTTCCAAAGTAGAAAAAACATACTGGGTACCTTCCCTTGAGGAGTCTGGGGCTGATACTTGGGATCCCTAAAGGGCAGGTCAGCATACTCTGGGACATGCCTGGGAGGAGCACCAGGTGTATCCTCGAGGACAGATTTTTCTTGAAAAGATGGCCAGCAGCTCACACTGGCAGAGGAACTGGCAGAAATGTAAGATAACAGAGAGCTGGCAGAGGAAGCAACCTGTCCCAGGTGTCCATGCTTGGAAGCCCCTGAGGTGCCTCCAGTGGAAGGAGGGAAGGGGTTGGGCAGTGCTGGTGTCGCTGGAGCCAGGGCAGCCCTGGGGGGCAGGTCTTGCTCACATGCTCAGGGAACAGCCGATCGCCAACTCTGGGGTCAGGAAGGAATTTTTTCCCCCGGGCAGATTGGCACAGGTCCCCGGGGGTTTTTCGCCTTCCTCTGCAGCACTGAGCATGGCCCCTTGCCAGGGCTCCTCGGGGCCATTTCTGGCCAGCGGCTCCCTGATCTTACAGGACCGGGAGCCCAGCTGTGCCCTCCATCCCCTCCACCTCTCTTCCGGGCACCAGGTTGGCAGGGGAACCTCAAGGACTTCCACGCATGAGGTCACCTGGGGGTCTTCTGCCCTGTGCAAAGCACAGGCTGCTTGGAAAGGCTGCAGGCACGATGCTCCCCCAGGAAGGAGCCACCACTTGCTGCAATAAAAGCGGAGCCTTGGTCTCCTCTGCCCGAGCCGCTGTTTGCGTCCCGTCTGTCCCGCTCGCAGCCCCAGAGCATCTCCCCCGGCCCGGGCCCGACCCTGTGCCTCGGGCCCAGGGCTGCGCCCGCACACCCTGCCCACGCCGGGGGAGCCCAGCAGCCTCCGCCCCGCCGGCAGCCTGGCTTTCCCCGGGTCTGTCCCCGCGGGCAGGGAGGGGACGGGAGCTCGCGCCCAGAGCCCGGCCCCTCTCCGCAGCCCCCCTTCCCAGCGGGCAGCGGGCAGGGCCGTGCCCGGGGCTCCGGAGGGGCTGAGGGGAAAGGAGGGGGGCGCCCCGCTACCCTCGGCCCTGGCCAGCACCCAGCCCTTTCCCCCGGGCAGCGGCAGGCTCTGCCCTGGCCGTGCCCGGGCCCCAGCCCGCAGGGCCGCTCGGTGCCGGCAGCGGCAGGAGGAGCTGCTCTCCGGGAGAGCGCTCGGGCCCGGCCCCGCACCCGGGCCCGGGGGCACCCGCCGGCTCGGCCCGGAGCTGCCCGAGGGCTGCGCCTCCGCCTGCTCCCGCGGGGACCCGCTCACCGGCCTCTTGGCTTCTGCCCTCGGGCCCTGCCGCTGCCTCCGCCGAGCCAGGCCCACTCACCCGCGGCCCCGGCCCGCACCCACCGGGACGCCCGGCCCCCTCCGCGCCCAGACCTGCCCCGACGCTCCCCGGGTCTCCCGCCGCGCGGCCTGCCCGGGCCCGCAGGGCTCGCACCTGAGTGGAGCCGAGCCGAGCCGAGCCGAATCCACCCGAGCTGAGCAAGCCCAGCCGAGCCGAACCCAGCCCACCGTGCGGCTCCTCCCGCCGCGGGTGATGGCGGGCGGGAACCGGCTCCGGGCACCTGGCGCTGCAGCTCCTCGATCTGCTCCACAAGTGCAGATCCTGGGCAGGGCGTCTCCGAGCCCGCGCTCGTGCCAGTGGGGTCCCTGGCAAGGGCCTGTGGACCAACACGGATGTGCCGGGCAGGGGTTAGGTGAGGGGTCCCAGGGGCAGGCGTGGCTGGAACAGGCAGGGCCACCTCCCAGGGCCAGGTGACGGCTGGCCCAGAAGTACCCCCTGAGAGCTCTGCCTGTCCTCTGCACCTGCCCGAGCAGGTAGGTTCCACCCAGGAGAGAACTCGGTGCTGCTCCATCCTTCCCCGGCATCTGCACCTCTTGCCCAGCCCCAGCATCTCCCGCTCCTTTGGGATCCTCTGGCTCTGGAGCTGCCCCTTGCTGCCCAGCCCACTCGTGTGGGATGCCTGTTCCTAGGGCAGAGCACTTCTGGGGCGCAGTCGGTGCCAACAGCAGCCCTGGCCAGGGCCTGAGGCCCAACGCTGATGGCAGCCCTTCCCGGTCCTGCTGGGGGGTGAGGATGGGGCTGTGCTTGCGGCTGGGTGAGGGCACTGGGGGCCGGGGGGGGTGCTGTGCCCATGGCTGGTGCCATGCCTGTGGAGATGCTGTGCTCTTGGGATACCATGCCCATTGGGGCGCCCATGGAGCTGCTGTCCCTATGGGATTGCCATGTCTTTGGAGTCTATGCCTGCAAACGTGCTGTGGCCATTGGGGTGCTGTACCCATGGGCATGCTGTGCCTGTGGAGATGCTGTGCCCGTGGAGATGCTGTGCCCTTGGGGATGCCGTGCCTGCCGTGTGCTGGTGCTGCGCGAGGTCTGCCAGTCACCGCTGCAGAGTGGGACCGGCGGCCGGAACTGCAGCCTGGACCTGTCTGCAAGTGCAACCCTTGCTACTCCTTCCACTGCCTCCAGCCTGAAAGGACTTTGGCTTCCCCCAGCTACAACTACAGGTGATGGCCCTGGCCCTACTGCATCCTTCTCTAGCCCTGTCCCACAATCACCACAGTGCCCACTGGTCTCCTCTGTGGATGCTCCTCAGTGGGAGGCTATCGCCCTGAGGTGCTCCAGCCCATCCTGTCCCTCCCCAGGTACCGCCAGAGCTGGAAAGGGCCGTAGTGGCAGGGTGGGATAACACTCACTCTGCCTGAGATGGTCTGAGTCAGTGCCAGACCTGAGTGACCTGCTGTCCCCAGGAGGAGCTGCACCCACCTATGGATGGGTGGGACATGTCCTACAGCCGTGCTGCAGTCCTCCTGCCAGCCCCAGGCCTGCCAATAAACCCCAGTGCTCAGCATCCCTGCCTAGGGCTGCTCACTGCATGTGAAATGAAGGACATGGGTGTCACAGCTGGTGGCTGTGTCTCCATCCTCGAGCCCCGCAGAGCACAGCACCGCAGGCAGGCGATGGCAGGGAGCACCAGAGGCCAGCGCTGCCTCTCTGATACTGGCAGCCCCTTCCCCTGGAGGGGGAGAAGCCGGGGGGTACTGCCCAGGTGCAGCCTTCCTGCTCTCAGGCAGGCAGGGATCAGTCAGAGACAAGTCCTTGGTCCTTCCTGGCCAGCAAGGACACAGCTCAACCCCTCCAACTGCAGGCATCCCTCCAAGGGCCACAGCCCCTGCTTCCCCCTCCCCCAAAACTCCAACTGTCTTTTACAATCCATTTATTTATAGAAATTCAACATTAAAACCACACCTGGGGGCAAGCACAGACCTGTGGAGTACAGCTCCAGCCCTTGGTGTCCCCAGACCCCCACACCAGGCAACTGGGGACAGGAGAGCCCCGTCCCTGGCACAGCTCCTGCCTTCCCTCCCAGACCTCAGGAAGGCTGCCCAGCTTCTCTAGGGTCCAGCACAGGGCCAAGGGGGTCCAGGATCGCTCTCCTGTGGCTGAGAGCACAGCCCCAGTGCCCCAACCAGCATGGTGCAGGTGGGAGGAGCAGCCCGTCACCTCATTGCTGGAACTGGGGGTTGGTGCACAGCAGCCACTCGATGGTTTCCAGGAGGTAGGCCATGTTATAATGCCGGGCAATGTTCTGGAAGATGTTGATGTGCTCCATGAAGGTCTGGGGAGAAGGAAGCAGAGAGGGAAGGAGGCTGCCCAACACCCCTGGGGACAGGGGGGTGGCCAGGAAGAGCTGGAGGGGCAGAGCACGGCAGGTCCCAGGGGACAAGCAGTTAATGAAGAGAAACAGGGCACCACAGGGCTCCTTGCTGACCCTGTAGATGCTACTAGCATGGGGTTGGGCTGGGCAGGAGGGTGCAGGCATACCTGGGAAGAGATGGTGAGGGCGAAGTCTCCAGCACAGCTGCAGTACACAGGCATGTGTGTCTCCTTCACACCATGACACTTCTTGCACACCTGGAGGCCAAGGAATTTTAGGTGGGCCAGGAGATGAGGCCAAGCCAGGGACAGAGTGAATGTGTCCGGCCTCGGCCAGCCAGGGGGACAAGCAGAGCAGGGGAGCCCTGGACTCACCAGGTCCTGCAGCATGAAGGCCATCAGCTTCTTCTGCAGGGCTTCCACCAGCGCTGTTTCGATGGCATCGGAGTCATACTGTGCCTGGCAGTTGGAGCAGACCCAGCTGGGCAGCACTGACCCATCCTAGGGGCAAAGAGGAGGGAGGTAAGCACCAAGAGCCCCAAGCACTGGGATGCCAGAACCGGTTTCTGGAGAGGTTGGAGCATCAGCCAAAGTCAAGGGATGCTCAGACCAGTCACAGGCAGCTCCAAGAGGAGGTGAACAGAAAATGGCCTTTAGATGAGGTTGATCACTGGCAGCAAGTAGAGCCGCAAAGCAAAGGGACTGAGAGACAGGATAAGTAATGGGATTCACTGGCCTCCAGCACTTCCATGCTGGGGCCTCTAGTGTCCCCAGGAAAGAGGCTGCACCTGGGAGAGGGCAGGGTCCTTGCACAGGTCCAGGTCCCTGCAGAAGTTGCAGTTCCTGCAGATGACTTCAGGGAGCACATAGGAGCGGCAGGGGTCCCGAAACTGGGCTTCTTCTGAGAACTCGCCCACCTCGATGAGGCGCAGCAGGTCCCGGCGCAGTTTGTTCACCTGGTTGGTTATGTTGGCATCCAGGGAGAGGACCTACAGGAATAAAAGCCAGGTGAACCTACCAGCAGAGAAAAAGAGAGAGTGTCCTCACCAGGACAGCTCATATCCTCATGACCTCATATGGATACAGGGCAAGACAAGCAGCTTGTAGAGCCCTCCTGGAGAAAAGCTGCAGCAAATCTGAGCTACAGACAAGGACCAGAATTTGAGCCCTGACTGCAAACCTTCAGAAGAGGGGTCTAGCCCACCCCGCTGACCTTGCAAACATATTTTATGAACTCCAGAGCTGGGTTGTTGAGTGGCAAGTAAGAGCCAGGCAGCACCGGGAACATGTCTGAGGGCTCAGTGGCATTACGAGAACCAGCCATCTTCTTCTGGATCTTCTGGGTGATGGTGAAGAAGCTCTGGGTGAGCTCATTGGCCACGTAATCCTGTGAGAAGGTGATCATGCCTATAGAGACGGAGCAGAGAACACTTGAGCTGTACGGTGGCATATGGGGACAGCGAGGTGGGTGGCTCTCTGCCTGCAGCAGGGCTGCCCCCCGGCTTGGCACTCACCAGGCATGGCCCCCATCTCCCCCAGAGCCTCCTGGGACACCTGGCTGGTGCTCCTCCTCTTGATGGGAGTGCTCCCAGGGGCAGTGCGCCGCAGCTCCTCCTTCATGCTGTGGTACACGGCCACAATGTAGGCTGGGGGGACACAGGCAAGGCTCCAGCTCCAACCAGCTCCACCACACTGCAGGGTCTCTCTGGCATTGGGGAGGCACAAGGGACCTCATCCCCTCCCCTGGGACAGCTCACCTGACACAATCATCAGGAAGTAGCTCTGGCAGGACGCAGCCTGGGGCAGGAACTGTGCGATGTTCCAGCTGTTCTCCAGCAGATCCTCCATGTTCAGCTCCCCTTCCTCCTCCTCTTCTTCCCCCCCCACCTCCTCTTCCTCGCTATCCTCCTCCGACACTTGTCCCTTGCTGGTATCCTTCTGGAGAAGCCAGTGATATTGCAGCAGTTCCTCGTGCCTGGCCAACACCTCCCTGGCTCAGCTCAAGCCCCAGCACCCTGGCTGCTCTGCAGGGACTGAGTGCTTCCTGTTTCTTACCTCCCCATAGTGGACGTGAGAATCCACTTTTCCCTTGATACCTCCATAATTTGCTGGATCCATCCAGAGCAGGAACTCCCAGCAGCGGGAGAAGGAGATGGTCAGAGAGTGGAAGATCTCCTTGGAGTGGATGCTGGAGAGAAGAGACTGCAGTCACCCAGTGTTGGCATTATCTCTAGTTCAGAGCCTTCTCCATGGGATACTGTTGGGAGGAGGTGGTGCTGGCAAGGAGGGATAGGATTCCCTTCTCCCATCCCATCACCAGTGGGGGCCTCAGGGGAAACTGTGCCTGAGGAGCCTTAGCTCCCTGTACTTGTGTTGAAGTGCCTGTACCATGGCTGGGCTGCTCCGAGCCAGCCAGGGGATGAGGTACTGTGCACCCCAATTTTTCCTGAAGTTCTCTTCTGGATTGCATCCTATGAGTATTCTTGGAACATAACCTATAAAGGACAGCTAAGGGACAGACCCCTGCTCCAGGTATGACAGCAAGAGAACAAGTCCCTTCAGTACCTTTGCCAAAACAATAAAATAAAATGGAATTCAGTGCTAATTGCTGGAATTCAGCAAAAGGCAAAAAAAAAAAAAAAAAAAAAAGGACGAGCATACTCTTTCCTGCCCTCGAGCCCTGCCTCAGCTCCATCATCTGGGATCTCCAGTCCCAGCTTGGAAAGCACACTCTACCTGTTGATGATGTACTCCATGTAGCTGATAGCATCCTCAATGCGCCGCTTCTTGGTGCACAGAATGATCCGGTTGAAGTTGGCGTAAACCACTGAGGAGCCCAGACGCTTGAACTCAGCCACCAGCCTGCAGAGAGGGCACAGGAGCAGGAGTGAGCGGGCAGGAAGGCAAAGCTCGAGGAGTAAATGCAACCCATGGAAAATGTGCTGATCCAGCAGAGTCAGGAGTCAAGCATGCTGGTGACCAAGCAAGGGAGGTCACCATAACGGTACAGGAGTTCCAACCTACTGCCCACCTCTCTAGAGACTGTGGCAGAGAGGAGTGCCTGTGGGTGCCAACAGCACCCTGGTCACCAACACCATGCCTGCACTACCCCATTCACCAGCCTGGCATGCTCGAGGTCTCACTTACTGCAGGAAAAGCTTCTTCATCATGTTGTGGAGTGTGCGGTGCAGTGCCGGGTCATAGAGCAGGGAGGAAGGAGAGCGGAGCCAACGGTAGAAGTGAATGACCTGGTTGTCTGCATAGACATTGTGATACTGTGTGATCTCCTTCACCCAGCTCACCACCATGCTCTTCAGGATCCTGCCAGGGAACAGAGACCAGTATCACCCCACCAGCCACAAGCGACCCCCCTTCCCCCTTCCAGACAGAGACATGTTTTTGGAGGATTTAGAGCAGGAACTCCGCCAGAGCAGAGACACGTGAGCCCTTGACACGACCCACAGGGTAAATATGTGCCTCTAGAGCCTGGTGGAGCACGAAGAAAGGAGAAACAGGAAAGGGCAAAGTCTTCACCAACAGCCCCACCCATCTGCTGACTGAGCCACCAGGCAGTTCTGAGTCCAGGATCTCCCAAAGTCTGTTGGAGAAGATGCCTGCCTTGCCCTCAAGGCCTGAATTTGTATTTAGCCCCATTTTTGGCCCCATAAGCCCCATTGCTGGCACAAGTCTGGGAGAGGCTGAAGTCAGGAGGGAATGAGAGGCAGGACCCCCAATGGGGCCTGCCGGGGTGGAGACCAGACACTCCACCTTCTGCTGCCTCCTAGAGCCATACCTGAAAGTGTTGGAGCAGAGGGCAGTTTCATCATAGCTGGCCGGGATGTTGGCTGCTTGGTTCCCTGTCACCATGTCTTCTAGGGATGCTTGCTGAATCACGTCAAAGCTGATGCTCATGCTGGAGCCTCCTTCCATGTCATTTATGTGGTGGGACTGCAAGACCGTGTTTACAGCCAGGCTCTGGATGTCCAGCTCCAGACACACTAAGAGCAGATACAACCTCTCAGCAGGCAGGGCAAATGACTGGCAAGGACACCCTCAACTGCCCCCTCTGCCAGAAGTGCTTTTCACAGTTCTAAGGGTGATCTATAGGTTGCTCCACCAGGTGGGGAGATGCTTTCACAGACATGACTGTCTTGACCTGCACTTGTCTTCCAACAAGACTTGGTCCTACTAACCCTCTGTGGACCACCATTTTTTTTTAATGGAAGCTTCAGCAGAGGAATTCAGAAGAACTGACTGCCACTCAAGCTGCATCTGCCTCTGAGGAAGACCTGTCCTAGGGTCACCAGGGATGACCAGTTGTAGATAATCTTCTGAGTGCTGCTGTTGGTGGCCATGAATTGGGAAAGAATCTGTATTTGGATGGCTGCACACATTGCAGGTAAGACCTCCCTGCCCTAGGATGTGCCCTTTGCATGCCCCTTGCCCAGATCACTGCTGAAACGCCAAAGGTGCTGCTGACTTCTGTCAACACAGAGACTCTTTGGAGACCGCATCCACCCTTCTACAGGGCTTTCAGAGCATGATCCAGGTCTGCCCCCCTCAGCACTATGCCCCTACTCCCTCCTTACCTGTGGAGTAGCAGCCAGGGTTGTTTATCTCCACAGAGGCTTTCTCATCAAACTCCATCACCAGGCGGTTGTCGTCAGCCTCCTTACCCCCCAGGTCTGGGCGGGCTGTAGGTGACAGCCACAGCAAGTGGTTGTGACGATGGAGATGGCGCGAGAAGAATAGGTCAGAGCCGAAGATGGAGATGTCATCGGGGAGGTTCCCAATGGGGATGTGGTAGTACCTGGGGCACAGGGAGATGAACGGTCATCAGGGTGAGCACAGTTGCAGAGAAGACAGGGACCCCTATCCGTCCCTTCAAGGGACAAGGCAGCCTCTCGTGGTGCCATCAAGAGGCCAGCAGCCCCAGGGGAACGCGGCTGCCCCAGGCACCTGCTCATCTCAAAAGCCTGGGAGAGGCAGGTGTCCAGGTTGAGGTAGTGGCGGATCATGCGGCGGGCAGCATGGCGCTGCCAGTCCAGGACCGAGTAGCTGATGTCATCTACCAGCCCGATGGGGACCACGGGGAACTCCTCAATGATGGGGATCCTGCTTGCCAGCCGCTTCAGGTCCCAGTTAGACTGCACAGCGACCAACGTGGGGCCTCGGCGCTCATCCTGCACGAAGAAGACGACACGTCCTGGTGCACCACTCCAGCAAGTGCCTCTGCTCAGCAGGAAACTGGCAGTGCCAGACGCCCCATCCCCACAGCAGGTCCCCACAGTGTGGACAGCACAGCCCAGCGCTCCTGAAGCACTCTCCAGCTGAGCACAGGGGTGAGGGGAGACACTGAGTACCCTTGCTGATGGCACTGCCCTATGCAAACCACCCCAAGTAAGACAAAGAGCTTGAGCAACGCCGACTTCTACCCTTTTGGCCAGCAGATACGTGCGGGCGCTGTTGGAACCGGTGCACCAGTACCTTTGACAGCATCCTCCCCTTCCCATGTGCCTACATGGACAAGGTCCCACAGGGACCTTCATCTCACCTTGTAGCCCAGAAGTAGCCGCTGGATGGCTCTGTAGACGGCTTTGGGGTCGGTCTCAGCACGCACTTCAAAGGTGTGCTTGTCCGGCGGCAGCAGCTCTTCACCTGCCTTTTCCAGCAGCGTGCTGCGCTCCGCCGAGAAGAGGGTGGTGAGATTTGGCATCTGGTTACTGCGTACCTGCACCCAAGGGGGACCGGGTCAGAGCAGGGGGGAAAGGGACCCTGGGCTGCATGGTCCAGTGGGACTCTCCCCTCCATGCATCACAAAATGCCTTCACCAGGCCCTGCCAAAACACAGCAAGGATGTGCAAAGTGTGGAGAAACCTCCTGCTGCTTGACCCTCATTCATATAATCATATATGTTTGGGTTGGAAGGGACCTTTAAAGGTCATCCAGTCCAACCCCACTGCCATAAGCAGGGACATCTTCAAATAGACCAGGCTGCTCAAGCCTTGTCCAGCCTGACCTTCAGTGTTTCCAGGGATGGGGCAGCCACAACTTTTCTGAGCAACCTGGGCCAGTGTTCCACCACCCTCATCGTAATACATTTCTTTCTTATATCTACTCTAAATCTACCCTCTTGTAGTTTCAGACTATTACCCTCTGTCCTATTGCTACAGGGTCTACTAAAAAATATATTCCCATCTTTCTTAAAAGCCTCCCTTAAGTATTGAAAGTCCACAATAAGGTCTCCCCGGAGCCTTCTCTTCTCCAGGCTGAACCCCCCCAACTCTCTCAGCCTGTCCTCCCAGCAGAGGGGC
>JAOXNO010000006.1:2646944-2660064 GCA_028565335.1 Limnodromus scolopaceus
CAGTTAGGTTGACGGTTGGACAAGATGATCTTTAAGGTCCCTTCCAACCTAGAAGATTCTGTGATTCTGTGATCTGAATCTCCAACATTCACTGCAGAAAGCTCAGGTGTTTAACATGCTCCCACATCTGTCCCAGATGCAAATGGACCTTTCTTCCCCAGGTCAGCACATACTCACCCAATCTGCTCGATCAGTTCCCTGGCCTGGGTAATGATATTTGCTCCTGTGAAGCAGACGATGCCAGCCATTTCCATGGAGTACCAGCGAGCTCTGTGAGCAGAGGTGTCAAAGAGAAGAAAATGAAGTGCTCCCTCCCAAACTCAGCTACGGAAAGGGCAGGAGGACCTCCAGAGGAAGAAGGGCAAAAAAACACATCAACACTGTCCCTCCGTAGATTGTTCTCCTTGCCCTAGTTACGGTGCTTCAGAAAAGCTGGAAACCCACTAACAGACACGATTCCCATCACTTACACCCAACACTTAATGTCTGGCAAGAGTCTCCAGGATGAGAAGTCATTGGCAGAGGGAAGAGGAGAGTGTTAGCAGCTTCGCCCTGGTGCTTCAGACACAGGTGAAGCAAGTGACAGCCTTGAGAGGACAGTCCTGGTGTCCAGGGGTCCTCTCTGGAGAACCCCAGCATCACCCTGTGGGGAGACTCACCCTTTCCGCATGACGTAGCCATAGAAAGAGTTGAGAATGCACTTGTGGGCCAGCTGCAGGGAGTCATACAAGATTTCCATGTTCTTGCAGCGCTTCACTTCAGAGGCATCTCCTGTCTCCACTGCTGCTGACAGTTTCTTCTTCCACACCTGCAAGCCACAGGTACGGTCAGGACAATCCTGCACATCACTACCAGTATCCAACTGGCTCCCCCTCAGCCCCAGTATAGCATTGCAATACCATTACAATAGCTAATGCTCCTGGTTTCTGGCGATGCCAAACAGTCCTTCTCCTTCTGCAGCAGAGGAATTGGCCAGAGGCACTTTGCCACAGGGTAGGAGGGACCTGCAGCACCCACCATAACTCTGACAGTGACAATCAGAACTCAACCAGCGCTGGCAGCGCCGCCCGCATCAGCTGTGCTGCGCCTCGTGTGCGCAGGCAAGAACCGAGTAGACTGCCTGCCCCAATCGATAGTGTCTGGCTACACAGCAGAATTGCCTGTGAAGAAAAGCTCTCTGGGCCAGCTCTGTGACTCATGGCAGAAAAGGCACCAGGGAGTAACCACAAAGCAGAGTCCCATGGCTTCATCACTGCCTTCAACACCCTTCAAGAATAACACACCCTGCTCTCCTCTAGCACGAACCTCAACCAGCAGAGAGCTAGAACATCCTCCTGGATTCAACCGTTGGTTAACCTAAGGGCTAAGACCTTGCTTCTCAGCTTGTCTCTTTTCTCCAAGTAGAATGCCCCAGACTGAACCCAGCAGATCAGATATATCAGATCAGAGACCAGCTGAGGATTTGCTAAACCCAGCAAAAACTGAAGATGCAGCTTTGTTTCCAACCGCACCACAGAGGCAGTAAATGCCGTGGCAGCAGCCACCAAAGATTCGGTAGTGAGAAGCCACAGCTCTCAGAAGCTCCACCACATCCTTCTTAAATACAAAGGCTGAATGGAGCAATCCTTTAGGGGTCAGGTTTTCAGTGAGGGACGAGAGCCCCCAGCCTTCGCAAGGCAAGTTAAACCAGGAGTTGAGCTCGGTACCTTGTGCAGCCCCTTGAACTCGTAGCGGCGGTCCCTGAAAGCTCGCACCGTGTCCACATAGAAAGAGTTCTCTCGCTGGCAGATGGTGGTGACTCGTTCCTCCACCTTGGTGACATGGATCTTCTTGTATGCCTTGCGGCAGTAATCTAGTCAAGGGAAGAAGCACAGGGAACTTCTCAGGGAGGGGTGCCCTGCTACAGACAGAGGGATGGGCACAGTATGGACAGGGAGACATCCAAGCATCACCCACGGGTGAGGAGGGAGACAGTCCTAGTGCAAAGGGAGGGGAAAGAAGATACCAGCATGGAGAGAAGCAGCCCCTTGTTATGGAGATGTAGGGGCAGGTAGGAGAAATAAGCTCATTGCGATGCATGTATGGCCTTGTCCACAAACCCAGGCTCTGCCCCCAGGCAGCTGGATGATTCTGCTGAACAGTATCACCGCTGGGTGATGGGATGTTATGTTTCCCTTTCACCAACAGGGTTTAATCACAAAATGGTCAGGGTTGGAAGGAACCTTTTGAGATCATCTAGTTCAACCCCCCTGCCAATGCAGGGTCACCGAGAGCAGGTAGGTTTGGAACCTCTCTGGGCAGCCTCTTCCAGCGCTGTGGCATCCTCAAAGGAAAGCAGTTTTTACTCATGTTGAAATGGAATTTCCCGTGTTCTGATCTGTGCCTGTTGGCCCTTGTCCTGTCATGGGGCACTGCTGAGAAGAGTCTGGTCCCATCTTCTTGCCACTCACCCTTTAGATATTGATCAGCATCGATGAGATCCCCTCTCAGCCTTCTCTTCTCCAGCTGAACAGCCCCAGCTCTCTCAGCCTTTCCTCGTAAGAGAGGTGCTTCATTCCCTTGATCATCTCTGTAGTCTCCGCTGGACTCTCTCCAGCAGTTCCCCGTCCTTGAACTGGGGAGCCCAGAACTGGACACAGTGCTTCAGATGGGGCCTCCCCAGGGCAGAGCAGAGGGGGAGGATGACCTCCCTCCACCCGCTGGTCACACTCTTTTTAATGCATCTCAGGAGACCATTGGCCTTCCCGGCCACAAGGGCACACTGCTGGCTCATGGTCATCCTGTTGTCCACCAGGACTCCCAGGTCCCTCTCTGCAGAGCTGCTTTCCAGCAGGCCAACCCCTAATTAGCAGCCTTCCAAAAAATGGAGCCATTCATATTTCAGCTCAAATCTATGGCTCTTAACAGACAAAAGGAGAAATGCTGACACAGGCACCGGTGCCTGGTCCCTCTTTGGAAGCACATAGGAGCCTGCTGGGATCCTGGAGAAGGCCCACCAAAGCATGGTCTGAGAGCAGACCCCGTCTGAACTAACCCCATGGCTGGAAAAGGTAATTAATGGTGAGCACCGCTCACGGTCTAAGTTGCAAAACACCACTCCAGATTGTGATGTTAATTTATCATTTTTTTTACCTGCCAGACGCTTTTTCTCATACTTGGCCTGCTCTTCCCGGGAGAGCTCGTGGAAGGCCCGGGGCGGTCCCTCAGGGGACAGGGGAGGGAACTTCTCTGACTCTAGCTGCTGCTGGATGCGGTGATACTCGCTGCGGCTGGCCGGCACTGCGGAGGAGGACAGCTATCAGTTTCCCAGGGGAGAAGCAGGAATTTGCCTCCATCTCTCTGGGCTGGACTGCGCAGTGCTCACTGTACTTACTGAACTCTCCTCGCCACTGCCAAGTCATGCGGCGCTGACAGTTGGCACCCGGCTTGTTGAAGTCACAGGCAGCACACGTGGCCTCATCCACCATGGCTGAGGGCTGAACACAAGTAAGAGACACACAGGTGTTAGAGGGGACAGCCCTTCAAATGACAACTCATGCCAGAATAGGCGCTGGGTGGCAGAAGAGCATAGGTGTGAACATCAGAGATGACACTCAGTGAGTTCTCCTTTCCAGAGCCTTTCAGGAGCACAAAACCCACAAAAGCAATAGTGTTTTTCTTGGGAATAGTCCTAGCTAAAGTTGTAGCTCAGCCTCTGTGGACCTGGCATCCATGGCAGCTTGACTGAATTTCACACCCAGCCCTACCTGATGCCCCTGCCCTTGCTGTCAAGGGGTTCCAATCAGAGGGACCACCCAGGTCATCTGAAAGAGACAGGAGAGACAAGGTTGCTGTTACCCACCTGCAACCTGTTGGTCAGAATGATGTTGGGGTACATGGCGCCCACATCTAGATGGTAGATAAGGGGACACTCAATTCTGTTCGGAACATCCTTCAGGGAATTCAGTTTGAGCTTGATTTCATCACAAATCTGTGGCAAGTCAAAAAGAAGTGAAATTCAGACAGGAAGGAGTTAATGAGTGAAACACTTGTTGAATTTGGTCTTTTACTCCTGGATCAGGAGGCCTGCCACTGACCCTGGGGAAGGATTTAAAGGACCAAAGGAGCAGCATCAGGGGGTCCTTGACCATCAGCACTTTAGGTTTTGTTTTGGACCTCCAAGGTAGGCTTTATCTACAGATAAAGGACTATGTGGCAGTGAGAGCAGCTACTTCCCAAAGGTTACGCAACCAAGGACCTTCTCAGTGCAAATGAGTTAATGGAGACAACAAAGTCTCCAGTCACTAACTGATGATGTCCTCCAAGAAACCTCAGACTTGGCTTTAGCTAGGGGCAACCTGCACTTTGTAGCTTATAAAAAGCAGGGAACAACAGGAACATGAGTAATTGGGGTATCTGAGGGGTCTGTCTTCTCACTAAATCCCTTTCCAGCTCTCTCAGAGCTTTGCTCCTGGTTGAGCCTGCAAAGGGGAAAGCAGGAACCACATCCCTCAGCCAGGTCAGACAGAGGCCGCAGATCCCTGGGCTGGGCTCCAGCAGCTGGGCAGAAGGGTCCTGGTTGAGGCTGATAAAGGTGGTGGCTGATTATTACATTCCTCAACGCTACCTGCTCTGCAGGTGCCCATTGATGGGCTTCTTGGTCTTTCTCCATAGAGCATAAAATGAAGCTAAACAGGCACTTTAAAGCTGCAGCCCCAGCCTGGCAGCTCAGCCCTCCCTGCCAAGCCCAGCCATGCCACGGGCAACGCACCTCCTGGAAATTGGTGACTTGATCCAACGGCAAACCCTCCTCCTCCTCAATGGCGTGCCGCAGCGTCTTCTCCACGTGCTGCACCAGGAAGTCGAAGGCAGCAGGATTCTGCAGGGGCATGGGGACAACACTGAGGCCACGGGCAGCCGTCCCCGGCTGCAGGCTGGCAGCTCCTGCCCTGCTGCCCTGTCCCTGCCTGACCTTGGGAGCTCTAAGCACGGCCCTGCAGTGTGGGGCAGCATATTGAGGCACAGGCAGGGTCTAGACCACTGACAAGAGGTCAAAAAAAATAAAAATAAAAATAACGCAATGAAAGAAAGGGACAAGAGCAGCTGAAGAGCAGCCAGTTGCATTTGTGGTTGGTAGTGCAGCACCTCTCGTGGCTGCATGCTGACTGGTGCAAGGTCCAGCGATTCAGACTTAGCCCAGATCCTTTTATACACCCAGTTTGTGCTCCCTGATGATCATTCACCAAATGATATTCACCAAAGCGTTCTGCACTAAGTGCAATGCATTGCACAGCAGAGTGAAGCCACCTCTGAAGCCTGAAGCCAACAGGCGTGAAGCAGGACAAAGGGGGAGGTGATGGAGACAGCAACGTGAACCAGAAACAGGTGAGAGATGCCCAGGAAAGGTTCAGAAGAACCTTAGTTTGGGTGGTAGAAGGACAGAGGGAGGACAGAACCCCCAAGGGGATAGAGGCATATCTTCCAAGAATCAGTGGCTCAAAACCAAACCCCAAACCCCACTTCACCAATCTCCCTTGCTGTCAAGAAGGTCTGGCTTGCATCCAGTATGTGACACATATCATAGAACACCAGGCTGGAAGAGGCCTCAAGGATCATCTGCCTTTCTTGGCAAAAGGTCTAGACAAGATGGCACAGCACCCTGTCCAGCTGAATCTTAAAAGTGTCCAATGATGGGGAATCCACCACTTCCATGGGGAGACTATTCCAATGGCTCGTTGTTCTCACTGTGAAAAATGTTCCTCCTGTGTCCAATTGGAACCCCTCCTGGATTAACTTGTACCCATCACCCCATGTCTTTTCCACATGACTCCTTGTAAAAAGGCAATCTCCATCTTCTTTGTAGCCACCCTTTAAATACTGGAATATGGGAATAAGGTCTCCCCTAAGCCTTCTGTTGACAGTTGCTCTCCCAGTGAAGCACAGATGGCCACTTGGAGGCCTCCTCCCAACCCTTCCCAGCCAAGCACCATGCAGCTGGGTCTCCTAAAGTATGACAGGTACTGCCCAAGCCCAGCAGGGACAGAGGAGATGCCACCAGCAGAGGGTTACTCGCCACCACCATGCTCCCCGAGAACAGAGGCTGGCTGTGTGGTCTCTTACCATTTTGAAGCGGCAAGGGATGTCACTGCGGAAGACCCCAGACTCCAGCGCTTCCACATGGCCTCCCACGTATGTCTCCGAGTCCAGCACGTGGCCATCTTCTGTAAGTTTGTTGAATTCCTGCTCCTGCTTGTTGGGGAAGATGATGTTGGCATGATAGGCCTGAACCATCAGCAGCGCCTCACACAGCGTCCCAGATCCTTTTCTTAACACCTGCAGGAGAGACATCAAAGTTGGTTTTAAACTCAAAACCAGTCAATTTAGATTACATATAAGGAAGAAATTCTATACTACGAGGGTGGTAAGACACTGGAAAAGGTTGCCCAGATAATTTGTGGATGCCCCATCCCTGGAGGTGTTCAAGGTCAGGTTGGATGCAGCTTTGAGCAACCTGGTCTAGTGTCCCTGCCCATGGCAGGGGGTGGTTGGACTAGATGATCTTTGAAGGTTCTTTTCAACCCAAATCATTCTGTGTACCAGTGCTGGTGGCACAGCCACATTAGTGAGCTGGATGGCATCAGCTGGTGACACACATGGAACCAGGCAGCGGGCAGTGCTGCAGCCCACAGCAAGGATGATGGGAGCAAGTGAGAAACCAACACCAACTCCTTCGTGTTGGCCAGAAGAAAAGCAAGCTATACACAGTGCAAAGACCTCCCGACCTCTGCTGCCATCATCTTCTGACACTACTCTATTGTCAAGCACCTTTGTAAGTGAAATCAGGTAGGGGCTGAGGGACCTTTCCTTCATGCTCAGCACAGACAGCTTCCTAACCATCCTCCCTACAGCTCACAACAGCCATCAGGAGATCTGGCTTTGCATGACCACGACCACAAGTAACCTTGGCTGAGCATGGAGCATCAGCCACTTTCTTGCTCCAGCCCTGTACTGCCAAGCCTCAGGCCTCTTGTTCTTCAGTAGCTCTTGTAACTACCCCAGGAGTAGCCTCCAAATCCACCCTCCCTCCCTGACAGATGGGAAAGTGCCCAGGCAGTGGCACTCAGATCTGTGGCCACTGTGTCCCTGCAGTGTGGGAGACGTGCCTCTTCGCCCAGCAAAGAAATCATTGTTTCGGGGGCGCACCCACCTCATCAGGCTCCATGGGAATGATGGTGCACAAGGCAAAAATGAAAGGATGCACGTACTTCATATACATGTAATAGGTAGCAACTGCGTCGGACACTGAATAGGTGGCCAGGGTCTGTCGAGGAAGGGTGAAAGGCAAATTAATCCCAATTACATGTGACAGAGCAGCTCAATTACAATAATCTTTCATTGATTCCTGTTGGGCACGCTCATATCAACAGGAAAAAGAGAAAGGTGTATTTCTCCATGTCCTACATTGTAAAGAATAACCCGTTAGCTTCCGAAGACATCCTGCTCTAGCTCTAATTGCACAGCGATACATCAGCTTTGAACGAGAAGAAATGGGGGGATGAGCTCACGGCACAGATGTCACCCCCTTTGACAACCAAGAGGCTGCTCCAGGGCGTCAGCAGAAATCCCCTGCCTGTGGCACCTGGACACTAAGCCTATTTCTTGTCCCTCCAGCAAATCATGGGTCTTCGTGGTGGTTCTCGTCTAGGTGGTGCCTGCCACCTCACGTTGATATAAATATATACAGAAAATACACAGTGCAATGCCAGTGCTAGAACCACTTCAAAGAAATCCTGTTCTTTCTCCCCAGAAGCTCAAGTGCTTCTAAGGCATTGGCCGTTTGGGTAGACAGATTGAGCTAATTTCTCAAAACCCACTGCATTGAGTAAAAACATTTCGTAACGCTTTAAGCTAAAGATTCAGTCATAGTGCAGCTGCTCTAGGCTTGGTTTCCAATTGCTCAGAGGAGATACAGTACAGGGAGGGGATACCTGAGGCTCCTCCGTAGCCATACGGCACATCTCTTCAGGGTCCAGCTCCACTGGATCGTAACCCAGTTTTGCTTTAGCTGCTGCTTTCAGGTTGTGACTTCCCACTGGGAGGTAACTGTCTCTCTTCACCCACCTGGACAAAACAATGAAAATACCAGGATTGTGCAGAGAAACCAGCCCTGCTTTTTGAAAAGGGGCTCAGGCTTGCAAACGGGACCTTGATTGCAAAGGAGACCTCTCATTGAGGACAGCCAAGAGCTGAGCATCCAAGCACAGTGGCATAGGAGGCTGCCCAGCTTTAGATATCTTGCATCTCTACCAATGCACGTAAATCCCAACCAGGACAAACCCAGCTATCTATACCACCACCACCGCTCAGAACGAACACCTCCCAACTCCCTCAGTAGCTTTAAGATAAACATTTAGCCACTGGAGGAGACACCATCAGGACTGCAAAGACTCTCCAAAGTCCAGACACTGCTCCAGTAGAGGAAAACCACATAAAAGCTCCAACTTCTCTCTCTCTCCCATGCATGCACAGTGTGTGCTTTCCTCTTCTGGCCATGCCAGGAGGCTGCTGGGTTAGGATATGGCCCCTTCCCCACTCCAATGGCCTAATCTTAGCCCACCCGTTCTCCACTCTCCAAATCAGACCTCAGACACCTGAGGTCTGACACCAGCAGGCTGCAGGGAGAGAGGCAGTCCCAACAGCCATCCATGAGGAAGGCTTGGTAGCTTCTGCAGTGTGCAGAGTGCCAAGGGGAAGCAGCACAGTTGAACAAATGGACTATCACACCAGCCTAGGGAGATGCGAGACACAAAAGCTTCCAACAGTCAGAAGGAGAACAGTATTCAAATACAACTGTAGGTATTTTATATAAATTCAAGAGATAAAGATGCAGTTATATGGTAGAGGGGCAGAATTTGGTACCTTAGACAGTCCATGTGGATGCACTGGGATGCTTTGTACTCTCCCTGGCTGTCCTTCTGAAACCCAATTTCCTGATACATATCAATTCCATGAGCTGCTGCTCTTGCTTCCAAAAAGGGCCTGGGGAAAGAGGCAATGAGAAGAGAGGGAACAGAACATTTCCCTTCATCTCCAACAACAGCTTTACAACTGCTTTGTTACAAACTACCTAAAGAATTTTTCTTGCAACTTATCTGTGATATCTGGCCACGGGTAAAACTTCACGCAGGACAGAACTGCAGCATGACCCAAGAGGTGAAGGTGCTTACATCCTGCACCAGGAGGTGGGAGCATGTGGTCCCCCTCCCCTTGCTTCCTGAAGGCTCACCTACACCCCTCTTCCTGATATCTTCCAGGTCTCTTTCGACCCTCTCCCTGCTCTCCCAAGACTGCACTCACCCATACACCAACGTTGCACCACTGACAAGGCTTTAAAGCAGTTCAGCCAAGCGGATGGGACCCTACAGATGCTCATACTTCCAAGCCAGTGACCACAGGACTTGGTGAGGTTCTCAAACCGGCCAAACAGTCAGCATGGATCACACACTATCACCACAGTGTGAGCCATGGAAGGGTACCAAGATTGATACCTGACCCTGCCCCGCAGCTCAGGTGACACCTTGCCAGCTTGGTTTTCATTCCTGATCTTACCAGTCAAAGAAGTCTCCATTGTACGTGACAATGATGGTGGGTTTGGTCTCCTGGACATGCTCAAACCACCTTTGGATTAAATGAGCCTAGGATAAAACAGAAGATATACATATACACACACACACACATATATATAGTAACTTCATCTCCCCCACAGAGAGGTGGTGAACACCATACCGTTTACCCCACCCTTCCCCTCTCCTCCCCACCTAGCCCAGACCTGACGTCTCTTACCCTCATTACCAAGAAATGAAAGCATGACCAGCCCTGCCAGACCCACCACGCTCCCCAGCAGGGCATCCTACCAAGCTATTAGCTCCCTTTGGCCACCAAGAGCCTCAGGCAGGTACCTGACCACAGGTTCTGCTGGGTAAGTAAGAACTGACTTACTTCATCTGGTTCATTAAAGACACAAAATGGACCCTCATATTCTGGCTTGGGAGTAAACTCGAAGTCTTCAATATCCTCAGAGACGATCTCCCTGTTTGTGATCAGGTAGCCCTAGGAAGGTGACAAGGAGTCAGTTAGGACGACTTGGCTTGCAGGCAACCCAAAAATGCTGACCAAACAATGGGACATTTTCCTCTGGAAAGCCAAAGCTTCTGTCAAGGGGGAACAACTATTTGAGAGTCATCTCTTGAACCATCACTGGCCATCAGTTAATGAGGTCATGGGGAAAAAACATGGGACAGCAGAGTTGTCCCAGTGCTCTCCAGGTTACTCCTCCCTCACAGGAGCACCAGGAACCTGAGTACCATGAAACTAAATATTTTATGCATCATTCAGACTTTAGTTTTATTTCCACAGCCACACCAAGCAGCCAGAAGCAAAGAAAGTCTGGAGTGAGCTGGGTTGGAGGAGAAACGCTGTGATGCTCCCCAGCTTCACTGCTGGAGCATAGACAAAACTACTCTGCTGTCCCTTACCTGCCCATCAATCATGTAGGAGATCATCATGATCTGGTCTGTCTCTGCATCAGGAAACTTCAAAGGGAGTTTAGTAGTTTCAATGTCAAAGGCAAGAACGACAGGATCCTGAGCGGGACCAAACCCATGAGAAAATAGTCTAAAGCTGACTTGAAGTTAAAGAGTGATTCCCATTGAGCCCAGCAAGCAAACCAGACCCTCTCCCAGTAATCATTTTACTGTTTTATCAACCCCAACATCACTACCCAAGCCCAGAAACAAAGCTTTCCCCCTGCACACCACAGTGTGACAGCGGCAGCGCATCTGAAACCAGCCCCTTCGTGGGGGCATGCCAGCCGTGCACCCCAACAGACCCACGCTCACCGGTCGTTCCACCAGGTCATCTCGGCGGGTGATTTCGGGGGGGTAGGTGCTGCCCCGGTACCGCACGTTGTACCAGTGAGCCTGTGGAGAGGAGGGCAGGCAGGGCCTTACGGTAGGGCCAGCTCCTTGTGTCACTTCTATTGAGCTGCTGGGGACAGGGCTGCGCGAGTTACACGCAGCCCAGAAGAAAGGCTCAAACCGCAGCCGTGTATCATTCATTTAACTATTCTGCGTGTCGTTACCAAGGAGAAGGCCCAGCAGTTCCGGACTAAGCTTTACACATGAACTCATTGTCATCGAAACTTTTGCAAAGGTCCTGGAGAGACAATGGTTCCACCCTGATGCCCTTCAGGGGTACGGCAGCAGGAAAGCAAAGCTCTTCCAGCTTCCCTATTCCTTACTCACCACGTGGATCTTCAGGTCAATGGAGAGGCGAACATGGTAGGGTACGTCGTACTCCCGCATATCCACAATGTTTTCCATCTGGTTGGCAACCTTTCTGGAGGCCTCTTCCTCATCCGTGCTCAGGACGCCTCTGCTCAGGGCGCTGCAGGGGCAGAGCCACGCAGCCCTCACCCGAGCGCCCAGTACACCTCCACCTCCACCGGCTCAGCCGCGAGGGACAGCCACCGGCACTGGTGACACCCGGCAGCAGGAGTCAGGGACAGGAGAGGAGGGGAAAGACTTCCCTGCCACACAGCCACCCTCTGCTCGCGGAGGCATCCCCGGGACGGACAGCGCGCGCAGTCCCATCGCTCCTGTCTGAACTCCCCTTTTCTCACGCTTGCGAGCTGTGTCTGCCCAGGAGTACGGGCAGGCAAAACCCACACCCGCCTGTACAACGATCGGTTCCTACGGCATTGGATTTCTGAGCACGGTAACAAGTCTAAGGACAACGAGATAATCCGGGAAGCTCTTTGAACTGGGACGGTACGCCTTCCAGGTGAGCAGGGAGCGCTCAGCTTTATTCTTCCTCAAGTTTCAACTGAAGTCAGACTCCACAGCCAGGAAACCAGAGAGTGGGGCCAGTTATTCATGTGTATATGCTGGCTGACTTCAAACAAAGTTTCTTTTTTTTTTTTTTTCTGCCTGCAACTGTTTCCAATCCTGTAAACAAGTGCCTGACTTTTTATTCACAGAAAATATTTGTTAGGTTTTTTTCCCCTTCAGTCACAGTAGTAGTAAGGTTGTCCAGTGCCTCCCAGTACCCTTTCTCAAAAAACAGGGAATGTATCTGACTGGCAGACAAGAGATACCACCACAACACACCCCATCCCAGGGGCTCTGGGGCCTGTCACTGTGCAGCACTGAGCTGAAGACCCACCTCGGAGATGGGTGACAGAGAAACATAGCCAGGGTCAGATCCCAGGCAGGACAACCCCTCTCTGAGGACAGCTGAGAAACAACCAAGGAAGCATAGGTATGAAGATGAGGGAACAGACTGGCTGCCCTGAGAGGAGCTCCCACCTCGACAGCATGGCTGTGTAGACATCGCTCGCCTGGTCTCGTTCTCTGTTTTTCCTCACGGCAGGAGAGATCTCCTTCCGCACCTTCACCAAGTCATCCACCGTGTTGAAAGAGAGCTTGATGTAGTTCCTCTTCAGGCCCACCAAGTGATTTGGCTACAAAGCAGGGAGACAACACCAGCTCAGGGGGGATGAGACCTGAGGAATGACCAGCATAAGAGGGAGGGGAAGGCAGACTAGACTGGTGCAGGTGGAAGGACTGGCCAAAAAAGAGGTGCCAATGGGCGGGAGAGTCAAGCACTGACAAGAGACTCTGGTGATCACATCAGCAGAATAGCTGCACTGGTTCACAGCAAGGGCCCAGCCAGCCCTGCTGCCCGCACAGGGAGGACCACGAGTGGGATTCACCCGGAGAACAGGAGGAAGAGCTGGTCAAGCATGAGCAGCATCTCTCTCCCACAGTACCCTCTCCTTCTCCAATCGTTCTGTAATTCCCGCAACTAATCCTCTTGAATACACTGTGAAACAACTGGAGAGGAATGTAAATACTACCGATAAGCAATTAGCCATAACTAACCCATTTCTCACAGGCACCACAAGCAGCACTAGCAGATCAAAGCCAAATGTGCTTTCCCTTCCCTACCCTGTCCCTTCCTACTTCACTAGGTCAAAAAAAAAAAAAAAAATGCTAGTCAAGAGAACAGAGGGCAGAGGAAAACCGACCAGATCCAGGTCTTCTTTGGGAACAGTTTCCAGCTTTGCAATCTTCCCTTGGAA
>JAOXNO010000006.1:2685619-2698666 GCA_028565335.1 Limnodromus scolopaceus
GGAGGGGGCTTGGAGCAACCTGGTGTGGTGGGAGGTGTCCCTGCCCAGGGCAGGGGATGGCACTGGATGGTCTTTAAGGTCCCTTCCAACCCAAACCATTCCATGATTCTATGATGAGGATGTCTTGGATGTCCCCCCAGCTCATCCCCTGTCACCTGCTCCTCTTTGGTATTCATCTTCTGCTTCTGTTCTTTGCCAGCCTTTGCATGGTATTTTATTATATATTTTACTATAAATTATTGTCCTGAATCACTGGTACATGGATGACTTGAGACTCTCTTTCTCTGATTCAAAGTAATTTTCCATTTCTTCCTGCCACTTTTGGCAAAGGAACATACAGCAGTTACTGAATGTGACTTCACTGCATTTTTCCCCGGTGCTCCCAAATCCTCCTCTGCATTTGTGCACCTTCTTATGTGGCACTTTTTCCCCATTTATTCTTGCATAAATATTGGCGTGCCGCTTGCCTTGGATGCTCTTGCTGTTGCGAGAAGAGCTCTTGGTTCTTCTGTGTTCCACTTAATGTTCCCCCTTTGCAATGAGTTTGTTCAGTGGCTCCACACACATCTGCTCTTTGTAGTCTGCAGCCCAGCTTGTGTGGGTTTTGTCCTGGTAACAGTCTGTCCCAAACCGGTACCCTCAGTGCCCAGTATCAAATGGCATGTGTCCGTTTTGCACTTGTCTTAGTAGTATAAAAAATTGGGGTTTGGTGCAAAATGGCCTGATATTGAAAACCCTTTCTCAAATAAATAGTTGTTTTAAAGTGAACGGGATTTCTGCAGGAACGAGCATTACTGGAAAGGGGGAACTGACAGGAGTGGGCAATAATGTAGGTTTCTCTTTTGCATTACCTGATAGTAAAAAAGAAAAAGCTGACTGAAATGTATTTATGATTTAATCATTGTATTTGGGCTGTGACCTATTGTGCTTAGTGATTTAATTCCCAAAGGCAGGGCTTTGGAAAGTTATTAAAGTCTAACAATAAATGATATGGGGGGGTTTGTAATTTTAAACATTGAAAGGATGATTGAATTTATAAGCTTCGTAACTGAATGTACCGGCACCTCCCAGCACGGTGACCTCAGCGTCACGTTTTCCTCATGTCAGCGGGGTCACCGGGGCTGCCTGGGGCCGGGTGCGATGTGTCCCCGTGCTCCGTGCCCCCCTCGCACTCCCGCCCGCAGTGGTGGCGCAGGCAGCAGCGCTGCTCGCCGCCTTCCCTTCCCCTCGCTGCAGCACCCGCTGCCGCTTCTCACACGGCTTTTCTGCCCAACGCAGGTTGTGAACGACGCCCGGAGCCCGGGACGGAGCCAGCAGTGGGTTTATCATGCGAGGATGTGCCCGCGCCCTCGCTGACCTGCTCGCCATCCCCATCCCCGCTGCCTGTCCCGGCTGGCGCCATGGGAGGATGCTTCTCCAAGCCCAAACCAGGTGACTACCCTCCGGCGCCATGCCCCCGTGGCACCGAGCCCCCATCCCGCTGGCCCCGTGGGGAGAAGTAGGTCAGCGGTAGCCGGGGGAATGTTAATTCTCAGCTCCCGCAGGGAGGATTACCGGCCCGTTAATCCCCCCAAATTCCTTGGCGCTCGGGCTCCCAGGTGGGGAGCTGTGCGGGGGCTGCAGTGGTGCGGGGGGCAGTGGGTGGGTGGGTGGGAGGAGATCTCAACCCCCACCCTGTGATCTCATCCAAAGACCCGCTGCCAGCTCTTCCCCGTCCCGAGTCCTCGTACCCCTCCTGCCCCCCAACCTCTGCCTTCCTGCAGCACCAGGGACTGAACTGTGCCCTTGTGCCCCAGGGTGGGTTTTTGGGTGACACCATCCCCATACCGACGTGTGGCTCCAGCATCTTGCTACCACAGCTTTGCCACTTACTGGCCAGCCCTTCATTTTGTCCCTGCTGGGAGGGAATGACCAGGGAAGGAGCAGGAGAACCTACTGCTTGATTTCTTGGTGCTTTCTCAGTCCCACCACCCAGGCCAGGTCCTGGGGCTGCTCCACTCTCTGGATTTCATTTTCTTGGTGAAGCTTGTCTGTGCGTGCTGCTTCTGGTGGGGAAAGCAGCTGTAGGTACCTGGGTATCAAGGATGTTCCCCTTGCCCTGCACGCTCCTGCTGCAGCTGGAGCATGGGTCTTTGTGGTTTGGTGAAGGTGGACGTACGTAGGAGAGGAGGGGGCTGCGGTGCAGGCAAACAGGTCAATGGACATCTGGTGTGGAAGTGTCAATGTTAAGCCTTGGTCCTGAGTGTGGTTGCCCAGGGACTGATGCTGGTGCACGGGGGGCTGGTGCCATCAGCGTTGCCAAAGGTGCCTTCGAGAGGGGCTCCCATCCTGCAGCTCGCTTTGGACAGCTAAGAGGGAGCTGAAGGAGGACCCCGTCCTTGCTGCCTGCTGGTGCCCAAGGGCAAGGGGAATCAGATAGCCGTGCTGATCTGTGAGATCAGTCAGCGTCCACACTTAGCCTTTGTGGGTGGAAAAATGTCTTTTGGGGACCTTTTATTGGCAATTTGTCTTCATTACTTCAGGCAGTGGGGTTTCAGGTTTGAAGGTCTCAGGAAGGTCAAAGGGGAGATACAAGTTGTGTCTGCAACCTACCGAGCATCCACTGAGTGAGGTCCTCTGCCTTTGCTTTGCAAGGCACAGGAGAAAATAAAGGTGGTTTTCTGGCCTTGACCTGTGCTGTGGTTATTTTATGGGCCATTGTAGTGCCACAGCAATGTGGTTTTGAACACTGGGAACTGTAAGTTTTCTTCCGTGAAAACCCACGCTGTTTATATCCTTCCCTGAAATGTTCAAGGAGTGAAAACACATCCAGGAATAAATGCCTTTGTTGACTAAACTTGTAGAAACTCTGCTGGCAGTTCCACTTTATTTTGTATACCATCAGCAAAATTGTGTTTAATCTTGGACTGGAGCAGGAATAAAAGCTCTCTGCAGGCGTATTTCCTGAGCTGCAGATTTTCATGTAGAGCTGCATTTGCATAGCAGGGCCCAACGCCTGAAAATGCCATCCTGTAACGTACCGCGCTCTGCAGCTCTGGTTTTGATTAGCAGTCTTCAAAGGCTTTTGACAAGCCTTTCCCCAGCCCCTGGTTAGCACACCACCGACTGCAGTGCTCCGTCTCGGTGATTATAAAACCTGCAAATGCAGCGAGGTAAACATTTGCAAATACCGATTGTTCTGGCAAAGAGGTTTCACAGCCTTTTTATGGTATTTGTCATTCCTGTTTCTTGCAGGAGCTGGGCACCATCAGAGCTGAGTAGTGGACTTCCCTGTTTCTAAAAATTCGCCTGTCCCCTGTACAAATGAGAAGCAAATAATGGAAGGACAGAACAGAGCTATTTTCCCCATAAGTGCTGTTTTGACATGGAGGGAATATTTCAGATGCAGCCTGATGTTAACAGAATTTATTTAGACACTTTTGAAAGATGCGTACAAAGTCCTTATCTGCTCCACCTTCTTGTATCCGAGAGAGACCCTCAGTCCCCCTGAGCACCCTTGGCATTTCTCGAGATGACCTTGAGGTTGCACACACGTTGCTGTGTGCCAGGAAGACCTTTTGATGAGCAGATCCCTGGTACAAGAGCTTTGGGGAGTGGAGTCCTGCAACAGTAAATAATTATGCTGGCTGTACCAGAGGCCAGCCCTGACGCCTGACTGCTGCTGCAGCACCCGACCCCATCCTGATATTTAAGTATTTAATTAAGAGCTTATGTTCAAGCAGTGAAGTAATCGTCTGTTATCTCTCGTGCTGCAATCCCGTGATGCCAGCTCCTCTTCTGAAGGCCCAGTTCTCAATCTCTGCATAATTTTTTTTCTCCAGTTTTTCTCGGGGTGGGTGATGCAGAGGCGATGAGCTGCCAGCTGGCAGCCTGCGTGGGATCCCAGCGCCGCTCAGGAGCGGCAGCCAGGTCAGGACGATGGGTGAAGGGAACCACAGTGCTCGGTGGGAGCTGCAGCAGCCCCGTCTCTGCACCAGGCGTGGCAGATCGGCTTGCAAAGCCTATAAAGTTGTGATTATTTTTCTTTGTGCTCTCTGCTGGGCTCAGTGTGTGATGGTGGGGCAGAGGAGCAGCTCCAGCGCAGCATGGCGCGTCTGTGGGTGAGCATTGCCCTCGCACAGGGGTTGCGTTTGTCTCTGAGCAGGGAATGTGTCCCCTTGGCAAGGATGTTGCTGGGGGTCCCCCATGGGCTGTGTGTGTCCTCCTGAGCTTGGCCCTGAGGGTGCCCCCAGGCTTGGCTGGCAAGTCCAACCTCCTGGTTTTTGGGAGAGTGGCATTTGCTGAACGGGGTGTCTGGAGAGGGAGGGTACAGCTGGGCAAGTTTGACATGGTGGTTTTGTTGTTAGCTCTGTCATTTTTAATAGGAATGGTTTGGAGTCTCTTTGGGACCACCTAAAGTAGTTGTCCCTGAGGTTTGCAGTGCAGAGGCAGCACGGACCAGGCATCATGGGGATGGCACGGGGATGCCATCAGAGCGCAGCTGCAGAGGGCAGTGAGACTCAAACATGTCCCGCAGCGGTGGATTTACTCCGTGCTGGCTGCGGGAAAACAAACCCTGCTGGGGTAAACTGGGCTTTCTGGCCATGCCCACTGTGTCCTGCTGGTCTCTCCATCATCACCACTTTCCTGGTTCCCACTGCTCTCTGAGCTGGTGGCACACTGTGGCCCGTACAAGGCTGCTCCCTGCCCGCAGTGCTCGTTTGCCCTGTCCTGCAGCCCCCGAGCAGCAAACCCTGAGGCGTCGCAGGGGTCCGTGGCTGGGGAAGGAGGACACATGGCTCTCCCCTCCACCGGCCCGGCTGCTCCATCCCCTATGGCCAAGCATCTTCAGTTACCCGGACTCCCCCAGATTCAAGCCAGCTCTTGGCTCAGGCCAGTTATCTCTTCCACTGCACTGCAGTATTAACTTAGTATTTCCCTTGTTTCACTGAATTTCACTGAATTTCACTGAATTTCACTGAATTTTTAGAGTTGGAAGGGACCATAGAGATCATCTAGTCCAACTCCCCTGCCGAAGCAGGATTGCCCAGAGCTAGAATGGTTTCTACCATTTTAAGTACGTAACTTTAAATGGCCGGGTACCTGTAGTTTAAATTTAGCCTCTAGAAGGGCACTGAGCCACACTGGGAACCTAATCCCGTGGTAAAGAAGTCTTGGGTCATTTAATTGCCCTAATTTTTTTAAAAATAATGACCGTGGCCCTGCATTGCAGCCCAGCCACCCTCCACCTGGTGCACCTCCACCCTGCCCAAGTGTTGACGCCAGCATCTCCAGCCTTGTGTCCCAGGCGCCTGCCTAAAAGCAGGCAGAGGCTTTGACTTTTCCCACAAGGCTGTGAATAGTGATGGAGAAGAATTTATGGGAGATGGGAGATTGGGGTATTAAAAAAATTACGGGAGGTGTAATGGGGTATGAATGACTGAATGGTAGGTGTTAATGGCGTGAGGCAAAGCATAAGAGCATTGTGGCCACAGTGTGGCCAATCATGATGAATGAGGTTGGGACGCAGTTCCTGGGTGTGTGCATAGGGGTCCCGGCAGTGCTTTGACCTGGAGGCTGAAAACCTGGGAGGAAAAAAAAAAAGAGTCAAAATTTGTAGTCTTGGCAAGAGTCCGCTTTTTAAGCAATTCTATGATTTTGGGGAGCTGACTCTGGATTTTTGAATACTAAAAGCTGGCAGTGCTGAGGTGATGTGGGGGTATGGTATTAGCACCTGCTAAGGCTCAACTGTTTTGTCTGCTTTTTAGATATATTCTTATGAAATGCTTTCAGCCCTGGCCTCCTGGTCCTTCATATAGATCTGTGTGTGTATATAGAGGGAGATAAAAAAATACATATATATTAAAAATGTACATGAAGACACAAACCCACATACATACCCATGTATATATGTGGTGCTGGTGGCACAGGGCAAGCAGGCATATCTACATCTGTATCATCTCTAGATGCGTATATATACATGCTCAGAGAGCAGCAGTTGCTCTGCCCTGGAAGCTACAGCTGTCACCCTTGTCCCCACCAGCCGTGGCCAGGACAGAGCTGCTGTGTGACAGTGGTGGCTTCGGCCAGTCCACGAGGATCTGGCCATGGCACAGATTTGTGGGCACGTGCCTAAAACTTTCCAAACCATTTGCTTTAAGGTCAGGAACCTCTTCCAGCAGTTATAGAAAATGACTGTCAAAGGGAGGGAGCGCACTAGACCTAGCCACATCATGCCAATCGGATTTCAGAATTAAACATGGATTTATAAATATTTCATTTAAATGTCATTTTCCCTGATGGCAATTGAAGCAGTTTGCAGGATCGGCTCAGGTGTCACCGAGCCCCGGATTCCTGGAGGGATCATCCCTCAGGAATGCAGGTCTCTGGCCAGAGGGACACACCACACGGCACCAGGGGGCACAAGGAGGAGGACGGAAAAAAAGGGGGATAAAGCGTTGGGGAGAGGCAAGTGGGAATTGCCCCCCCAGAGAGGCAAGTGGTGAAGTGTAGGGGCTGAAATAAGAGAGGGAAAGACTTTGTACCCCCTTTTCTTTTGCTCTGGACTGCCCAGCAGTGTTGGTGAGTGCTGAGTGGGGACGGCTGGGAGCACCATCACATACTGGTGCCAGCGACCTGCTTCTTTTGCATATGTTTTTCTGACCAGGAGAGAAATGAAGAGCTCAGAACTAAATTTCTGTCTTCATCCCCGCAGGTTCATATGCTCAAGGATCAGCAAGCACTCCAGGTGCTCACCTGACCCAAATGTCAGTTTGGAAAACAAAGCTCTGGGGCATCGGGCCAAGGGAGAGATGGGGGAATGGCATCAACACCATCGTTAGGGCTCGGAGCTGCCCGCTTTGCCAGTGCCAGTCCAATCCCGTCCTGTGCCGTGGTGGGCAGCAGCATCACGCTACCCGGCTCCGGTGTCTGGCTGCAAGGATGCGCAGCCACCTTCACTCCAGATAAACGTCTGATCCATTGACATAAATCGATGTTCCTTAGATTTCCTAACTCTGTCCTGGAAAATCTGTGTCTGCTTTTCCAAATGCGATAGCAAAACAGTGCTCGGGGCAAGTGGCTTCTTTGCTGGGTACCTGCAGGAGGCTGGGCTGCTTCTGTAGAGCTCCAGGAACAAATTTGGTCATAAGAACATTTTTTTTTTAAATGCATGGTGCTGGGCCTATTAGTTTGCAATAGCTCCTGAGCTAGCAGCTGCAATAATACAACAGAAGTTCACATTTTCTGTTGATTCAGCATGGATACACAGAAAATTGCTTGACGAGACCTATCTGTCAGTGCCCTCGGTGAATCCTGCCCCTGGCAAGTGCCAGGATTTGGCACTTTGGCAAAAAGCCATCCCATCCCCTGCCCTGCTGGGCTGGCATAAATAAAGCAGAAACGTAGAGCTCGAAACAACTGCCTGCCTTTGGTGCCTGGGCGGCCATGGCCACTTGCTTTTCTCCCTTCCTAAATGAACAACCTTCAGCCTGAGCTTTTCTGCCACTGTCCTCTCAATGGGCTTACAATAAATGGTCTGGGGCAACTAATGAAGCTGGGAAGACCCAGCGCCCTTCTCTTGCTGCAGGGCTGCTCCCTCTCTTCTAGGGCACATTGTTCCCCTCTCTTTGTCTTTCCTAAGCCTGTTAGGTTGTGAGCTTTAATTTTTATCTTCTGCATCTTTTCCTGTTCATGACATTTATAAGACAGAGAGAGCTCAGCAATCTCCCATTTGCTTGAGACACTTCTTCAGTTTCTGGCACTTACCCCTGGCTTGCTATAGAACTCCCCTGGGGTTTATTATAAATATTAATGGTTTTAGTTTTATGAAGTCCCTAGGAGCTAAAGGGATATTTTTCACTTTATGATGTGAGAGCTCATCACCGGCTTCCTCTGATGTTCCTGCCTCCATCCTGCTCCCCTGGGCATGGGGCAGTGGGTGGGTGCACAGCGAGGCTGGATGGAGCTCAGCATGTCTTCACCTGGGTGGCTGAGGAGGGCCACCTCCAGCCCCTCTGCTCCCCCTCCATCCCTGCGTGGGGAGGGCAGCACCGGCAGCAGGTCCCAGCCGAGGCAGCCGTGGGGCAGGGGGACACGAGGGGCAGCCCCCAGGCCATGCCCTGCCAGGGCTGCCTTGCTCCATCACTGCCCGTGGTAGCACCCAGGGTGGCGATGGGCCGAGGGGACCTGCAGGCTCTGGTGTCCCCTCTGATGGTGGGAGGGATGTGCTGCGCTGGCACAAGCAGCTCCCTTGTGTCCCCAGGCCAGGGATGCTTTTATTGTCAGACCGTGTTCAATGGGGTATGCCTCAGCGGAACGGACAGTCCTTGCTTTTCCCACTTAATGCTCAAGGTTCACTCTATGCTGAAAACCTCATGCAGAAATAATTTTGGATATTTCTAGTTCCTTATTAACTGGTCTCCATCTAATGAAGCAGCTTTATGCACCCCGCGGTGTTGGTTTTCTCTTTCAGTTAATGTTATCTACAAACAATTAAAGGGTTTTTGGAAGTCTGTCTGAGCCCCAGAGGCCTTGGCATGCCTCACGTTTAGCTGCCTGAAGCTGTTTTCCACTAAACAGGACAGGAACTGTGACTGAGGAGTTGTTTTGCACCCATGACTGATGTCTGCTTGCAAGAATACATATTTTATGCATGCAAAGGTGCCCAGTTGAGAAAGAACAGTGAAATAATGGGCTTGGGTAATCAAGCTGAGTTTGATATTAAATGTTTTATCTTCCCAAGCAAGCCAACAAAAAATGTCTGTTCTGATGCCTGTCAGCCCCTTTTGGAGTCCAGGGAAGGAGGAAGAGGCAGAATGGCAGCAGAACACCCAGCTTCATTTTTGTGAAGATTTCTATTTGTTTCTGCAGTTGAAGTGAAAATTGAAGTTGTGATACCTGAGAAGGAGAGAAGCAAGGAGGAGATGTCGCCCAACGGGAAAGCCAGCCCCCTGATCTACAAAGTCAATGGGACTGCCCGGCATTATCACCTGGAGGAGCATCCCATTGCCAGCAACCCCTACCACAACCCAAAGGATGTGGTGGAGGCATCTGTGTGCCACGTGAAGGACCTGGAGAATGGACAGTAAGTGCCTGAAATTTTTGCAGGTAAAACTTGAGAGATCTTATAACCCAACCCAACCCCCCTGTCTTCTTCTTTAGAGTTTCTGGAAGTGATAATTTAACTTAGTAAAATAATATTTTTGATTTCATCTTAAAAAATTACATCACATACAAATGACAACTGTTTTTTTTACCAGAAGGTCTGCTGTTCCCTGCACAGTCTACCCTGGGGCTCATTTTAAAAAGCTGTGATGTTCTGTAGCAGAATTTCTCAACAGGATCTTCTCAGCTCGCGTTAGACAACCCTGACATTTTTTAATAAATTTATAGCCTTAGTAGTTTTACAAAGCAGTGTGAGTAGCGCATGGGTGGAGCTGGTGGGGCGGATCGTGTGCTCCATCACTTCTGCAGTGCCTTGCTCTTCTGGCTGAGCTCATCTCTTTCAACTTGCTGTTTCACCAAGGATGCATTTTTCCAAATCTTTTGCTAATAGCAACACACTTCAGCTGTGTATAGTTCCACTGACCTGATTTAAGATTTTTCTGAAGTACAAAAGGTGCCTGTCTCGGACACCATGCTTTACAGGCTAGTGTTTCTCTTCTGGGGTGGATGTGCCCTTTCTGCAGCATGTTCTGTTTGTGGCCAACATCTCAGCAGGCTCTGTCCTTCTGTGAAATAAATTGTAGTTTGAAATAGCTTTTATTCCAGTGAGGGAATGATATCAGGTGTGTGGGACACAGCAGGAGTCTGGCAGCTCATTACTTTAAATTGAACTATTGCTTGTGATAATATTCTAAACTACTTTGTGCTAAACTTAAGGAGCTTCGTGGGCTATAAATTCTTCTCATTAGGTAAGTTCATCCAGGAATAAACTGTTTTTTTCATTGTGATGGGATTTTGCTCTGTTAGACTGTTCTACAGAGGGATATACTGGACTCTGTTGGATTAAATCTTCACATGATGAGGTATGGCTGGCTCTGCAAGCTCTGCTGGAGCTCAGAGGAGTGCTGGAGGGCCACCAGGACCTGCAGGCAAATGGCCTTCTCCAGCGAGAGGGGAGGGTGAGGGGTTGGGAGAGATGCACAGGGCTGGAAGGCAAGTACACTGGCTGCAGGGCTGTTTCTGGGCAGTGATGGGCCACTCACCGCCGCCTGTGTGGGTGAGCAGGAACAGCCAGGCTGGGAACAAGGGGACCTGGGGCAGAGCGCAGGCAGCGACCGGGATTGTCTTGAAGCTGGAGCGAAGCAAAACGTGGGGACTGTCCTGGGAAATACCGGTTGCACAGGGAGAGCTCTGTTCCAGTGTCAAGCTATAGCCTAATGGCTGAGCACCAAGGGTCCATGGAGGCAGCTCCTGCCAACTTCATGCTTGGGGTGTTACTAAAAAAAGCGTGCTCTGATTTAGTGCCCCAGTGCAAGAACAACGTTGGAAAAATAGGGCTGCAATAGATAAGTGGGCTGGAAAACATGGAGTACAGTAGGTGAGAAGATTCGAAGAGCTGTGCCGGTCACGGGGAAGGTGAGGAGGGGGCTGCCTGCTGTCCCTGGGAACAAACCTGGCTGCAGGCGGCTGTAACGGGGAGCTCCTCAGCTAAATTAAAGCCAGGGCTAGAAACTGGCATCGGGCTGGAAACTGGGCTCACACTTCAACCGTGTATGCATTCAGCTACTGAAACATACTACCAGGTAGGGAGGTAGACTTGCTATCCCTGGACATTTTAAGTTGAGAATAGTTTTTTTCTTCTAGCTCAAAAGAGAAGTGCTGCAAGAAGGTCCCGCAGCAATGGGCCAGACCAAAGGACTCCCTTCTTGCTCTGATACCCTGCGAGGTTTTCTGGGATGCTTCTCCCAAGGAGCGTGCTGGGAAGGGCTGTGCAGGGCACTGGCACAAGGGGCCGGGCACCTCTACCTTGTGTTAGTAGAGTCTGCAAGGACAGGCTACTCTTTCTGCCCATGCTTTTTACCTTTCTGGTACCAAGATGGTCTCAGGAGAGCCAGTAAAAGCTACTGGAGGATAAACTCTGGCTGCTGTACCCAGCGAGCCTCCCATAAGGCTAACTGGGGGAGGTCAATGAGCTGCAGACAGAAAACAGTCCCCGGTGCTCCCTTGGCTCTCGAGCAAAGGTCCTTTGCAGGCCAAAGCTGAGTTTTAGCTGATGCTTCCCAAGTGGGGAGAGGAGTGGGGCAACAGGACAGATTCCCAACAGAGTAAATAGCTCAGCAGGGAGCAGTAAATCATCCTCTTGCTCACTCTGGAGTGAGTGTGGGATCACAGCCTTGCAGGTGGCTGTGTGCTGCCTTGAAGACACCAGGTCTTGTTTTTGAGTCTCCCAGATCACGCAGTTCCTTGGTTAAGTTGTAAACTCTTTCGCCTATCTTATCTTCCCATAGAGTTATGGTTATCATTTAACTGAAGGTTTTATCTGCACAGCTGAGGAATGCAGTAGGACTTGTACTGCTGTATTCTCCTTGTACTAATGGAAGGACCTCCAAGTGTCCTACATGGGGAGGGAGCAGAGCTGCATTGCCCGGGAGCAGGGCTGCCAATTTACTGGGACAAAATGGCTCTCAAGGGCAGGCATGACGAGCTCTGCTGCTGTTTTTGCCGGAGGTGGCAAGGAAATTGAGCATTTGCCTTTAATCTAGTGGGACAGTTGATGCAGATGGAGTAGGCACCTGCACAAAGACTTGTCCAAGGTGGGTCTGAAGGTGTTACAAGAGTGCTGGTGGACTGAGCTCTGGTCTCATCTCCATAGTTGTGAAGCAGAGAGGGACAAGTGTCTCTGTAGGCTGGGTGCAAGTGACGGGATAGTGCTGGGATGTTAGAAAGGAGCCTGTAAAGTGAGTCCCATTCTTCTGAGACACTGGGTCCTATCGTGCATGAGCAGCATTGAGGGATCACACATGGCCAGTACCTTTCTTGAGCACATGGGGTTTGCTGGCTGCACAGCGGTGTATTCGGTACACCAAATGCAATGTGCCAGGCTTGCTGTAGGGAATGTCCACTTTACGCAGTGGGAACAACCAGGATTTCATGGTAAACATTGAGTTGTGCAGGGACAGTCTTTCTGGCTGGAAGAGGGGACGTTTCCAGGGAACAGCAGCTCTGCACTCTGTGCCCAGCTCCCTGCAAAACAAGAGCTCACTCCTCATTGCTCTGCTTTCCTCCATGGTGAGCTGGGAGGCTGTTCTGTAGGGAAGCAGCTGCTGATCATTGCATTGGGAAGAGGTTTAGTGACTCCCACAGGGCCATGGATTGCACAGGGTGTATCAGGGCTGTTGGGTGGAAAGGGAGCACCTGAGTGCTGAGAAGAGAAAAGGCACGGGACATTTTGGGATGAAGATCTGGTGGAGACATAGTGAGAGAGCAGGGAGTAAACCTCTGCTCAGTGGAGAGCAACGTCAGTCTCACACAATGGTGCTTGGGCAGCTGGCACTGCCCCTGTGGCTGGAAAGCTGCAGAAATCTCCCTGACAAAGATCTGGGCAGGATGAGGAGTGGGGGTCTCAGTGCTGGAGCCTCCTGTACCCAAGACTTGCAGCCTCCTGGAAATGATGAATGGTTGAAAGACTCATATTTCAGCGGATAGTGCAACTGCCCAGCATAATCATAGAATCATAGACTTGTCTAGGTTGGAAGGGACCTTTAAGATCATCTAGTTTAACCATCAACCTAACTCTGATGAAAAAAAAACAACAACAAAAACCAAAAACACACCCACACCACTAAACCATGTCACTAAGCACTATGTCAACCCGTCTTTTGAACACCTCCAGGGATGGTGCCTCAACCACTACCCTGGGCAGCCCATTCCAACACTTAATAACCCTTTCCATGTAAACATTTTCCCTAATATCCAATCTGAACCTCCCTTGGTACAACTTGAGGCCACTTCCTCTTGTCCCGTCGCCTGTTCCTTGGGAGAAGAAACCGACCCCCGCCTCTCTACAGCCTCCTTTCAGGGAGTTGGAGAGAGCGAGAAGGTCTCCCCTCAGCCTCCTTTTCT